>JAFBJR010001098.1:0-44147 GCA_016785285.1 Brachirus orientalis | reverse complement strand
TGTGTGTGTGTGTGTGTGTGTGTGTGCGTGTGTGTGTGTGTGTGTGTGTGTGTGTGTGCGTGTGTGTGTGTGTGTGTGTGTGTGTGTCTCTTTGTGTGTGTGTGCTGTGTGGAGACGTCCCTGTCTCACAGTGAACTCTTTATATTCACAGCAGATTCTTATCTTACTGTTTTTTTCTCAACCACAAAGACTTTTCATTTTACTTTTATTCATCTTTGTCGAATTAGTTTCATGTTTCAGTTAAAACATAAAGCCTGCTTTTAAATATATATATATATATATATATATATATATATAATGAAAGACTGAAATTCTTCAAATGAATGAGTGAATGTGGATTAAAGTTTAGCTGTGGAGTTTACTGGCGTTGCTGCCCCCTGCTGGTCCTCGCTGCTCTGTGACCATCTCTTTTGCTATTTCCTGATTTTTGTTTTATTTCCTCTTATTATTAAGACGTGGATTATTTATGTAAAACAGAGTGTGTAGTACAACAGTGCTGCCTCATTAGGACCAGGTTTTGGTCTCCATGAGGACGACTGGTCCTGACAGAGTCAGTGCTTATGACAGAATACACACACCAAATTATAACAACAGGAAGTGAGAAAACAATGATTTGTACGTTTGCGATGAAGGAACACCAAAATGCATCAAATGTCCAAAATCAGTTCTTCTCAGACTTTTCATACCGAGCACCACCTGAGGACATACTGAGCTCTCAAAGTAGCACCATTATCAGCAGTGTTAAAATACACTGGTGTAAATAAGATAATCTGCTCTCTCATCATCCTCCTCTTCCTCACACATACTTCAGACACTGTTCTAGTGAAATTAGATGAAGATGGAGAAGATCAGCTCCACTCTGTTCACATACTCATATACAGTGGAACAATATTTCTGATTTTCCTCCAAGTACCACTAGAGGAAGCTCGCGTACCACTGGTGGTACACGTACCACAGTTTGAGAACCATGGTCCTAAATACAACATTCTACCTCACAAGACATCAGGAATACAGTCCATTATCAGAATTCATTTATGTAGCACTTTTCATATAAATATAAATTGTAGCACAAAGTTCTTTAGACAATAAAATCCCTCATCATTCCTCCTGCAGGGAACACTCTTCCTCCTGCAGGGAACACTCTTCCTCCTGCAGGGAACACTCTTCCTCCTGCAGGGGGAGCTCTTCCTCCTGCAGGGAACACTCTTCCTCCTGCAGGGAAGCCTCTTCCTCCAGAGGTGCAGGAAAGTCCGGCCACAGTGAGTCGACGAGCTCACTAGCCTCTTCAAAATCCTCAAACTCTGCCAGTTGACAGTCTCCGGGATGGCAGTACTTCAGGTTCCTTCTGAGTTTGTTGGTGTCAAAATTCAGCACCTGAAAAATAAAAAGACCAGAACAAGATCACGAGCAGAGGAAGACCACACACGCTAACAAGGGACAC
The DNA here is from genome assembly GCA_016785285.1 of Brachirus orientalis. Classification (NCBI taxonomy): domain Eukaryota; kingdom Metazoa; phylum Chordata; class Actinopteri; order Pleuronectiformes; family Soleidae; genus Brachirus; species Brachirus orientalis. The sequence goes on along the minus strand of JAFBJR010001098.1, from coordinate 42,706 downwards.
ACTGAGGAAGACCACACACGCTAACAAGGGACACACTGGGCGGGGGGGGGGGGGGGGTTCCAGTTCTGGAAGTTGAACACTCCATGGTCTGTCAGGGAAGGGTGAGGTTCCACACGGTCCTGGTGGATCAGAACAAGTCTTGGCAAGTCTCAATGAGTCTGAACAAGTCCTGATAGGTTCTGGCAAATCAAAACAAGTCTTGGCAAATCTTTACAGGTTCCAACAGACCTGAAGTGCTGACAAATCCAAAGAGATTTTAATGAATCTTTAGAGATCCTGACAAGTCTTAACAAGTCCTGATAGGTGCAGACGGATCAGAACAAGTCTTAGCATCCATCTCTCAACTAGTCTTGACAAGTCTTAACAGGTCCTGACGAACCCTAACAGGTTCAGACAGAGCTTAACAAGTGCTGACAAATCTTAAGAGATCCTGACGAATCCTAAAAGATCTTGACAGGACTATTAGGACAGGCCCCAATAGGTCCAGACAGAGCATAGCAGCAAGTCTTGGCAAGTCTTGACAGGCCCTGACAGATGGTTCTGACCTATCTTACCTGGGGAATCTTGACAAGTGCTGACGAATTTCAAGAGATTCTGACAAGTCTTAACAGACCCTGGCTGCTGACAGATCAGATGGTCTTGGCAAGTCTCAACTAGTCTTGTTAAGTCTTAACAGGTCTTGGCAAGTTTCAACAGGTTCTGACAGACCTTAACAAGTGCTAACAGATCTCAAGAGATCCCGATGCATCTTTAGAGATCCTGTCAAGTCTTAACAGGTCCTGATAGGTGTAGACAGATCAGAACAAGTCTTGGCAAGACGGTTCCTGACATATTTTAACAGGTTCTGACCTATCTTACCTGAGGAGTCTTAACAAGTGCTAACAGATCTCAAGAGATCCTGATGCATCTTTAGAGATCCTGTCAAGTCTTAACAGGTCCTGATAGGTGTAGACAGATCACAGGTCTTGGCAAGTCTCAACTGGTTCTGACAGATCTCTACAGGTCTTGGCAGGGCTTGACAGGTTCTGACAGATATTACCTGATGAATATTAACAAGTGCTGACAAATCTTAAGTTAAGGGGTCAGTGACATTGTTACCTCTCCATTGTGCAAACGCAGGACGATGGCGACGTGATCCCACACATAATACTGTGGACGAGAAGACACTTTTCTGGCCTCCATCTGTGTTTGACTGGGTTTCTGAACCAACTCAAACCTGACAGAGACATTCAACTTTAACATGTTGACTATTTATCTGACAGTTCAGGGTATTTGAAGTGTAGCAGTAGAAAGTACTGACACAGTCAGTCCTGACTGTGCTGTGAGCGCCCCCTGCACTGAGAACCAGCTTTACAAAAGACTCAGCTATTAAAATCTACATCAGATTAAGTCTACGATATATAACATGTATAACATGTTCACATCTTTATCTCACTGTTAGACAGACTTTTCCAACAGGAAAGTGAAGTTTGTAAACCACTCACTCTCCCACACCAAAGTCCATAGAGAAAATCAGTGATTTTAGCTCACAGGGACACAGGAGTTGTTGATCCACTGCTGCCTCCATCACCAAGTTCAAATGTGTTATTTTGTCACTTCAGTGTTAAAAATTCTTCATTCAGATTTACCTCAGTGACACAAAGTGACCACACGAGGCAGCAGTAGACCAGCAGCTCCTGTGTCCCTGTGAGCTAAAATCACTGATTTTCTCTATGGACTTTGGTGTGGGAGAGGCCATGCTTTACCAACTTCAGTGAGATAAAGACGTGAATATGTTCTGAAGATATTGTAGACTTAAACTGATGTAGATTTTATTCACTGAGTCTTTTGTCAAGTGGTTAAAATCAGTTTTCCTTGTTTCTCTGTTGACAACCATGTTGTAGCTAAGTGTAAACCTCCATTTTCTCAAGGTGTTTATTGAAACAGATGCACACAACCAGGTCAACACTGACTGTGTTGTCTGTCGGTACATAACAACTACACTTTTAAAAACCCGAACTTTCCCTTTGACCTCAGTAATTGGACATTAGCGTCTCTCACCAGTGTGTTTCACTCATGGCCTCGGGCCTCCAGATGAAATAACCGTCTCTGTAAGAACAGACAGCGTCAGGTTTGTCAGACAGCAGAGGGTGCATCTGATTGGCTGGTCTGTCGACCAGCACCACATACATCACTTCCTGTTTGTACAGGACGGTCTCGTACAGCTGCATGAGAGGATGAGCGCCAGAGCAAAACTGGAGGCAAAAAAAAAAAAAAAGACGATTAATGACACATCATCACTTTTACTCAGGAAGTGTTGGAGTTTTCGGTCCAACCGGACCGCGGGATCCAACGACCCGGTGTGCGTGTTCGGGGAAAACACAATTAGTCAACAAAAACTAGGAACACCGACAGGAGCCTTTTATTTGTGCACACACTTACAGAGATCTCTGTGGTCCGACAGACAGGTCACCTCAATGGGATCGTGTCTCCCTCTCTGGCAGTCAGGGCAAACGGACCCCGAACAAGGAAGAGCAAAAAATTATATATGTTGCTGTCGTCGTAAAGAATGCACTTTTAGTTGCCCAATGGCTTGCGAACTGTCACAAAGTGTCTTAGAGTGGCAAGAGCAAAACAGGATGTGTGTGTGTTAGCCAGAACATTTTGTTCCTCTGTGTCCTTCCTTTGTGCAGTACAATATTTCACAATATTTTAATAGAAGACATTTTAAAAGACTGGAACATGGAATCATAGCATTAAAGACTGTGTTCCTCCTCCAGAGTAATTATTTGTAAGTAATCTTTTCAGCTTATTACAATAAGAAACATGATGCCTTAAATAAAGCTTTATTTTATTTTAGTAAGTAAACATTACAATGTATGCAATCACTCAGGATGACTAATGAGAGAAGAAGAAATGATCATAAGGAGGAAAAAAAAGTCCAAATAAATCGTAAACACAAGAAGAAGAAGAGAGGTGGAACTATGACATCATCATTTTCCTAAAGTAAAGTATTGGGTTGTTTAAAAGTTTTGAAATGTTTTTTACTGCAGGACTTGTTTTAGTTGTTTCCGACAATTGCAGTTCCCTTTGCTAAAAAACCCGATATAGTGCAAAACGTACAGTTTTCCGGTTTAAAACAAACTCCCAAGATTTGATTTCAGAGACGTCACCTTCAACCATGACCCCAGAAATATTAACCCACCCTGAAAAATATTATGGTGAATTTAATTTATTAGTTTCTGTTCTTTCCACAGGTGGGGTCAGTACCTGTCGGCTGTAGGCCTCCAGAACCTCCTCCACAGGGAAGGTGAAGCGGTACGAGCCCAGTCTGGACGTCTCCAGGAAGGCCGGCGAGGTGGCAAACTTCCCCAGGAAGCTCTGCTGACTTTGGCGCTGATCTTCCGTCCGGTCTGGGTAGGTCTTCTCCAGGAGTCTGGTCTCAGCGGACGTTATGTCCTCAGGTTTCACGGCCAGACTCCACCACAGCAGAGACTCCTTGCTCCTGAAACCACCGTCCCTGTGGATCCCTTCCAGTCCACTCAGGTCTGTGTCGTGTTTTAGATGAGAAACATGGATCTCTGGCCGCGGGAACGAAGGGATGTATTCATTGTAGAGGTATTTGTTCCCTAAACCTAGAGCTTCCATCTGTAAATCCTTCAGCTTCACGTGTCGTCCTCTCAGGAAATGCTCCTTAACTCTTCTCCGGTTCATGCGAGTTTCCATTGTGCAGTGGAGGGAATTCGTTTGGTCAATGACTCATTGTAGATCTGCGGTTACATTTTATATTAAAACAAGCCACACCCACCACAGCTAAGACTCTGATATGAGAGATCATGTGACGATGAACGAGAGACAGATTATGAATCCTCCAGTTCAGACTTTGTACCATTGACCAGTGGCAGGAAGTGAGGGTTTGCTGTCAGGCAAAGTATGATTCCATTCCACAGCAATATTTGTTGTTGTGTTTGGTGTAAAGTTTGGATTAAAGTTCAGCTCCGTCCAAACTGAGCTGTTTTCTGGTGTTGTGCTGCCTCCTGCTGGTCCTCTCTACTCTGTCACCATTTCATTTTTTTAATTTTCCATCTGTTTCCTTGACATTTATTGTTTATTTCCTCTTCGATTATTTATGTAAAACATACGCTTTTTCAAAGGTCGAGCAAAGACTCTTCATTTCAGCTGATTTTACACTTTATTTGTATTTACATGTTTCATACATACAAAAGTGTTTTTGTACAACAGTGCTGCCTCATTAGGACCAGGTTTTGGTCTCATGAGGACTAATGGTCCTGACAGGGTCAGTGTTTATGACAGAAGAGCTCCTGAAGAGGTTAAAAAATACAAGAACACATGTACATTAAAACTAAATTATGACAACAGGAAGCGAGAAAACAAATGTATAAGTAAATTTTTAAAAAAGCATAAAAGGTCCAAAATACAACATTCTTCCTCACAAGACACCAGGAAACAATCAATTTACACAATTATATCAGTCATCGTTCCTCCTGCAGGGAGTGCTCCTCCCTCAGCGTTTTAGGAAAGTTCGGCCACAGTGACTCGACGAGGTCATCGGCCATTTGGAAATCTTCAAACTCTGCCAGGCGGGGCCATCCTGGACGGCAGTACGTCAGGTTCCCTCTCAGTTTGTTGGTGTCAAACTTCAGCACCTGAAAAATAAAAAAGACCAGAACAGGATAACGAGCAGAGAAAGACCACATATGCTAACGAGGGACACGCTGGGTTTTTTTGGGGGGGGGGGGCGAGTGTCCAGTTCTTGAAGTTGAACCCTTGAACATGGTCTTGTCAGGATCTTTCAGGTCCTGAAAGATCCTGACAAGTCCTCAAGGGTCTTAATGGGTCCTGACAGATGACAGCAAGTCTCAGCTCGTCTTGGTAAGTCCTGACGACTCGTATGCCGAGATCAGACGACACGAATTTCCAGTGTTGGACTAGATCATGAATGCCGTGTCACCCCGACAAGAAGCCTAGCATGTTTGATCGTTTTCTGTTTTCCTGCCTCGTCGTCCAACGACATGCTCCTGGACACTGACCAATAGGATATCAGAGTGCTCTGATGTGGCATAACATACAGCACATACGTAATAGACATTGACTGTACACAAGACCGCGAGCATCACCCACAATGCTTTGGTAGCCATGATTGACAACTCCTTGCCCCGCCTCCCTGATGACTTAGAACTCATGCAGTGTCGTTAACGATGATTGGCCGGGGTCAAATTTGTAGAGTTGTCAGTCCCCGAACAACAGGTCAATCTGAACAGGTCTTGACGAATCTTAATAGGTTCTGACAGATCAGAACAGGTCTTGGCAAGTCTTGACAAATCAGGACAGGTCTTGGCTTGTTTTGCCTGATGAATCTTAAAAAGTGCTGTCAAATCTCAAGAGACACTGAAAAATTTTAACAAGTCTTAAAAGATCACGACAACACTGAACAGGTCCTGAACAGATGCAGACAGATCTAAACAGGTCTTGACTGGTGTTAACAGACCCTGGTCAGTTCTAAGGCCTTTGTTATTAAAAGCTCAAGACATTTGCATTTGTTGCTGCAAAGAGGTCACTGCTTTGGGACCACAGAGGTTGTCAACACGATGACCACCCAACGTGGTGCCGGCGCTGCATGGTAACAGTCTCTCAGTGGGTGGATGGACTAAGAATGAGACTTGTCCTCTGTGAAGATGTAGACATCTGTCTTCGGGGTCATTCCTCATATGACACTTTGGCATAACAGTTTTATCCAGTTCCTCCACCAGTGAGATGTCACCTGCATCAAAGTTATCGTCTCTAAACATTGAGAACAATTGTTACCTCTCCACTGGGCACATTCAGGGCGATGGTGACGTGATCCCACACATAACACTGTGGACAAGAATACACTTCTATGGCCTCCATCTGTTTTTCACTGGGTTCCTGGACCAACTCAAACCTGACGGAGACATTCAACGTTAACGTGTTGACTATTTATCTTTGAAGGATAGCTCTGACACACTGCTGACTCACATAATAAAATTTATGTCAATTTAAGTCTACAGTGTCTTTTCACATCTTTATCTCACTGAGATAACCACTCACTGTCCCACACCAAAGTCCATTGAGAAAATCAGTAATTTTACATCACAGCACACAGGAGTTGTTGATCCACTGCTGCCTCCATCAGTAAGTTCAAATGTGATATTTTGTGATTTTCGGCTTTTAAAATCCTGTGTTCAGATTTACCTCAGTGACACAAAGTGACCACACGAGGCAGCAGTAGACCAGCAGCTCCTGTGTCCCTGTGAGCTAAAATCACTGATTTTCTCTATGGACTTTGGTTCATACAGAAAATCCATGTTCTGAAGTCTCCAAGTCTCTTTTGTTAGGCTTTAATCAGTTTATCTTGTTTCTCTGCTGCCAGCCTCCATTTTCTCAAGCTGATTATTGATACAGATGCTCACAACCAAGTCAGCACTGATCATGTGTCCGTACATAATTCAACCACACTTTTTAAAACCTGAACTTTCCCTTACGTTAGCGTCTCTCACCTGTGTTTTTCACTCATGGCCTCAGGCCTCCAGATGAATCGACCGTCTCTGTAAGCACAGACAGCGTCAGGGTTGTCAGACATCAGAGGGTGCCTCTTCCTGTCTGGTGTGTCAACCAGAATGACATACATAACCTCCTGTTTGTACAGGACAGTTTCGCAAACCTGCATGACAGGTTTATTGCCAGAGCAAAACTGGAAGCAAATAAAAACATTTGGTTCTTAGAGATGCCACCTGCAACCACACACCACAGTAGTTTAGCCTGACTGCAAAATATAAAGAAACAATTACTTGATTATTAATCAATTACTAAATTAATTGTCAGCTATACTGATAATCGGTTTTTCGTGTTTTTTTAACACTTAAAACAAGTTCCTCTGATTTTTCAGCTTCTTAAATTTGATTTTTTTTTCCTGGTTTCTTCGCTCCTATAACAAAGAAATGATTCAAACTGAATCATTTTTGTTTGTGGACAAAACAAGATATTAGAGAACATCATCATTTCCAGGTTTGACAAACACTGATCAACATTTTCTGACATTTTATGGACAAAACACCTTTTCAATGAAATGAGAAAATAATCAACAGATTAATCGATTATGAAAACAATTGTTAGTTATAACTCTAATGGTGACTTTAATCAAATTTGTCACAGAATTGTAGTGGGTGAAAAGGGTAAAGGTCCCCAGGTGGAGTCAGTACCTGTCGGCTGTAGGCCTCCAGAACCTCCTCCACAGGGAATGTGAAGCGGTACGAGCCCAGTCTGGACGTCTCCAGGAAGGCCGGCGAGGTGGCAAACTTCCCCAGGAAGCTCTGCTGACTTTGGCGCTGATCTTCCGTCCGGTCTGGGTAGGTCTTCTCCAGGAGTCTGGTCTCAGCAGACGTTATGTCCTCAGGTTTCACGGCCAGACTCCACCACAGCAGAGACTCCTTGCTCCTGAAACCACCGTCCCTGTGGATCCCTTCCAGTCCAACCTGGTCTGTGTCGTGTTTTAGATGAGAAACATGGATCTCTGGCCGCGGGAACGAAGGGATGTATTCATTGTAGAGGTATTTGTTCCCTAAACCTAGAGCTTCCATCTGTAAATCCTTCAGCTTCACATGTCGTCCTCTCAGGAAATGCTCCTTAACTCTTTTCCTGTTTTTGCGAGTTTCCATTGTGCAGTGGAGGGAATTCGTTTGGTCAATGACTCATCTTAGATCTGTGGCGACGTTTTATACTGAAACAAGCCACACCCACCACAGCTATGACTTTGATTTGAACAATCATGTGATGAAGGAGAAAGAGGGATGTGAAGTTGCTGATGGCGCCTCATCATTAAGTGCTTTGTTTGTGAGTAGGATGTTAAATTGAATTCTGACCTGTAGAGGGAGCCAGTGTTAAGTGGCTCTCACTCCTGTTGCAGCATCTTTAATTAACTGGAGTGTTTAAACAGACTTATTGGAACATCCTGATAGTAATGAGTCACAGAACTGGTTTTTCGGCATCTTCTAAGCACAAAATATTTCCAATCTTCATAATGTTCTGCAAGTGAAAGAAGACTGTTCTGGAAATGTGCTTTATATGTGAATAACATGATATATCCTTGTCAAAAATAACTCTAAGGTTCCTTACAGTGGAACTGGACGCCATGGCTATGTCATAGAAAGTGATGATATGGTCAGAAAAGAAGAAGGTTACAGTTCATCCAGGACGTAATGTCTCAAAGACATTCCTGGAGTTAAAAACCTGATTAGTTTCATCCGGCCTTTTCGATAAATAAAGCTAAGTGTCATCTGCGTAACAGTGGAAGTGCATGTTGGGAAGCATGTAAAGGATAAAAAGTATAGGCCCGAGCACTGAGCCTTGTGGAACTCCATAATTAATTTTTGTGTGCGTTATCATTAATGTGGACAAACTGGAATCTTTGGGTGACGGCAGCTCAATGGTAGAGTGAGTTGTCTTTCAACTCGAAGGTTCTGCCAGTGTATGTGCTGATGTGCCCTTGGGCAAGACACTTAACACCAAGTTGTTCCTGACGGCTGCGCTAGCAGCGTATGAATGGGTGTGAAAAATTGATGAATGGCATAACTGTAGTGTAAAGCAGCTTTAAGTGGTCATCGAGACAAGAAAGGAGTTATATACAGTAAATACAAGCCATTTACCATAATCAGATAAGTAAGATTCAAACCAGCAGAGGGCAGTACCTGAGATCCGTCTCTGTAATAGAATTTTATGATAAATGGTGTCAAATGCATGTGTCTGTACCTCGGTGTAAAAACAGACAGAAAAGCTCAGACACTTTATTAAGAATTCCTAAAAGTGAGGAGATGAAGAAGAGCAGACTCCTGCTGTGAGGCTGCAGTACCACTGATGAAGGCAGAGGGAGACAGAGAGCAGGGCTGCAGCTGAACCAGCTCTGTGTTTGTGGACATTATGTCAATAAATGGACACAACCAAAGTGGAAAACATGTTTTTTAAACAAGTGGTTTGATACCAGAGCATTTACGTTAATATTCTGTACAAACACTGACAAACAGTGATACTAAATGCTTAGTGATTTTTTTTTAATCATTCAAAACTGGCCTAATGGTGAAGAAAACATTTTCTGTTGGACAAAGTCAGAGGAGATATTTTTCGTTTTTACAGCTGCACAAGCCTGACTAAAGAACATAAAAAAGATTATTTAATTATTTAAATGATTATACACCTACACAGACAAAAAAGAGAAGAAATACTTTTATTTTGTGGGGAAGAGACTTGTTTCCGGTGGAGGAATTTTTATTTTGAAGGTTACAGTCGCCGGAAGTAGTTGTCCTGTTTACGGCGTTCCGGATGCTTTGTCCGGTGGCGTCAGTAAACGGGAAACGTGTGTCGGTGTCGGTGAGTCGACCGAGTCGAGAGCAGGAGCAGAGAAGTGTCACAAACTCGGGATTTAATCCGCCTTAATCCCGGATGTAGCGGCTAACACCAGTTAGCTTACTGTGCGGAGAGGCTAACGTGATGGCTGTGAAGCGAGTTTACCTGAGTGAGCGACGGTGAAGGTGAGCGTGAACACGCGCTAACCGTTAGCCTGCTGCCGTGTGACGTCATCGGCACGTTTAAAGTTTGAAGTCCGTCGGTGTTAAAGATGGCGAGACTTTGGTTTAATCAACATACAGAGTTAAAGCCGAGGCGTCGGCGTTGACATAGACACGTCATGAGTAACCATAGCAACTTAACCTGAGTAATCATTCCAACTTAATCTGAGTAACTACAGTAACTTAATCTGAGTACCCATAAGAATTTAATCTGAGTGACCGTTGCAATTTGTTGCAATTTAATCTGAGTACCCATAATAATTTAATATTAGTAACCACAGCAACTTAATCTGAGTAACTACAGTAACTTAATCTGAGTACCCATAAGAATTTAATCTGAGTAACCATAATTTAATCTGAGTACCCATAAGAATTTAATCTGAGTAACCATAATTTAATCTGAGTACCCATCATAACTTAATCTGAGTACCCATAATAATTTAATCTGAGTAACCTAATCTGGGTAACCATATTAGCTTAATCTGTAATGATAGTAACCTGGTTTTACTTAAACACCAGTTTCCCAATTTTGAGTAACCATAACATAACCTGAGTAACTATAGTAACCATAGTAACCTTCATGCATACCTAAGGTGAGTAATCATAGGAATTCATACAAACTTAAATCTGGTTGATTATATTAACTTAATCTGAGTAATCATAGTATCTTTATCTTGGTAACCTTCAAAGTATCTTAATCTGAGTAATCTTCATACAAATTTAAATCTGGTTAATTATATTAACTTAATCTGAGTAACCTTCACTGATGTAATATGGGGAACCATAGTAATGTGAATGTAATCATTAGTGCGACTGTTGTCATGGATGTGTGTGTGGTCTTGGTCCAGGATGCTCCAGGGTCCGTACGGTGGCCTGGAGCGGGACCGGCCCCTGATCCGGCTGCCCTTCACCAGCTTCGCCGTGGCGACGGTTCTGCTCCCTCTGACCGGCCTCATCGCCTGCCTCGCCATTTCACTGCTGTACCACTTTGAGGATGCGACGTACACGCACTGTCAGGTCAGTCGTCACGCAACATACGACGTGTCGTACCACACACATGTGTACCATGATCTGAAGGGGAAACACCAAAGTCCATAGAGAAAATCAGTGATTTTACATCACAGGGACACAGGAGTTGTTGATCCACTGCTGCCTCCATCAGTAAGTTCAAATGTGATATTTTGTGATTTTCGGCTTTTAAAATCCTGTGTTCAGATTTACCTCAGTGACACAAAGTGACCACACGAGGCATTTCTCTATGGACTTTGGTGTGGGAGAGTGAGTGGTTTACAAACTTCACTTTCCTGTTGGAAAAGTCTGTCTAACAGTGAGATAAAGACGTGAACATGTTCTTAAAATGTCGTAGACTTAAACTGACACAGATTTTTTTAGCCAAGTTTTTTGACTCCCACACCAAAGTCCATAGAGAAAATCAGTGATTTTAGCTCACAGGGACACAGGAGCTGCTGGTCTACTGCTGCCTCGTGTGGTCACTTTGTGTCACTGACGTAACAGAGGTAAACAAAACCTCCGTCACACTCACCTCACTGAGTCTCTCATCAAAGAAATACTGAACCAACACGAGACAGACAGGTTCGCTCTCAGTGAAAACACAAGGAAAAACTGATTTGAGCCACTAAACTGAAGACTCACCTCATGAAATCTATGTCAGTTTAAGTCTACGACATCTTCAGAACATGTTCTCATCTTTATCTCACTGTTAGACAGACTTTTCCAACAGGAAAGTGAAGTTTGTAAACCACTCACTCTCCCACACCAAAGTCCATAGAGAAAATCAGTGATTTTAGCTCACAGGGACACAGGAGCTGCTGGTCTACTGCTGCCTCGTGTGGTCACTTTGTGTCACTGACGTAAATCTGAATGAAGATTTTCAAATGCCGAATGGACAAAATAAGACATTTGAACTTACCAATGGAGGCAATGTTCTGAAGACATCACAGACTCAAGGTGACATAGATTTTTATAAGTTGAATCTTTTGTTAAAGGTCCAGTAAGCATGTTAAAATAAAACTGGTCTAATAAATCAGTCTACCTCGTAGCACTATATTGTTTGTGCAGCAGCTCATTGGTCAGTTCAATAGAAAACTAACATCTAATTAATAAGAAAAATTGTTTCCCCATGAACCAGGTGTCAAACTACCTACCGTCGATCAGCGCCGCCATCAGCCGTGTGCCGGAGCGCTACATCTGGCGCGGCTGCATTGGCCTGCACTCGGCGCCGCGCTACCTGGTCGCCGTCGCCTATTTCAACTTCTACCGCGGTCGCTTTGCCAAGCGGCTGCCGGAGCTGCTGCTGAGCGGACTGGCTCTCCTGTCCAGCCTCGCCGAGAACACGGGCCTGCTGCTGCTCACATACGTGTCATCCACGGAAACATACAGTGAGTTTGACGTGGTCGGCTGACCTCGCTCCTCCAGAAATCATCCATCGACCCTCATGACGCTGAGAGGTGTCGGCGGACGCTTCGTTGGCGGGAGACGCAGTCGTCCTGCTCCCGTCTGTCCTCGGTGACGCTGTTTTTCTTCGCAGGTCTTCATAAGAATGGCTTCATCGTGTTCGTTGGGAGCTCGCTGCTGCACATGCTCATCACATGTTGGCTGTGGCAGGTGATCAGGAGGTACTGCGTGAACCCAGAGGTAAACAAAACCTCCGTCACACTCACCTCACTGAGTCTCTCATCAAAGAAATACTGAACCAACACGAGACAGACAGGTTCGCTCTCAGTGAAAACACAAGGAAAAACTGATTTGAGCCACTAAACTGAAGACTCACCTCATGAAATCTATGTCAGTTTAAGTCTACGACATCTTCAGAACATGTTCTCATCTTTATCTCACTGTTAGACAGACTTTTTCAACAGGAAAGTGAAGTTTGTAAACCACTCACTCTCCCACACCAAAGTCCATAGAGAAATCAGTGATTTTAGCTCACAGGGACACAGGAGCTGCTGGTCTACTGCTGCCTCCATTGATAAGTTCAAATGTCTTATTTTGTCCATTCGGCATTTGAAAATCTTCATTCAGATTTACTTCAGTGACACAAAGTGACCACACGAGGCAGCAGTAGACCAGCAGCTCCTGTGTCCCTGTGAGCTAAAATCACTGATTTTCTCTATGGACTTTGGTGTGGGAGAGTGAGTGGTTTACAAACTTCACTTTCCTGTTGGAAAAGTCTGTCTGACAGTGAGATAAAGACGTGAACATGTCCTTAAAATATCATAGTCTTACACTGACCTACATTTTATAAGCTGAGTCTTTTGTTAAGTGACTAAAATCAAGATTTCCTTTCTCCTGTCCCCTGCTGTGGCAGCCATGTTATCAGTACTTCATGCAAGTTAACCACAAATTAAAAAAATAAATATTAACCATCTGTTTTTATGTCCTGTGGGGGGCGCTGTACACCTATTTATGAGCACACAGCCAAGTTTTCATTCAAATCCCAAATCTTCCACTTGTCTGCTGAAGGCTTCTTCATTGTCTCTGGGCACTTGATAGACGTTCTTCAGGAGGTTCCTTTGTTCCTGGAGGAATTTTGGAGGCTTTGTTATGGTCCTTGAAGTTCTTGAGTCATTTTTATAAAGTTTTGGGGGCATTCATTCACACCCGTTTTTGGTGCGTGGCATTTTCACTCGTCTGTTTTCACATGTGTTTTGTTTTTGCTGCAGCTCAGCTTCACCTCCAAATTTAACGTGTGACTCAACACATTATTTTGGTTCTTCCTCGTTTCAGTTTCAGCTTCAGCAGAATAAGTGTCTCTCTTTCTCACACACACCCACAATATCTTAATTTAACTTTTTATTTCCACACGACAGTGAATGACTCAACCCTTCAGATCAGTAAACTGACATAATTTTGTGGGAATTTCCGTTGGAATTAATGGGAATAAACTGGACATTTTAAACATTTTCAGGTCGGTAAGTTAAATAGTTGGTCAATAATTTATAGTATCATAATATTTGCAAATAGAGTTGAATATCAATGATAATATTACAAAATCACCTACAGGCCACGCCCCTTACATGACATCACAGATGAGTTCTTCAAACCTGAACTATTGAAGTTTTGATGAGGTCAATATTTGAGCTATATTGTGATAGTTTACCTAGTTTAATTATTATATCTAAATGTATTTCAGTAGCTAACAAGCTGCTAAACCAGGTAAATCCCATGGAAAGTTTCCATTTTGGAATATTTCCCATGGGAAAATTTAGTGGGAATTTTCCATCCCCTTTAGCAATCCTTGTCCGGAGTCGACGAAACAGTGTGAAAATAAAGAACATAGACAATAAAAGTTTTGTTTGTGTCTCACAGGAAGTGACATCATACCGATGGAAAGTGCGTCTCTTCCTGTTTAACGTCAGCTGCTGCCTGGCCGCAGCGTATTTCTTCCGACGCCACAACAAGTACTGCGAGACGGGAGGTACGTGACTTTTCTTTGGAAAAAAATCCTCAGAATGATGTGTTAATATTAATAAATGCCTTTTCCTGTTTGTGCTGCACAAATCTCATGAGATTTGCTGTATAAGTCGCGTGAGTCTTGACCGGCGAAGCTGCCTGCGGAGCTAACAGCCGAGTCTGCGTATTTACCGTATACTCTGACGTAAAGTCTGAACACTTGACTAATTCTCTTGTTTCAAATTGCGATTTTTTAATTGAAAATGATAAATTGTTCAGCCTGAGTTCACGTCTCTTTTTTTTTCCCACTTCCTGTCCTGTCTCTCTCTCTCTCTGCCCTTCACCCTGTTCTCTACCTGTCCTCCATTGTTGTCCATTTGTCCTCCCATTTGTCAACCTTCCTTCACCTGTCCCCTCATGTCCCACCCCATTCATCCCTGTCATCCAATCGTCTCGTTTCCTCGTCCCCCTATTCTTTCCCTGTTGTCTTCCTGTCCTACCCCTGTCCCCCTCCGTTCTTTGGTCCTCTTTATGTCCTCAACCTTGTCCCTCTTGTCCTTTTCCTGTCCCCTCGTCCTCCTCCTCTCCTTCCGTCCTCTTCTGTCCTCCCCTCCTGTCCTTCAGTGTACACTCTGTTTGCTGTCTTCGAGTACCTGGTTGTCTTCTCCAACATGTCCTTTCACATGACGGCCTTCTGGGACTTTGGCAGTAAAGAGGTGATGGTGGCGACGACACCTGAAGACAAGCGTTACTGACCCACAGGACGTGTTTGTGGACATTGTCTGACCACACGGACGGGTCATGTGACCTCCTAAGCTTTGACATGAGGTGACTTCCTGTGTGACGGTGTCTCTGGGACGTCCACAGTGTTGGACTGTTCTGGCTCCTCTGTATTTCACTGTCACTTTTTATGACGTTAAATAAAAAAACTCACACAGTGACGAGGACACGACTGCTCCGTTTTGTGTCTCCTTTCACTTCCTGTTTTCATATGTCTACAGTCCTCTCACACACATAGGGGATGTGTGTCCTCATGTCCCCTCCTCCTGCACGTATCTCCTCATCTGGTCTCATCCTCATGTCCCTCTCTCAAACCACCTTCACAGTGGAATGTCCCCTCCTCATTTTTCTTGCTTATGTCCCCTCCTCTTGTCTTCTCGGTGTCTCATCCTCATGTCCCCTCTCCACAGACCCCTCCTCTTGTCCTCTGTCTCAGCTGAAGCTGCTCTGGGGTTTGACGTCTTACGTTCAGATGGAGGAAGTTCAAATGTCTCTGCTGACCCGGTGGAAACGAGCTGACGTCCCCATGAGGACAGACTCTGTGACGGATGGTCACATGCTCTGTGGTCATGAAGCTCCAGGTCCTTCATTGTGTGTCAGTTGATGGTCATTCAGCAGCAGAATTGACTGTGATCAGCTGATGTCTGCGGTGACGTCGTTGTCCTGCGGAGAACCTTCACTGTCTCACTGGGACGCTGCAGCAAACTTTAAAACATCTACTTTCTCTATGAGGTTCTGCAGCATCTGCTGGCATCGTGGCAGAGTGTGTGTGTAGCTGATCTTCCTCATGTTGTGGGGACATGAGGAACATGTGGGGACATAAATCTGTCTCCACACTCACATTATGGGGACTTGTCTTCCTTATGGGGACAAAAATCAAGTCCCCTTAATGTAAATGACTCCATTTTAAGGTGAAGACATGTTTTTGCTGCATGTTTTTTGCTCTGAAACGTGACTTTTTACAGCAACTGTTGGAGATAAATGTGACTGACAGTTTGTCCTCAGGACAAGTCAGAACCTGTCGCAGAGGAAAAAAAAAAGCTCATTCTTCACATTCCTACATATGTGTGTTAGCTAACTGTAAACGGAGCCTGCTGAGTCGTTCTCCAGAATCGCTGACTCATGCTCATATCAGTGACCGGCATGGCGGAAAACGGTAAAACACAGACTCATCAGCAGGTGAACGTTCACTCGGTTACCTGAGACGATTGACATTTTCCTTGATGTAAAAATGACGTTACCTCGTCAAACCTGGACTTTGTCTTTAGGGCTCAGTCCAACAGTATGTGATACTCGTCTGTCCACAACAGGAGACGCCACGACACAGTTTCAGCTCAGCTCGGCTCTACTCGGTTTGGTATCAGACATGTCGTTCTCTATGACGTCATAGTGCCTCCTGGACGTGGGCGTGGTCGTCATAGAAACAGCCGTGACGACACAAAGACACAAACACGTGACGGTCAAAGCCGTTGTTTTCTTTGCAGTGAATCATTTTCCTCAGTTTTCTAAACAGATGAGTTCACTGAATGGTTCAGTACTTCCTGACTCCGTCTGACACAGTCACTGAAGTGAAATACGGCTGAACGGCTTGTGATTGGGCTCACCATCTCCGTCTTTCAGCAGTGCTGTCGCTAAATACACCAGACTCCTCTGTTAAATATGGACATTTTACAAATGTCCTTGTTAAATGTTGCAGATTAACGCATGTTTTCAGGATTTTCAAGTCTTTTTAACTCATCTACAGTTCAACATTTTTCGCTTTGATTCTTGTGTCTGACTTTGTCGCGCTCGTGATGACACTCTCTGACCAATCAGTGGCCGGCAGTCTATCCACGTCACATTTTAGTATCGGCTCGACTGGAACCTCCACAGAGCAGGTACTAAAAAGAGAACCAGGTTCTACCTCTAGTTGAGGTGGAACTGTTTAGTGGAAAAGCATCAATTGAATGAGACTCTTATGAACACGAATACAAGTGCTGTTATAAAAAAGCTGTTCTGTTCTTAATTTAAGAAAACTTCCCTCTAACAGAATTCGTCCAGTATTAATACCCATCTTCTTTTCCCGTGTCCTTAAGGCCCAAGAACAGAGACGACTGAATGACAGAAGAAGATCATAGACCGAGGAAATACTCATTCATATTTCTGTGAAGTTTTTTTTAAGGCAGTGTTGGAAATTAAGTGAAATGGGTTTTTGCAAAGTTGCGCAACTGGAAGTATCTAAATAGACCTTGTTTTGAGATACAGTGACAAAGTCAGCAAAGCATTAAAAGGTCTGATCTCAGTACAAGTCACTGAAAGAGACAAGGTGCATCTTTGTCCACAGTGTGAAAGTCTTGTCTGTGGTAGAGGGTAAACAAGTGATTGTTGGAGTGGGATAGTGGGAGTGAGAACAGAGGGGGACTATTTTAAGGACTTTAAGGACAAAAGACTTGTCAAATAAAATGAAGTCTACGATATGTTCACAACACGTTCATGTCTTTGTCTTGAATACCAAAGTCCATAGAGAAAATCAGTGATTTTACATCACAGCACACAGGAGTTGTTGATCCACTTCTGCCTCCATCACTATGTTCAAATGTCTTATTTTGTAAAATTCGGCATATGAAATCCTTTGTTCAGATTTACGTCAGTGACACAAAGTGACCACACGAGGCAGCAGTAGACCAGCAGCTCCTGTGTCCCTGTGAGCTAAAATCACTGGTTTTCTCTATGGACTTTGGTGTGGGAGAGTGAGTGGTTTACAAACTTCACTTTCCTGTGTGAAAAGTCTGTCTAACAGTGAGACAAAGACGTGAACATGTTCTGAAGATGTCATAGACTTAAACTGACTTAGAGTTTATTAGCCAAGTCTTTTGTTAAGTGGCTAAACATTGCAGCCATGTTTTCAGTAACGACACGTTTCTGCAAGTTGGCGCTGTGAAGTGTCTTGGACGAGAGCATTATGTCTGCAGTTTTGTTTGAATACTTACAGCCGTCTTCGCTGCATCCCTTTTATCTTCAACTATGTTGGAGGGGGGGGGGGCAGGAAGAGGAAGTGTGTCCCCTGCCTGTGAGGAGACACAGTGGAGGAAAAGACGACATCCTGAAGAGAAACACAACAACAACAACACAACCACGGAGTGAAGTGCAGACTTCCTGCTGTGAGTTCAGTCAACACTTCAGTTCTTCTTCAGTCAAAAGTAAAAATCTGTCAGTGACGTTGATTATTTTACCTTTTCATGTTGTTTCACTGCAGGTCATTTATAAAAATAAAAAATAACGGAGCAACTTGACGGAGGAGGTGGTCGTGCTCTTGTCCAGCCAGCAGGGGGAGCAAGTGAAACCGCTGCACACTGAACACGTGCCAGAAGCTGTTTTCAGACCTGCACTGATGCCTGGACATGTTCCCAAAATTGTTCAGAGAAAAAAAAAAAGTTTAAAGGGATAGTTCAGGGTTTTGTTTTGAACTGAGATTCAGTGGAAAACATGGCTGCCAATGTAAACAGTTTTTAGCCACTTAACAAAGACTCACCGACTAAAATTAGGTCAGCGTTATCTTAAAAACATGTTCACGTCTTTATCTCTCTGTTAGACAGACTTTTCCAACAGGAAAGTGAAGTTTGTAAACCACTCACTCTCCCACACCAAAGTCCATAGAGAAAATCAGCGATTTTAGCTCACAGGGACACAGGAGCTGCTGGTCTACTGCTGCCTCGTGTGGTCACTTTGTGTCACTGAGGTAAATCAGAACAAAGCATTTCAAACACTGAAGTGACAAAATAAGACATTTGAACTTAGTGATGGAGGCAGCAGTGGATCAACAACTCCTGTGTGCTGTGATGTAAAATCACTGATTTTCTCTATGGACTTTGGTGTGAGAGAGTGAGTGGTTTACAAAAGTCTAACAGTGAGATAAAGACGTGAACATACTCTGAAGATGTCATAGACTTAAACTGACAGATTTTATTTATTTTATTAAATAATATAAAATATAATATTTTATATTATTTATCTGTTTTTCCTGGTGTGAAATATCCCTTTAATATTTAATATTGGGTCACTCTTAGTATAATTAGAAAAATCTAAAGTTTCTAAAGTGGAACTGGTTTTATTAGAGGCTGTCAATCATGACTCTTTGTTAAATTAATTGAGGATTGATCTAATTATCATAATTACCAGATTAAAAATGTTTTTGTTTCAGGCCATGAAGTTGATGAAGTCACTCTGCAGACAAATAACAATATAAAGGAATAAGTACCTCAAACATGTAATTTGCAACATTGAGAATTGAAACGTGGAATAAAAACGCAGCAGGCAAACGTTACTGTACGAAACATGTTTTTAAAATGTATCAACACATTCAGTCAACAGACACAATCAAGTAAAAGTTGACACAGACATGAAAGTGAGTGATGGAGACTCGTTTCTTCTTCTTTGCCTTTGTCTGATGCAGTGTTTTCACCGCCAGCCACTGGACGAGGTCAGAGGTCGGCAAGTACGTGCTCGTCAAGAAAACCTCAGTGGACGCTGGTGCAAACCGACCCGCCTACCCGCGCTTGGCCCGGAGAGACGTGTGCCACCGAAGCTAGAAGCTAAGAGGTGACAGCCTGACGTTAGCGACTTAGCGAGTCACTACAACCACTTGCTTTGTTTTTTAGGGGTTGGAGCTTTGACGAGACGTCCAAGCTGCTATTGCTAGCTTTTCCACACTTACTGACCTGAGCTTTAAGACTTTATTTTAGTGCGGAACATTAGATTCGTAAACGGTTGTCAGAGCCTTCTGTTGTTTTCTGTGTGCTAACATTATGAAAAATATCTTTCACTAAAAAAACATTTAGCTAAGATTTATTAAAAACAATCTTTGCATAGCCAAAAACACGACTTCCAGTGTCTTGAAGGGGCGGAGCTTTGACGAGGGGGCAGGATGTAAGCTTGTAGCCTGCTAATGCTAGGTTTCTTTCTATACAGACTTTGTTTTTAAAGTTTATTCAACAAACATCAAACGTACAAATGCCCGAGATTTGTTTTCCTTGACACCAGGTGGTGCTACGTCCTCTGAGCAGCAGAGTGTGCTGTGGCTAGCATGCTCATTTGGTAGCATGCTCATTTCCACCTCTGAACTCAACAAGTGGTGCCTTCAAATGTTACGGGTCCACTTGTGTGTGCGATGTGGGACATTTTGAGCACGACATGCTCAACGACATGCTCAGCGACAGCAACATGGAGGCTAAAAAGTCCTTGTTTGTCTCTTGTTCACCGCTTCTTTCAAGCAAATGTTAAGATCTATGACCAAAGTCGACCATTGCAAAGTCTGTAAGACTAAAATTACAATATATTAAGTTACTATCCACTGAAAAATTAACTTCCGCAGGCTACACCATTTTCGAAAACATCAGCATCAATGTCAAAAGATGTAAAGTTTCCACTTGGAATGTCATAAAAACTCGGATTTTCCGGGGTCATGGGGTGTTTTCCTTACACACATCAGTCGTACCCATCTTACTCTATAATTTGTAACCATAGACGTGTTGTTATGCTGGTTTTTGTGAGCAAAATACCAAGTGGAGCATTGCTATCGACTGGTATTGCTAAAAGTGGTTAACAATGACAGGCTCGGCTAGCTTTTGTCCAACTTTGTAACTGAAATGCAGTGGATTCGGGGTTGACAACACTCCCAATTCCGTTGTCTGAGTGCCGATGTAAATGGAACGCAACATGAAACACGACCCCATTTGAAGGCACCAACAGACTGTGAGGAAACGGCTACTCATGCTAATGTTAGCAATGTAGCAACAGCACAAACTTACATGTACAGTAGCAACCAAGTGAACCTTGTTGATGAGCTGTGTTTCCATGACAACAGCTGGGTGGTAGAAAAGACCATTAGTGTGTTCCAGTTGTATTCAGAAATCATTCACAAACAATCCAAGATGGCTGCCCCGAGCATCATCAAAGTTAAAGCTGGCATTTTGGTCCTTTCTCTGTCTCACTGTTGTCTTTTTTATGTGTCAATGCCACATAATGTGTTTACTAAATGGATGCCTGTTAGTTAGCCAACTTAGCTATGATGCTAACATTTACATGCTTGTCAAATGGACAACATTTGCTAATCAGCCAACTTAGCTATGATGTTAACTTTAATCACATGTTGCCCGCAATGTATTTATGTATGAGATACCACGTAATGTGTTTACTGAATGAACGAAATATGCTTGCTAGTGAGCCAACATAGCTGCGATGCTAACATTAATCACATGGTGTGTTAATGTAATGGTGCTTTTCCACTACACAGTTCCAGCACGGCTTGGCGCGGTACGGGACAGCTCAACT
Source organism: Brachirus orientalis (assembly GCA_016785285.1). Classification (NCBI taxonomy): domain Eukaryota; kingdom Metazoa; phylum Chordata; class Actinopteri; order Pleuronectiformes; family Soleidae; genus Brachirus; species Brachirus orientalis. Next base: position 21,626 of record JAFBJR010001098.1, on the reverse strand, counting down.
CTACTCGCTTTTTTTTTCCTTTCTTTTCCATCAGTGATAGTAACTGGTGGTAATTTTTTTAGTACCTGCTCTGTGGAGGTTCCAGTCGAGCTGATACTAACATGTGACGTGGACAGACTGCCGGCCACTGATTGGTCAGAGAGCGTCGTCACCGGAAGAGTCACGAGCGTGACAAAGTCCGACACAAGAATCAAAGCGAATAATGTTGAACTGTAGATCAGTTAAAAAGACTTGAAAATCCTGAAAACATGCATTAATCTGCAACATTTAACAAGGACATTTGTAAAATGTCCATATTTAACAGAGGAGTCTGGTGTATTTAGCGACAGCACTGCTGAAAGACGGAGATGGTGAGCCCAATCACAAGCCGTTCAGCCGTATTTCACTTCAGTGACTGTGTCAGACGGAGTCAGGAAGTACTGAACCATTCAGTGAACTCATCTGTTTAGAAAACTGAGGAAAATGATTCACTGCAAAGAAAACAACCGCTTTGACCTTAACAGAGGAGTCTGGTGTATTTAGCGACAGCACTGCTGAAAGACGGAGATGGTGAGCCCAATCACAAGCCGTTCAGCTGTATTTCACTTCAGTGACTGTGTCAGACGGAGTCAGGAAGTACTGAACCATTCAGTGAACTCATCTGTTTAGAAAACTGAGGAAAATGATTCACTGCAAAGAAAACAACCCGCTTTGACGTCACGTGTTTGTGTCTTTGTGTCGTCACGGCTGTTTCTATGACGACCCTGCCCACATCCAGGAGAAACTATAGTAATGGAAAAGGATACCAAACTTAGTAGAGTTGAGCCGAGCCGTGCTGAAACTGTGTAGTGGAAAAGTGCCATAAGAGATTCCATGCAATGAGTTCATCAAATTGACAAGATTAGCTCCTTAGTTAGTGAACCTAGCTATAATGCCTAGATTAGCCACTGTTTTCTGAATTGCGAAAATGTGTGTAAATTGGAACGCACCCCACTTGGTTGAGGTGTCATTTCCCAGTTGCGACTTGATGATTTTCGAGACAATTAGAACTGTTTTTACTGAAAAACCAGAAAACCCCCTGATCTGAGCTGAGATCTCAGCTGAGGACCAACAGTGTTTCTCTGTTTCCTGTTTCGTCTTGACGACCCGTCGTTCTGCACAGTAAAAATTATTTTGTGTGTTTGTATTTGTTGACTCTGCAGAGACACAAACCTCCGTGTGATTCCAACACGGAGCCAAAAACTAAAAACCCTTCTCAATTAAAACATTAAATTCTAAGCAAAGATAAAATATTAAAAACATTTCTCCAAACAGTCCGGCAGCGGTCGCGTCCTGTCGGGCGGCAGCGCTCCGTCCTACAGCAGGACGCAGGGCCTCTTGGTGACGGCAGGCTGTGGGTTGAGAAACGCCCGCACGGCCTCCGCGAACACGTCCTTTATGCCGTCCTGGCTGAGAGCTGAACACTCCATGTAGCGAACGGCCTGGATCTGACGGGCGAGCGCGGCGCCCTGCTGGTGAGTGACGGGCGCCTGGTTCTGCTCCTTCAGCTTCTTCTGAGTCTCCACGTCATTCCGGAGGTCGCTCTTTGTGCCGACCAGGAGGATGGGGATGCCGGGACAGTGGTGAGACACCTGAGGATGAAGACAGAGAGTTAACGCCCATTTTATATTTCTTTGTTTGCCCGTTTTACGTCCGTCTGTCCAAAACATTACTTCTGTCACTACCCTCCATTCTGTACCTCTTGCACGGGTACGGACACTTCCTCTAGAGGGCAGCGCCAAGTTGCAGGCATTAACAAACATGGTGAACATTAAACACTTGATCCGAAATAGACAGAAATAGAAGCAGATTTTGCGGTGGTGGAATGTAAGACCACTCAATGTAAATGGAAAATATTACTCTTTGATTTTACCGATGAGGGAGATTGATGACAAGCAGCATTTTCAATAATTGACAAATTGCTTTGCTGTACAGTCCCTCGAATTTTATACTGTATGTCCATGAAGACTCTTGTTCAATGTTTTCCTGGCTGCTTGTATGATTCGCTCAATGCTGCCCCCACGATTTTACGGTGGCATTGCCCCGTTTTGTCCATCATCGTAAGCTCTCCTGCGACATTCACAATGACGGAACGGCAGATGCAGATGGATGCAGATGGACGCAGCCTTTTGTCTGTACTTTAATGTTATGATTACGATTTTCTGTTTAAAAAAATCATCAATGAAAACAGCGTTTCAAGAAATGCTGGCTTGGGTGGACTCAACCAAGTCTGCAGACACGTCTGACTAGGACACGTCTGACGAGGACACGTCTGACGAGGACACGTCTGACGAGGACACGTCTGACGAGGACAAACGGGTTGTTCCTCTGGCGTGTTGGAGGTGACACAACTTTTTCCTGTTGCTAACAATTTTCATCAATTTAGTGACGTTTATTCACATCTGCGTCAACGCGCGCAAACCTTTACAGACACAAATTACAACTTGCTTTTGACCTCTGACCTCTGGATGCCACTTGTGTTTGATGTTCTCGTAGGAGGCGGGGCTAGAGATGGAGAAGCAGATGATGAAGACGTTGGTCTGCGGGTACGACAGCGTCCTCAGTCGGTCGTATTCCTCCTGACCCGCCGTGTCCCACAGGTTCAGACTGATGGTCCGGCCGTCCACTGTCACCTGAAGGCAACACACACACACACACACATACGGGTCAGTGTGTCCATCACAACCGTGTTCTACGACTATATTTAGTGTTTTCAATCTCTTGGGATTTACATGTGACCAACAAAAAGGTTCCTAATTGTTGAAATGATACAAAACCACGTAAAAGACATTACAGGAAAGAATGACCAAAAGAAATTCACAAATTTTTTAATTACATTTAATTAATAACATGTTATGAGGGATATTTTTCCCCATAAAAACGTGGAAAAACAACATCATCAATGACCAGAAAGATGCACTTAGCTCCCCCTTGAGGCACTTCAAAATAAATCACTAGGACTGTAGGTTGGCAAGCTGGTTATCATGGTAATGACAGTTTTCGATGGCAAAAACGTGCACTTTTTAATCGCGAAAACATCGTACATTATCACATCGCGAGTCACAACAAACACGTAAACCAGGGGCACAGGAAAATCACCGGGATGACTTTCCTTGGGTCAAATGAATGGATACATTTCAAAAAAATAAATAAATAAATACATACATTTGTGAATTAATAGAACACACACCTGGCTGCTGTAGTTGTCAAACACAGTAGGGATGTATTCTTTGGGAAACGCTCCGGTCGTGTAGGAGATGAGGAGGCAGGTCTTTCCCACCGCGCCGTCGCCCACAACCACACACTTTATTGTCTGCATGATGACCTCTGACCTCTAGCCTCTGACACTTAAGAAACCTGCAACACACACATATTACTGCTTTTGTTCGTCAACCAGAAACTGATCAATCTGATTAACAGTTTAATAAATAATTTCATTGCTCCCTCCCCTTGTGTCTTATTTAAAGGGACAGTGCTGGTGTTTTGACGTGTGGTTGGACAAGGTCCAGACACATATGACTGTTTTGTGAGCGCCTCCTGCTGCTGAGAACCAGCCTGAGATGCAGAAATGTTCACTCCCTGTGGAAAAGAATGGCTGCCAGCAAGGTCACAAGGACATGTTCACGTCTTTATCTCACTGTTAGACAGACTTTTCCGACAGGAAAGTGAAGTTTGTAAACCACTCACTCTCCCACACCAAAGTCCATAGAGAAAATCAGTGATTTTAGCTCACAGGGACACAGGAGCTGCTGGTCTACTGCTGCCTCCATCACTAAGTTCAAATGTCTTATTTTGTCACTTCAGTGTTTGAAAATCTTAAGTTAGATTGACATCAGTGACACCAGGTGACCACAAGAGGCAGCAGTAGACCAGCAGCTCCTGTGTCCCTGTGAGCTAAAATCACTGATTTTCTCTATGGACTTTGGTGTGGGAGAGTGAGTGGTTTACAAACTTCACTTTCCTGTCGGAAAAGTCTGTCTGACAGTGAGATAAAGACATGAACATGTTCTTTATTTCTGCCAGGTTTTCCCTGAATGTGCACTGCTGTGTTTCAGACTGACTCTCAGCAGCAGGGGGCGCTATATGTCAGTACAACCACACTTACCAAAAAACCCAAATCCTGAACCATTCCTTTAATGTGTATTAACAGGGTTTAGTTTAGTTTTACACTTTTGTTTTTATTATTTTACTCTCGTTATTGCCACGGAAACGACGGTTTACCTTCAAAGCGTGTGATTGGTCGACCGTGCTGCTGCAGACACACCTCAGTTTCCTTCGGTTAATAGAGTTTGATCAGAAACACGTGACATCCCATCGTCCAACTGCAGAGACAGAGACAGAGGGAGTCCACTCTAAGTTTATGGAAATGAGCTGCAGAGGGAAGTGGTGTCCAAACAAAGCAGAGATGTTATCACACACACGCACACAGTGGTTTGCATGACAGTCAAACTTGGCATTAATTAAAGTCACAAACTCTATTTATATTATATTATTTTTCCTGAAACAAAAAACTCATCAGAGTTCAAGTCCAGTGTTTTGAAGGGACTTTTAATGGACCACTATATTACACTGTTCTATCTATATGACTCAGTTATGACTAAACTAATCATGACTAAATTAGAAAACACTGGAGAATATAGGACTAAACCAGGACTAAACCACTGGAGAATATAGGGCTAAACCACTGGAGAATATAGGTCTAAACCACTGGAGAATATAGGGCTAAACCACTGGAGAATATAGGGCTAAACCAGGACTAAACCACTGGAGAATATAGGACTAAACCACTGGAGAATATAGGACTAAACCACTGGAGAATATAGGACTAAACCCACTGGAGAATATAGGGCTAAACCACTGGAGAATATAGGGCTAAACCAGGACTAAAACACTGGAGAATATAGGGCTAAACCACTGGAGAATATAGGGCTAAACCACTGGAGAATAAAGGACTAAACCAGGACTAAAATACACACAAACACATTTCAACATTAAAAATGATCACATGAACAGAACTGAACGATAAAATCATAAAAACACTGCAGTTTGTCTCCAGATGTCTGAATAGAGAGAGGCTCCACCCACACTCAAGGGACACCGTGTCTCTCTCTCTGTCTGTCTCTGTCTCTCTCTGTCTCTGTCTGTCTCTGTCTCTCTCTCTGTCTGTCTCTGTCTGTCTCTGTCTCTCTCTCTGTGTCTGTCTCTGTCTGTCTCTGTCTCTGTCTCTCTCTGTCTCTCTCTCTGTGTCTCTATCTCTCTGTGTCTCTGTCTCTCTCTCTGTGTCTCTATCTCTCTGTGTCTCTGTCTCTCTCTCTCTCTCTGTCTCTCTCTCTCTCTCTGTCTCTCTCTCTCTCTCTCTCTCTCTGTCTCTCTCTCTGTCTCTCTCTCTGTCTCTCTCTCTGTCTCTCTCTCTCTGTCTCTCTCTCTCTCTGTCTCTCTCTGTCTCTCTCTCTCTGGGTGGAGGCAGCTGATCTCAGTCATTCTGGAAGTTTTCACCTCTGATCTCACTGTTTCATTCTTCTTCATGATGGTATTTATATTATACCAAGAACTTCATGTTCAGGATATGTTGTACTTTAATATATATATATCATATATCAAATATCATATCATATATCAAATATCATATATATCATATATATATATATATCATATCATATATTTTACCATAGTTTTAAATGTTGACATGTTTGTACCTTTTTTACTCCACTACATTTATCTGACAGACTCAGACACTCAGTGAAAACATGGCTGCCAGCAAAGACACAAGATAAAACACATTATAATCATTTATCAAAAAAAGACTCAGCTCATAAAATCTCCATCAATGTAAGTTAAGACAAGACTTAAGATATTAAAACATGTTCACGTCTTTATCTCACAGTTAGACAGACTTTTCCAACAGGAAAGTGAAGTTTGTAAACCACTCACTCTCCCACACCAAAGTCCATAGAGAAAATCAGTGATTTTAGCTCACAGGGACACAGGAGCTGCTGGTCTACTGCTGCCTCGTGTGGTCACTTTGTGTCACTTAATTAAATCTAAATTATGATTTTTCAAACGCCGAAGTGACAAAATAAGACATTAGAACTTAGTGATGGAGGCAGCAGTGGATCAACAACTCCTGTGTCCCTGTGATGTAAAATCACTGATTTTCTCTATGGACTTTGGTGTGGGAGGGTAAGCAGTTAAAATGGAGTAGTGTTAATTGGTATTAATACTTGTAAGGTTGAGTTCTGTGTTGGTTCTCAGCAGCAGGGGGCGCTCACAGCACAGTCAGTGCCTCATACAACCACACTTGAAAAATACCCTTGAAAAAAATGAGGTTTGGTCTAGTTTAGTTTGGAGAAGATGGACAATGTGAACGTGACACGGATGCTATTATGGGATGTTTAACGTTTAACGTGCACATAGAGAAGGAAAGAGGCGTTTCAGGTGTCGTAACGTCTTTGTGTAACTTAACTGTTGAGGAAATAAAGGGAAGTTTTCGCCAGAAAAGTGTTTCTGTGGTTTAATGATGAAACGAAACAGCAGAGACGAGACGATGAAACTGAAGCGGATGAAATAACCTTCACCGTTTCACAAATCTGTTTCGTTAAGGTGCTGAGAAAAAGTACGGACGTATTATCGTATAACATGTTCACATCTATTGTCACCTGTTATATGAAACTCCGCTGCTGATGTCAACAGAACAAAGGACTGTCAGGTCAACACGGTCGTCATGACAACACGCTGCTCTGTTGACGACTAAGTTTAACTCCAAAACTCTGATTTTTAACTGCAGGATTAAACCTAGGAACATAGACTTTCTTATTTTGGGATTAAACCCAAGAACATGTATTTTTAACTGCAGGATTAAACCCAAGAACATAGACTTTCTTATTTTGGGATTAAACCCAAGAACATTGATTTTTAACTGCAGGATTAAATCCAAGAACATAGACTTTCTTATTTTGGGATTAAACGCAGGAACATTCATATTTAATTTCAAGATTAAACACGAATCGTTGATATTAACTTTAGGATTTAACCCAGGAACATGGATGTACAATTTTTGGATTAAACATGGGAACATGTATTTTTAATCTCATGATTAAATCCCAAGAAATTGATTTTTAACTTCGAGATTAATCGCGATAACATTGATTTTTAACTTCAGGAATAAACCTAGGAACATAGACTTTCTTATTTTGGGATTAAACCCAAGAACATTGATTTTTAATTGCAGGATTAAATCCAAGAACATAGACTTTCTTATTTTGGGATTAAACCCAAGAACATGGATTTTTAATTTTGGGATTAAACCCAGGAACATTAATATTTAATTTCAAGATTAAACACAAATTGTTGATATTAACTTTAGGATTTAACCCGGGAACATGGATGTACAATTTTTGGATTAAACATGCGAACATGTATTTTTAATCTCATGATTAAATCCCGAGAAGTTTATTTTTAACTTCGAGATTAAACCCAGGAACATAGACTTTCTTATTTTGGGATTAAACACAAATCGTCGATATTAACTTTAGGACTTAACCAAGGAACATGGATGTACAAGTTTAGGATTAAACATGGGAACATGTATTTTAATCTCATGATTAAATCCCAAGAAATTGTTTTTTAACTTTGAGATTAATCGCGATAAGATTGATTTTTAACTTCAGGAATAAACCCAGGAACATGGATGTACAAGTTTAGGATTAAACATGGGAACATGTATTTTAATCTCACAGGGCCCTTCACTGTTAGTGTGCTAATCTGTGACTATATTGAAGGAAAACGTCGGACGAGCGTCTGTTTTTGATGTCAGTGTGAAAACTCAGATGTTTGAACAGAGTTTGAGAGGAAGAAGGAAGAAAACTCCCCGAGAGAAAAGAGGAAGAGGACGAGCTGAAAATGACCGGCGCACACGTTCATTGTGTAAAAGCAGCTTCCTCTGCTGAATCTGACCGCCGCACGTCTGCTGGTTTATGTTCATCCCCGTTAATCCGGAGTATCAGAGCTGATGCTGTAGTCTGAGGTTCAGAACATCAACATGAATTATCACGACTGACGTTGAACAACAAAGCACTGAGTGACGTTCATCACATTTACTTCAGTTGAAACAATAAATAAAAGAAGAAATATTGAGTCCCAGCGTCGGCAGAGTTTCAGGAACTAGCCACCGGAGCAGGTTTCATCCAATCAGCTGCTTTCTTTTTTTATTTCATGGTTCTTGTTTAAAACGAGTCTGAGGAACTGAAACCAAAACCTGGACTAAAACCCTGAAGAATAAGGGATTAAACCAGGACTAAAACACTATAGAATAAAAGATTAATCCAGGACTGAAACCCAGTAGAATAAAGGATTAAACAAGAACTAAAATACAATAGAATATAGGATTAAACCTGGACTAAAACACTGTAAGGGATTAAACAAGAACTAAAATACAATAGAATATAGGATTAAACCTGGACTAAAACACTGTAGAATAAGGGATTAAACAAGAACTAAAATACAATAGAATATAGGATTAAACCTGGATTAAAACACTGTAGAATAAGGGATTAAACAAGAACTAAAATACAATAGAATATATGATTAAACCTGGACTAAAACACTGTAGAATAAGGGATTAAACAAGAACTAAAACCCTGAAGAACAAAAGATTAAAACAGTGTAGGATATAGGACAAAACCAGGATTAAAACTGCGGAGAATATAGGATTAAACCAGGACTAAAACACTGGAGAATATAGGACTAAACCAGGACTAAAACTGTAGAGAATATAGAACTAAACCAGGACAAACACTGGAGAATATAGGACTAAACCAGGACAATAACACTGGAGAATATAGAACTAAACCAGGACAAACACTGGAGAATATAGGGCTAAACCCGGACTAAAACACTGGAGAATATAGGGCTAAACCCGGACTAAAACACTGGAGAATATAGGGCTAAACCAAGACTAAAACACTGGAGAATATAGGGCTAAACCAGGACTAAACCACTGGAGAATATAGGGCTAAAACACTGGAGAATATAGGACTAAATCAGGACTAAACCACTGGAGAATATAGGGCTAAAACACTGGAGAATATAGGACTAAATCAGGACAATAACACTGGAGAATGTAGGACTAAACCAGGACTAACATTAGTTAGTCTTTTTTACATATTGAGTTTTGATTAAAGATCAGATTTAATGTGTTTATCAGGTGTGAACACGCACGCGCGCACACACACACACACACAGGGAGTGGTCCACAGCGTCATCAGACAAACACTGACAGTTTATTGATCCGCTGAAGAACCGATCGATCAGATGACGGGAAGACAAGATCATCGACAACATGGTGAAAGTTTGGACAGAGAGGACACGCGCACGCACGCACACACACACACACACCGGTCTGTCCCCGGGACAGACTCGGAGACACTCACCGGACATCAGTCCTCCTCTCCGGCTCACTCTTGCACTCAGTCCCGCTGCGTCGGTGTGTGTGTGTGAGGGTGTGACCGCGGATCTCACCCTCAAAGTGAGGCGGGTGGGCGGAGCTAATGAGCAGGAGGAGGAAGTCCGAGAAGAGAGAGGAAGTCGAGCAACTTTGAACAAGTTTACAGCGCGCGCGCGCGCGCGTGTGTGTCAGTGAAACTTACAGTAAAGTGTTTCTGACGTGAAAAAAAAAAGCACAACTTGAAGCCCCGCCCACCACAGCGTTGATTGACAAGTTTCCATTCACAGTTGTCAAGAGCAACCTGGTTAAATATACCAAGTACACTTCAGACTAGCGGAAGTGGGAATCGAACCCCCAACCTTTGCGTTGTTTTTGTGTCATTTTAGTTGTTTTTTTTTATGTCATTTTAGTTGTTTTGTCCGTTTTTAGTTGTTTTTGTGTCTTTTTAGTTGTTTTTTGTGTCTGTTGTTAGTTTTTTGTCTTTACAGTTGTTTTTGTGTCTCTTTTTATTTGTTTGTGTGTCTTTGTTTTAGTCATTCTGTGTATTTTTATTGTTGTTTTGTGACTAACATCCCCTGAAGATGAGAGTGAATCGTCACACGGGATGTTTATCTGCACCTCTATCCTCTGAACACAGGGCGGCGCCATCACACCAGCGCGTCAGACAGACGCTGCCTTCAGGAACAGTTGGAAATTAGAAAACCGGGGCGAAAACTTCATAAACTTCATAAACTCAAACACATAATATATTTTCTGTATATTTTTACTTCACCGTGAAGAAGATAACATAAAATTAAAAAGTATATTGTTATAAAATATACAATAATTTATGACAGAGAAACATGTCAAGACCTTCTTATTTTAAAAAAGTAAGATTAAACTGGAAAAGTTGAGTCTGTTTTTTGTTTTTCTTTGGTTTGTTTTTTCTAACTGAATCTTCTGTTTTCCGTTTTTTTCCGCGGCTCGTGAACGCGCCACGGGCGAATCTCCTGCCGCTGTTCTCGTGAGCAGCAGATTTTGGAGTCTCGGGTGGAGAAAGTGACGCGGATCATCATCTCCACTCTGAGCCGATCAGTCGGTGTCGGATCGATCGGATCGATGGATTAGATCAGCAGCTGCGGAGGTGAGTCCGTGTTTGTCTGACCTCTGACCCCAAAAGCGCCCAAACCGCGTTTTTAACTGATGTGATCGAAACGCGGAGCAGGGATGGAGATCGATCAACCAATCAGCCGGTCATTGATTTTGTCTTATCACTTTCTTATTTATTTATTCACAGTTTTAAAACAAACATTCCTGTTCCGTCTGTTCTGCAGACGGGAGGAGCCTGAACGCCTCATCAGATCAATACTGGACATGATAGATCATGAGTGTTTGTTTTGTTAGCGTCCACGTGACATCACAGTGTGACGATAAACTAATGTTGTCACGGTTAAAATCCCGAAAATCGCGTGGATTTCACTTATTGGGAAAATAGTTGTTTGTGTCCTGGAAATATAAATGTCACATTCCAATTTTAGTCGGAACTCGGAATTTCTGAGTTCGTGGGTTTTATTAGGCAGAAACTTTTTATTCCGACTTCTCAACTGGAATGCTGTGAACTCTCAGTTCTGACTCTGAGTCACAAGGGGGCGCTGCATCTTCCCCAGTCATAACAGGACGTTTCATTTATAACGCTCTTATTTAACATATTCTAGTTCACGACATCTTTAAATGTGTTTTTGGAACATTACAACATATTTTGTATTACGAAAAGCTGTTTTTTTTTTTTCGTAATGCTAGCAGCATGTTTTTTTTAAACTTACTGATACAAAACAAATGAAGGTAGATTATGGACAGAAGGCCCCGCCCATTTATGCTAAATAATCTAAAATATGTATAAATATACTTTAAAGGTTTTTTGTTTTTGTTTTTTTTCAGAATTATAGTAAAATTGAGAATCATAATTATTTACGTTAAAAAAATTCAGCATTGTTTGCGTTCCACATGCTTTAAAACATTTCTTGTTGCACTAAACACGTATATGTTTGCTGATCTTTTTTAGGAAAAGAGGGCATTTGTTTATTTTTAAGTTTTAGTTTGAGGGAAATAAAAATCCTTTAGCTATTTCCCTATTTTTTAAGTGAAAATTCAAGATGTCATATGATACAAATCTTTGTCAGCAAAATGTCATAAATCTAATGTCATTCACACTGCATCACTGTTGTTGTGATGCATAAGTTAGCATTTCTGTAATGAATTTGAGAAATAATTAGCTTCACGTTTGGTGTGAACGCACCGCAGACCCAACATGATGCTTTTATTTTGAAATCTGGTCTGACCATGCGATTTCTTTTTTTAATCTCCATCCTCAGACATGGAGCGTGTGTGTGTGTGGCTGGCGTGTGCGTGCGCGCTGACCGCGTGTGGTGCTGCTCGCGGTGGATTTGATGGGGCTGACCACGCCCACCTGGTTTCCAACGGCAACACAGCCTCAGGTAAACACAACTTTTTTTTCTGAGTGTGTGTTCACATTTTCCCTCTGCTTCCTGTTTTTATACCAAACTGAGCTAAGCTAACATCTTCTATCTGAATGTTAAAGGCATAGTTCAGTGTTTTTTTGTTTTTTAAGTGCGGTTGTATGAGGTATCGCCACATAAACAACACTTACAGGAGCGCCCCCTGCTGCTGACAACCAGCCATATATGACGGTAAGTCTACGATATCTTCAGAACATGTTCACGTCTTTATCTCACTGTCAGACAGACTTTTCCAACAGGAAAGTGAAGTTTGTAAACCACTCACTCTCCCACACCAAAGTCCATAGAGAAAATCAGTGATTTTAGCTCACAGGGACACAGGCTTTATTTATAAAGCACTTTAAAAACAACAACATGTTGTGTTATAGCGTTATAGCAGTCGTGAAAACATGGGAGAGATAGCGTTTAGCATCTCACCACAACTTCCTGCATGTGGCGCTGTAATAGGAAGTGTGGTGACAGAAATAGACTCCTCTTAGCTCCGCCCACACAGCCTCATCACATTCAGGAAGTGGAGGCAGTGACCATCGGCTCCTCTGATTGGTCGGTGGGTGTCATTTGCTGGTTTTTTGACAGAGACAGTGTGTGAACCTGGACGTCCCGGTTTTGTCCCCTCACTTTGTCTTGTTCAGGTCCTGTGGACAAAGTGCATCATGGGTAGTGAAGCTGGCGAACGTCCAGACTGAGCCATGACTTTGACTCGACCTTTGTCTCTTTTAATTCTATTATCTGAGTATTTTTGTCATCACAGCTGCTGGTGTTTATTCCTGACACACACACATGCACACATGCACATGCACACAGACACATGCACGCACACACACACACGTGCACACACAAAGTGTTAAATCTGGCAGGTGAATGTGTTAAAAGTTGAAATAATGAACGTAAATGACAGAACAAACTAAAATCCTTTGTTACTTTTGGAACATTTCGGTCAGTCATGTTTGTTTGTAACAACGTGGATGAGTTGTGTACGTGGTTGTTTACGACGTCCTCACTTGTTGTTTTGTGGCATTTTGTTTTTTTTTTGATGAAAAACTGACTATTCATCAACGAAATAAACTGTGACGTGAACAATCATTTGTGGACAGACGGCGCTTCTGTTTACAAATAAACCACGAGATGTAAATGTCGTGTAACACAACAGAACTCAACAAAACAAACAAGTGTTGAGAAAAGCAGCGGTTTTAAACTGGTTTGTTGTGTAAATAGTTTGTGTTTGGTTCAAGCCACACACACAAACCCAGTTAGTCATGTGACTTTTGGTGGAGCTACAGCTACGCTAATGACTGAGTCAGCAAATTTGTTTTGTGGAGCATTCCATTTTTATGTTAAATGACGTAAAATGTACATTGGGCTAGCCCTTGTTAGCAACACCAGTCAATAACAATCCTCTATGTGGAGCTAACAGCTAAACTAACTCCGGGACTTCTCAACTGAAACGAGAAGATATCTTGAGCTAGCTAGCATGGTATTCTGCTCACACAAACAGCGTTAGCACAACAAGTATACTGTTAAAAATGAAAGCGTTCTATGTGTACGACTGATTTACTGTGAAACACATACAACAGAAGTGTGATTAACGGTAAAAGTCGCAGTGTCTGTACGGGCTAATCCCAGGTCAGCGCTTTTTTCCCCCCCGACAGCGATTGTGTTGACCAATCATAGCATGTCAACAAACTGCGGTGGCCTTCGCAGACCAAAAAAAGGATGTAAACTCTCTTTTATACATCTCTTGACACAGCACTATGTGTGCATATGTGAAGTTGGGTTGGATGTTATCACAGTATTTAAGTCACGCAATCGCAATATGCGATATTTTCAAAAATCATATTTTGATATACTCGCGCAAGAATACCATCTAATGGACTGAAACATTTGGTTTTTTTATGCCAATATACAAAAAGTTTAATGTTTATTTGTAACATTAGTTAAAAAAATTCTGTGGTAAAAAAAAAATCAATACTTGGTGTCTCAAAAATGATATATCAGCGCGGAGCCTTTTATTTGTGTTGTAATCTTCCAAACACACTCTCCGGTTGCTTTATCTTTGGTAGAAAATGGCAACACAAGATGGCTGCCCCCAAAAAGCAAGACCCTCCTGGAAAAAAAATATGTATTTAAGTCTCTGAGGCTTTAAAAAACAAAACTCGATTTTTTTAAAGAAAAGCAAGGATACAGTTATACAAACATGCCTGTGGGCAGTTTATTCAACACAAAACAAAGAAGAAAAGAAATGTGTGGATGTTTTTCGAGGATGCTAACAGCTAAATGAGGCTCACTTCTTTTCCTCGCTTGTTTTTTTTTTTTCGTCCTTTTCACTTTGTCATTTCTCAGTCGTGTCGTGGGTTTTTCCTCCTGAACTGAGGTTTGTCCTTGTTTTCTGACTCTCGGCGCTCTGAGCCTTCGTCCTGTGAGGCGTTCGTGGAAAACGATGTCGTCGCCTCGAGCAGCAGAGACGATGTTTGCCCAGAGACGCACCCAGATACTGTCCAAACATTAAAACACAAACACGACACTGAAAACTAACAAGAAAAACCCCCTAAACAAACTTTAACATGAGCAAACAACAAACCATCAAAATGCAGCCTCTGCTATTTGCTCTTTACTTTCTTTCAAATAGTGATTAATTATTCAGTGATTCATATAATACAGTATAATTTAATTTAATCTTTTGTCATACTAATGTAAAACTTCCACATAAAAACACACATTCACACACTTCATTTGTACAACTAATACATTAAGGCTGTAGAGGAACAGAGTGTTAATAATAATTAAATTTTTTATTAGAAAGATAAAGAAAACAGCTTAAATTACATTTGGTTTCGAACAGAATTTTTAATTGTTTTTTTTAAAGCAGTTGTTTGAAAAATATGAATGAAGAGGATTAAAAGATTTTTAAAAATTAAAACAGTGTTAACCTCTTTTGAACACACTTAAAAATGTTTTAAATGGATTAAAAGACAAACAAAAGTTTGAGTAAAAAATAAAAACAAATTTAAAGCAAAGTTTTAAAAAGGGTTATTTTTCCAACAGATTTTAAAGAAATGTAAACGGTTGAAAAACAATAATTTCAAAAAACTGTTAAAAAGCTGTAAAAGAAAAATTCTGAGACAGATTCTTTAAACGGAGTTAAAAAATCTTCACTTCCTGTCTGTATGTTAGTTATTTCCTGCCTGTATGTTAGTTACTTCCTGCCTGTATGTTAGTTACTTCCTGTCTGTATGTTAGTCACTTCCTGTCTCCATGTTAGTCACTTCCTGTGCGTGTTATTCACTTCCTGTCTGTATGTTAGTCGCTTCCTCTGTGTGTTAGTCACTTCCTGTCTGTATGTTAGTCACTTCGTGTGTGTTAGTCACTTCCTGTCTGTATGTTTGTCACTTCCTGAGTGTTAGTCACTTTCTGCCTGTATGTTAGTCACTTCCTGTCTGTATGTTAGTCGCTTCCTGTCTGTATGTTAGTCGCTTCCTGTGTGTGTTAGTCACTTCCTGTCTGTATGTTAGTCACTTCTTGTGTGTTAGTCACTTCCTTTCTGTATGTTAGTCACTTCCTGTCTGTATGTTAGTCGCTTCCTGTCTGTATGTTAGTCGCTTCCTGTGTGTGTTAGTCACTTCCTGTCTGTATGTTAGTCACTTCTTGTGTGTTAGTCACTTCCTGTCTGTATGTTTGTCACTTCCTGAGTGTTAGTCACTTTCTGCCTGTATGTTAGTCACTTCCTGTCTGTATGTTTGTCACTTCCTGAGTGTTAGTCACTTTCTGCCTGTATGTTAGTCACTTCCTGTCTGTATGTTAGTCGCTTCCTGTCTGTATGTTAGTCGCTTCCTGTGTGTGTTAGTCACTTCCTGTCTGTATGTTAGTCACTTCTTGTGTGTTAGTCACTTCCTTTTTGTATGTTAGTCGCTTCCTGTGTGTGTTAGTCACTTCCTGTCTGTATGTTAGTCACTTCCTGTGTGTGTTAGTCACTTCCTGTCTGTATGTTAGTCACTTCCTGTGTGTGTTAGTCACTTCCTGTCTGTATGTTAGTTGCTTCCTGTGTGTATGTTAGTCACTTCCTGTGTGTGTTAGTCACTTCCTGTCTGTGCGTTCCACATTTACGTGAGCGTTAACGTGCATCTGTCCGTGTCGTAGATCTCTGTACGATCGATCCGCTGCTGTGTCACGATGAAAACGCTCGCCTGAGCTTCGAGTCCATCTGCAGCATCCACAAACTGATGGACGACGACGCCGATGGGACGGTGGACATGACGGAGACGGACGAGGTGAGACAACAACAAACAAAAGAAAACAAAAAACTCTGCTGTTTTTGTTCAGAAGACGATTTAAAAAACGCAAACTTCTGTATGTTTTTTTTTTTTTTTTTGTCTCTGTCAGTTTCTCAGGGAGGACCTGAAGTCTCACGACCCGAAATCCAAACACAGCAGCTTCCACCGCGCCGACCTGCACATCAGCGTCGAGGACATGTGGAACGCCTGGAAGAGCTCGGAAGGTGATTAAAGGGCTGTTCCGCTCTATTTCAAATCAAAACAAAACCACAAGAGCTGAAGATTTAGATGATTTGACTTTGTTTCTTCTGAAAAGAAGAAAAGAACAGGGAAGGAAAGAAGGGAGGTAGATCGAAGGAGGATGGAATGAATGAAGGACGTGAGGAAGGAAAGACAGGAAATGAGGAAAAATGAAACAAGTGAGGAAAGAAGAAAGAAAGAGAAAGAATCTTCGGGGGAGAATCTTGTGCAGCGTAAAAATAAAATCCTATTTGTGGATTCACTGAATTTACTCGCTTCATTTGTTTGAAACGACAAAAAAAAGAGAGAAAACATTTATTTTTAGAAAAAAAAACGTCAAGAAACATGAAAATAGAGAGACAGAGAGAGAGAGACACAGAGAGAGAGACAGACATCTGTTTATTAAGATTAAGTTTGTTTTTGACATGTGGACGATCAGCTGATCAGCTGACTGTTTCAACACACGGAACAAGGGAAGGAAGAAAGGAAGGTGGGGAGGGAGGAAACAAACAAGGGAAGGAGGGAAGAGAGGAAGGAATGAGGGAGGTAAAAAAGGAACAAAGGAGGAATGAAGGTATGAGGAAAGAAGGAAAATGAAGGCAGGCTGATGAAAAAGAAAGAAGGAAAAGATGACACCTGAACAAGTGTGTGTTCCTGTACGGTCATCTTTGTGAGAACCAGAAAAACTTTTGGAGTGAGGACATTTTGGCTGGTCCTTGCTTTCTGTCACCTCTTAAAAGGACTTTTTCAGGGTTAAGACCTGGTTTTAGGGTTAGAATTGGGTTTAGGTTAAGCTTAGGGTAAGGGGCTAGGGAATGTATCATGTCTATGAGGGTCCTCACTTTGAATGCTATACAAACATGTGTGTGTGTGTGTGTGTGTCCGTGTCCAGCATATAACTGGACGGTGCAGCAGGTGGAGGACTGGCTGCTCGTCAGTGTGGAGCTGCCTCAGTACACGGAAAACTTCAGGAAACACCAGCTGGACGGGAAAGCCTTACCCAGGTAACACACACACACACACACACACACACACACACACACACACACACACACACACACACACACACACACACTGGTTTCCATGACTTCAGAGGACATTCCATTGACTTCCATTCATTTCCTGCAGACTTACTCTAACCTTAACCATAATTACTAGTGTCCTAACCCTAACCCTGACCCTAACCTTAACCTAACCCTAACCTCAGCCTAACTTTAAAACATGTCTTCACCTTAAAATGGAGTCATTTACGTTATGGGGACTTGATTTTTGTCCCCATAAGGAAGACAAGTCCCCATAATGTGAGTGTGGAGACACATTTAGGTCCCCACAACATAAGGAAGACCAGCTACACACACGTGTAATTTAAATCATCCTAAGAAAACACTCTTTAACATTCATAGCAAAATTCCGACTAATCCAGTTTCAGAACAACAGTTCCCATGATGCTTAGCTTTTATTAGTCAGTGTATCGTTAAAGGTGTAGTTTGTTTTTTTCGAAGTGTTGTTCTATAAAGTTCTGACACATAGTCAGCACTGACCGTGCTCTGAGCGCCCCCTGCTGCTGAGTCATAGAGTCATTATTTTAGCCACTTAGCAGACTCAGCTACGTCAGTTTAAGAACATGTTCACGTCTTTATGTCACTGTTAGACAGACTTTTCCAACAGGGAACTCAAGTTTGTCAACCACTCACTCTCCCACACCAAAGTCCATAGAGAAAATCAGTGATTTTACATCACAGCACACAGGAGTTGTTGATCCACTGCTGCCTCCATCACTAAGTTCAAATGTCTTATTTTGTCACTTCAGTCCTTTGTTCAGATTTACCTCAGTGACACAAAGTGACCACATGAGGCAGCAGTAGACCAGCAGCTCCTGTGTCCCTGTGAGCTAAAATCACTGATTTTCTCTATGGACTTTGGTGTGGGAGAGTGAGTTTCCTTGAACTCACCATGAACTACAGTCTGACGACAGTCCTGTGTGTGTGTGTGTGTGTGTGTGTGTGTGTGTGTGTGTGTGTGTGTGTGCGCGCTCAGGTTGGCGGTGAAGAACACCACTCTCACCGTTTTTCTGTTGAAGATCTTGGACAGAAGTCATGGTCAGAAGCTGCAGCTCAAAGCTCTGGACATTGTCCTCTTCGGTCCACCTCCAGGTCTGTTCCTGCTTCTGTTGCTTCTACGAATTTGTATAAAATGCATGACGTTTTACGTTATTTAAGTTTTTTGATGTCCTAATACAATGTTTTTGACATTTTACTACACTACGATGTTTTGACATTTTTGAGTCTCACTGATGTCCTACTATACTACAGTATATTATGATATTTTAGTCTTTTTGCCATCTTACTCTACTGACATTTTTCTGGTTTAGACGTCTTACTTTACTACAATTCTTTTCTTTTACAAAGTTTTGGACGTCTTTACTACAATTTTTTGTTTTACAAAGTTTTAGACGTCTTACTTTACTACAATTTTTTGTTTTACAAAGTTTTGGACGTCTTTACTACAGTTTTTTGTTTTACAAAGTTTTGGACGTCTTACTTTACTACAATTATTTTGTTTTGCAGTTTTGGACGTCTTTGCTACAGTTTTTTGTTTTACAAAGTTTTAGACATCTTTACTACAGTTTTTTGTTTTACAAAGTTTTGGACGTCTTACTTTACTTCAATTTTTTTGTTTTACAAAGTTTTGGACATCTTTACTAACAATTTTTTTGTTTTACAAAGTTTTAGACGTCTTTACTACAGTTTTTTGTTTTACAAAGTTTTAGACATCTTACTTTACTACAATTTTTTTTTTTACAAAGTTTTAGACATCTTTACTACAGTTTTTTGTTTTACAAAGTTTTGGAAGTCTTATTTTACTTCAATTTTTTTGTTTTACAAAGTTTTGGACATCTTTACTACAGTTTTTTGTTTAACAAAGTTTTAGACGTCTTATTTTACTACAATTTTTTTGTTTTACAAAGTTTTAGACATCTTTACTACAGTTTTTTGTTTTACAAAGTTTTGGACGTCTTACTTTACTTCAATTTTTTTGTTTTACAAAGTTTTGGACATCTTTACTACAGTTTTTTGTTTTACAAAGTTTTGGACGTCTTACTTTACTACAATTTTTTTGTTTTACAAAGTTTTAGACGTCTTTGCTACAGTTTTTTGTTTTGCAAAGTTTTGGACGTCTTTACTACAATTTGTTTTGTTTTACAAAGTTTTAGACGTCTTATTTTACTACAATTTTTTTGTTTTACAAAGTTTTGGACATCTTTACTTCAATTTGTTTTGTTTTACAAAGTTTTGGACATCTTTACTTTAATTTGTTTTGTTTTACAAAGTTTTGGACATCTTTACTACAGTTTTTTGTTTTACAAAGTTTTGGACGTCTTACTTTACTACAATTTTTTTGTTTTACAAAGTTTTAGACGTCTTTGCTACAGTTTTTTTGTTTTGCAAAGTTTTGGACGTCTTTACTACAATTTTTTTGTTTTACAAAGTTTTGGACATCTTTACTACAATTTGTTTTGTTTTACAAAGTTTTAGACGTCTTTGCTACAGTTTTTTGTTTTACAAAGTTTTAAACATCTTACTTTACTACAGTTTTTTACACTTCATTCATCGCAATGGTTTGAATTTTCGCAGAACGACGTCCTCATGTTCTTATGGCATAAATTGAATTTTCGTAGAAACCTATTTGATGTTTCGTGCGTACAAATGTTTTTGTTTTTGTTGGTTTGTGTTTGTGTGCTCAGGTCGTCAGAACTGGTGGAAGGACCTGGTTCTGGGCGTGTCCGTTGCCATGGCGTTGTGCGGCTGTTGTTTTGCGTACGTGCAGACGCGCAGGTCCAGAGACGACCTGGGGAAGCTGATGAAGGACCTGGAGGGTTTACAGCGAGCTGAGCAGAGTCTGCTGGAGCTGCAGGGGAAGTGAGTCCATAGCGCCCTCTAGTGTCTCTGAGGCCACATGGACAGGCTGCTGTAAATTACGACTTCCTGTTGGTCTGTGCATTTCACATTTAAAGGCACCGTATGTAACTCCAGCTAATTGTTGTTGGGGTTTTTTGTTTCCATGAGGAATAGTAAACAAATTAATTTGCCTTTTTTCATTTTTACGCAAATTGTTTGATGTCCTACTACAAACATGTGACATTTTACTATAATATGATGTTTTTAATGTCTCACTATACTATAGTTTTTGTTTGTTTGTGCTTTTTTTTTACCTTTCATCAATATTTTTGACATCTTACTATGTTGTCTTCTTTTGACATTTAACTACACTATAAAGTTTTTTTTGACGTCTTACTATACTAGTGTTAATTTTTTAGTTTTAGTTTTTACTTTGTATTTACAAATTTTAAAACTTTTGTCAACATGTTTGACGTCTTACTATAGTAGAGTTTTAACATTTGTTTTTTTTTTTTTAAGTTTGCAGATTTAAGAAGATTTTTTACATCTAACTATGTTATGATGATTTGATTTTTGTTACATTTTACTACACTGACTATTTTTGGGTTTTTGACATCTTAATATACAACTTTTTTTTACAGTACCGTGGTACTCTCACTTTTGTAGTACAGTAGTTCTCGACTGTTCAGTTCAAAACTGTCTTTGTTACTTTTATAATTATGTGTAATTAACCTTTAAACTGAGGAGGAAATAACTTATCAACTCTGTGTGTGTGTGAGAGAGAGAGAGAGAGAGACAGAGCAGAACAGTGAGCAGCTGGATATTCTTTGTCCTTATAAGGACTTTAAACAGAGCAGAGACAGGACACACACTAACACACACACACAGACACACACACACACTAACACACACACACTAACACACACACACAGACACACACACACACTAACACACACAGACACATACACACACTAACACACACACACTCACAGCCACACACACACACCCACACACACACACACTCACACACACACACACACACACACACACACACACACCCACACACACACACAGACACACACAGACACATACACACACTAACACACACACACACACTAACACACACACACAGACACACACACACTAACACACACACAGACACACACACACTAACACACACAGACACATACACACACTAACACACACACACTAACACACACAGACACACACACACACTAACACA
>JAFBJR010001097.1:935480-1343650 GCA_016785285.1 Brachirus orientalis | reverse complement strand
AACTACAACATCTACTGCCCCAACTACAACAACCACTGCCCCAAACACAACAACTACTGCCCCAACCACAACAACTACTGGACCAACCACAACAACTACTGGACCAACGACAACAACCACTGCACAAGCTACAACAACTACAGGCCCAACTACAATAACTACTGGACCAACAACAACAACCACTGGACAAACGACAACAACCACTGCACCAGCTATAACAACTACAGGCCCAACTACAACAACCACTGGCCCAACTACAACAACTACTGCACCAACTACAACAACTACTGGCCCAACCACAACAACTACTGGCCCAACCACAACAACTACAGTCCCAACCACAACAACTACTGGCCCAAGCACAACAACTACTGCAGCAACCACAACAACTACTGGCCCAACCACAACAACTACAGGCCCAACCACAACAACTACAGGCCCAACCACAACGACTGTGCCAACTACAACAACTACAACACCTGCTGCACTGACCACAACAACAAATGCTGCAACAATGACAACTTTACCACCGATATCAACTACTCCATCTACTGTTCGAACAACTGCCGCAGCAACTATGTCTTCTTCCCCAACTTCAGTAACAACTGTACCAATTAAAACAACTATTGGTCCAGTGAATACCGGAGAATATACTTCAGCAACTGCTGCACCAACGACAGCACTTGCAACAAATGCAACATCTTCTGCCACAACTACTGCTAATGATGCCTCTTCTATTAGATTTGACTTGATCCATCTTCTGCTTGCACTCCTTGTCCTTTTTGTCTTTTAGAACTCAGAATGATCCTTGGGTGACTGTTTTTGGCTTACTTTTTCAGTTTTTGTCACAGTTTAAAAAAAAACAAATCAAAATGTAGAATTAGACTGGTTGAAGCTAAGGTGGAATAACCTTAGGTTTAATGTAGGTCTAATCCTACATTATTAAAATACACAGAGATTATGTGCACACTGCAAAGGAAACTATTTTTAATCATCACATCTGCTGATTCAATCTACTGATTGTGGTTGCAACAGGGTTTTGTATATATATGTATAATGTTTGAATGTTTATATCCACAGTAACAAAAAAAAATCTGTTTTAAACAAAATTACTTCATTTATTTATTTGTGCCTAGCTTTAAATGTGGCTATATAAAAGATTTGTTGTGTTTAATTGCATTAACCCTTTATGGAACAATTAAGGCCAATAAAAGTGTGATACCTCAGCAAATAAGGTTTTTTTTCTCTCTCTATGTGCAACGCATCTAGACACATCTTTTGGATAAAGAGCCTTAAATTGTGACGGGCACCTTTACTCGTCTTTTTATTATAAGAACACATCTTTTGTTTGCCATGAATTAAATCCTACAGATCGTCATTACTAGTTATTTTCGGGACAAATATATGACAAGAAGTCAACAGCAAGGCATGACTCTCAATACAGAACATGTTTATTCCACAAATTAAACATACAGAGTTTAGAAACACAGCGGTCAACGTCATACACCTAACGCAACACTCAAACTTAAAACATAGTGGTGTCTCATCAGTGCTTTTAGAGAGCATGTGAGCTTTCGCTATGGGAGTGAAATTGGATCACAGTCACATTATATGAGCACCATACATCTACCAATGATTTTAAAATGTAGTGAAATTCTTGAAACAAGAAGTTAAAGCTCTTCTTTCTTCTTTAGGATTATTTGTCGCACCATTTCTGCTACTTTTGGCCGGATTTCTTTAACAGACACTTTTGGTCCCCATGCATCCACCACTTTCCCGTTTACATCAATTAGATACTTCCAGAAATTCCAGTCAGGCTCCTTTCCAGAAGACTCTGCAGAAAATAATAAGAAAAAAGACAAAATATCTGAAATTATATTGAGTACATATATTTTCCATTGCCTACCAACCCATGTAAACACCCATCGATCTTTTTCACTTCCTCTGACTTTTCCGTTTTTGTCTTACGCTGTCTTTCTTTTCATAAAGACACACTGGTAATAAATTAACTAAAATACATTTTAGAGATATGTTTTAAAACATGATTTAAAAGACATCACTGATTCATCAGCCTCAGATCTTCCAGAGCCATGGTCGCCTGACCGCAAAAAGGTCACTGTTAATCTTTGTAGATTCTACAAACAAAGTCACGAACAAGAACGAGCTGTGGATATGCAGCGCAGCTGACTATGTGCGGAACAATCACTCATCTGTATTGTTCATTTAAGTAAAAAATAGTGTCTGTGAAAATAGGTTTTGTTTTCTTCTCATTTTTCATTTCAGTGTCACTGTTAATCTTCAACACCTATTTAATTCTTAACAGCCTTGTCTGAACTCACTGAGGACTAGTGTTCCAGTGATATCTAGATAGGGACAGTGAATGCCAGCACAAGAGAGAGGTGGGACTATGACATCATCATTTTTCAGTAATATATTTGTTGCCTATACAAAATAGAAGGGTGGGTTTTTTTTCAAAGATACCGTTAAAATTATTTCAATTTCCATCATTTTCTAAGCATATTCATGTTCACTTATACTGTCACTTATACTGATGTATCCACCAAGTTACAATGTCATAATTACATTACACAAAATGGAAATAATAAATCTCTGTGCCATTTAAGAATGAAGTAACCCGAGGTCACCAAAAAATCACATCTCCCTCACCAACAAGATATTTGTAGACATTGTTGGCTCCTGTTCCAACGACAGCAATTTTACTGAAAAGAGGGAAGGAGACTCCATAGACTCTGCGCACAAAGCTGTCAATCTCCTTGTCGCTGCCAGGCTCCTGCTGCCCAAACTGGTTGCAGGGAAATGCCAGGACATTGAAGTGATATGGTCCAAAGTCTCGCTGCAGCTGCTGCAGGTCTTTGTAGTGTTCCTCAGTGAAGCCACATTCAGAGGCTACATTCACCACCAGGGACACCTGAAGCCAGAGAAATACACTGTAGACCAAAATCTACAACAACAGTTGTCAGAGTGACACTGTCATTACAACAGTCTGTACTATGAACAATGGATGTAATGTCAAATTTTTTATTTATTGGAATCATGTTTTCAGTCTTGATGTCCCTCATGGTCAAATGTAAATTACAGGTTATTTTGATCATTTTTTGTTTATATACACCCCATTATCCCATTATAGGTGGCTGCAGCACATAAAGGAGACAGAGTTTAGCTACTTACCCCCCCAAAAAAAAAAAAAAATCACCTACATACAGAAGTCACAGTGTTTCCTGTGATATTCTAAGTATTGAAATTTGAATGTTAAATAGCAGTAAAAATGCACTTTTGTTTTTGATATTTAGGTACACATAATGCATGTAAAATAATAATATAAAAATCCCTTAGCAAAGGGATTGTAATTGCAATGAAGTAAAAGAAGGAAATACTTCTAGCAGTGTGTAAAACAAAACATTTTTCACTCCTATTGTTGAATATTCCTATTCTCAGCTATTCTTGAATCAATGTAGCTTCCAAATGTGTTTTTGTTTGACCCACAGATTAAAACCAAAAAACATTCAATTTACAGTGATATAACCAAACAAACAAAAATCATTATGCTGTGGAAGCTGGAGTCAAATAATCACCTAGTATGTTTGCTTGAAAATTAATCATTTGATAATCTTTAACTTTTTATTTGATACAATTCAATTTGTGTTTTACACATTAACTGATTTTTCTGCACTTCATCAGTTACCTAAACCACTGGTTCTCAAACTTTTTGTACCAAGTACCACCAAGAAAATATTGCTCTCTTGAAGTAACACCATTATTAACAGTGTTAAAACTTTTCACTGGAGACTTATTTTCAATAAGAACATTTGCTTTCTTGCTTCTTGCTTCCTCACATATACTTAGACACTAAAGACACTAAAAAGAGACAGCAAAATACAAATAACTGCCCCTCTGGTTCCAGCTCTGTGTTCTCAAAGCCCACATCTAGTTTGTTTATGTATTCATTTATACGAGCAAGGTAACTTGATGTATGGTATTAATATTTGTTAGTGGAGGAGCAGGAAAGACATTGTCTTGAGGGCCAAATACAGTTGTATGGCGGGCCGGATGTGGCCCCTGGGCCTTAAGTTTGACACCTGTGCTCTACATGTACCACAGTTTGAGAACCATGGACCTAAACTGTAACTGGCACATAATTCTTAATCAGAGACTAGATGTGTAGTCAGATGACTGACATTTTTGAAACTTTTGACATTTTCATATTATACATATCAGTGACGGTCTCATAGGCACACAGCAAAAGTTGGTGAAGGTTACTATATGTTGTAGCTTCATGCTTCAGCTTGGACATAGGAAGAGTTACTGCAAAGCATGGTTTAACTACTGAAGTTAATACATGCCTTCTCTGTTGTCTGATTCCCTCATGCAATCCTGACATCTAGTGTCACAAAGAAATAATTACAACTCAGATGGATGTGCATCTGTCCATGAGAGGTAATTGCTGAGGACCAAGGGTTAATAAGATTATTAAAAAAAAAAAAGTCAAGAAGATGTGTTAATAATAAATATTTACCTACTTCAGTCTCATTTGTCATGCAATTTTTGTTTATACAAGCTGTGCTGAACTAATCTCAATTGGCTGATTGTAACAAAAAGCTCTCAGAAGTAGAAATAGAAACATAATGAATGCTGCCCACAATTTACTGTCATTTCATTGTATGAACCACAATGCAACACCTGACATCATAATAATATTTGTTATTTGATGAACTCATTTCAAATCATTTGTCTCTCCTCTAACTAAAATTATGTTTTATTCTACTTATTTTTTTTGCATTAGGAGAATCCATTCTCTGACATTTAAAACGTTAGACAAATGTAATAGGCATATTATTATTATTGAGCCTGATCAAACTTTTTTAAGCTATGCATTATTGCCTAAAAAAGAATAAAATAATTGTTTATGATCTAAAACTTAACATAAACATTTCCTACAACAAACAAAAGCAACACCATAATTGGCAACATGAACACCTCAGAGCTTGATCCACCCTGGCAGGATCTTCCTCCTCTGTGAGCAAATCATGATGATCAACTATGATCAAATCCCCTACTGGATTATTGTATTAATCGAACTATAGTAACACCCAAGATATAATTATTTGGTTTATCTCCTAATGTGTGCTTAACAATAACTTCTGATGGAATAGGGGGCACAGCTTTCTGATTTTCTGAATGATTTCACTCAACCTGGCAACCAAAAGGTTGTTAACCATTAACTGAGTTGTTAGTAATACAAATGCAGTCATATCAGAAAGTAACCAGTGAATGGAGATAATTGTTAAATTGTTTAGATAAGATAAGATAAGATAAGATAAGATAAGATAAGATAAGATAAGATAAGATAAGATAATCTTTTACTAGTCCCATAATGGGGAATCTTGTTCTGCTTCATTTATGACTTAAAACTGGGACAATGGAGGGAAATTTTCTAATTGCAATCAATTAATAGATATAGCAAAGGCAAAATGATTTTAGTCAATTTTTGGAGTCAAGGTTCAATTGACTAAACAGCTATATTTTTGTCATTGAATGTGGTAGATAATATGGTTTATTTTACTGTTACCTGTTATTTTGTCTGTCTGTAACCCTGCTGACTGTGCTGTTGCTGCAGGAGTCAAAATAATAATATTAATAACAGAAGTATTAGGTCACTGTCAAAACATGAAATAAACTAAATCCTACTGTGAGAATGGGAACTTTTTAAAAGAACTATTTGCAACACTTATGACTATTTTTAATTTTTAATAACTTGCAGCCTTTGCTATGTGATAATTGCACTGATTACAATTTTAAAACAATTAATTGTTCATCCCCACTTACACATAAAAGACGCAATACTTGTAAATTAGGGCTCTGACTTGGTCCAAGGACCCGTACCTTGATGTAGTATGAATGAAAGAGTGAGGAGCTCCTGCAGCTGCAGGGGCTCTGCAGGCCTCTTGCCACGTAGGCCAGCGGGGCTACAAGATGGGTCATCCCGAGCTGTTTATACCAGTCCTACAGTCAAACTGATCCGCTGCATGAGTTTGCTATTAACTGTTACAGTCTACAAACACAGAGTCAAAAATAATACACATCCCCATGCAAGATCCATTCATGCATCAGGCTGACATGCAGAGAGAGGATGCAATGACAGTGTAACATCGCCGGTATAAACAGTAAAACCTTGCCGATCAGAGCCACACTTACCGAGCCCCGGTATTTTTCCAGGGACACTAACTTTCCCCTGCTGTTCACTACTTTAAAAGTGTAAAAGTCTTTCTGTTTGCTCTCAGCGAGGCTGAGTAAAGTCACTAGCAATGTGAGCGCCCGGGGAAGTACCATGATCAGTGAAAAGTGCCAACGCAACAGCACAGGGAGACTTGTTCAAACTTCTGAGAAAGTTGAGCAGAATCTTCTTCTGCGAGTGAAGTTACACACAGGAGAGCAAGGTCAAGGATTCCGGTTCCGGCCATAAGCTACAAAATTAAAGCCTGCAACAAACCACAGCATTAGCGATAAATTAGTTTTGTAGATTTGTATTTATTTTTTTTTTGCATGCGATTTTTACAATAAACGACAGACAAAATTAACATAAACTTTTTTTTAAGTATTGTGTTATTCTTCGCATTTAAACATGTTTTCATATATGTGGATCAAGCTTATTATTATTATTATTATTGTTGTTGTATTTTTAGAATTTTTTAGATTGTAAAAATGTCCATGTAAAAACACGCCCATAATTAAACATATATAGTATTTTAAGCAATCCTGCTGGTGAAAACAATTCCATGATTCTTTTTTCATTGTTTTCATTGTTTGATTCAGAAAGCCCACTATTTTATTACATTGATCATAGATCTGTGTTCGAGGATGGAAGTGTTGCTAATAATTTTACAGAAAGTCAAGTCGGTGGGGAATAAGGTGTGCGGGCATGGTTGAATTGAAAAGTATTAAAAAAACAGTATTTAGATAAGACTAAACGTAAATGTGTTTAGCTTGTAGAAAAACAAATTGGAAATGATTTGAAATAAAAATGTAAGATGTGAAGTGGCCGAGGACAGAGAAGTTGATTATAGAATAAACCCAAAACAGTTTAAATCATGTTTTATTCTTGATGCTATGTTGGTTAGTTTTATCTTTTTCTTCTTACGTTACTTTGATATGATTAAAAACAATCATGTTTTTGTTCTTGTTTTACTTTACTGAGAAAGAAAAAAAAGCAAGAAAAGCGGAGACTTCCGTGTGGTACTTGAACGCAGCACGTAGCACGCCCCTCTTCATCGTCACTGACACTCCCACAATGCAGCGGGGCACTGTATTAACATGGCGTCAATAGTCGCTGTTTTGACCAGGGCCGTTGGATCCGAAATCATCATGTAGAGCAGGACTGTTGACTCAGCCACATACCAATCCAAAATCAGCCTCCCAGCCCTCAGGTAAGTTAATTCACGCCTTTGTGTGTTGAGTCGGTCTATGTATTTTTTTGTTCCTGCTTTTACCGACTTGCTGCTGTGCGGCAGTTGGGTGCCAGTATTATTTATTTCCCGTTAGCTAGCTCAGTAGGACGACCGGGCAGAACGGCTAACGGCGGTTAGCTCACAGATACGGCGAGCGGCAAAGTCGGCTTAGCAGGGAGCAGAGGCTCCGCCGGATGTCAGGGTAACACGGGAACCAATTCTTTGTTTTAATGGTGACTGTTTCTTTCAGTTGATAGTGTGTTTTGCTTTCGTTTTTGCTTCGGGAGATGGGCTAATGGTACATCCCGGTGTTGTCGAAGTCCCCCCCGCAGTTTCTGTTTCCCCTCTTTACCTGGACCACGCACCACAGTCAGTTCTAATCCAAACCAGCCAGTACCTTTTATAATGTAAGCACGAAATGAAGCCATGACTCTGACCATGCAGTGTACAGGTTTCGATACATCATTACTGCGCTCTTCACATGGGACGTGTTTGTGTTTAGTAGTAGTGGAAGGTAATCGAGCATATTTATTTATTCCGGTAAAGTGTTTACGCTACTCGCACATCTGTTGACTATTTCTTTTTAATTCTACTCAATTCCACCACCCTTTAACGGGAATCATTGCACTGCTGACCTCCGAAAGATGAAGGAAGTAGAATACAATAAAAGAATAAATACAACATACGATATTCATGTTTACTATTTTGTATTGCTAACAACGTTTAATTCGGGGCTTTAAATAATTTTGGCTTGTGGAATTTAGCTTTGGAAGAATTTTATCAGACAAACTGGCTGCAAATAAAAGAAGAAAATATTTACTCCAACTTGAAAAACCAAAATAGTAAGGTACCTTTTAGACAATACGATTCAAAATCTAATCACATCGCAGTTGAAATGTTCTGATCCACTTTTTTCAGTTCTGAGCAGATTCAAATACCTGTAATTGAATATCTGTTGGTGCTGACACCTATTTTTTTGCATTACATTTTGTTGATGCTGGTATCATGTCCAATCGTATCTGAGACTGCAAATGAACAGTTTAGTTGTGAAAAGTTGATGTTGATGCACTGTGTCTGGCTTCTCTTCAAGTCAGAGTTGTGTTGTTTAGTGTTCCTGTTTCCATATTCATGCTCCAGTTTGCGTGAATATAATTTTTAAAATCATATGGTCTCAGAGTTGGTCACAATTTTCATGACATACATCCACAAATTCCACTGTATTATATATTTATTTGTTACATACATACATCAGACTATGTTTCAGGCCTGAAATTGGATCAACTTTGAAGTAGTGACTTCAGTCTGATACTAATAAATCTATCCATGACTCCTGGGCTGCAGGATCTATATCTAGTTTATTAGTAGTAATGGTAGTAGTTAATTTATTAATTTATGATTCTGCTTGTTTAAATGACAATGTAATTGCCCCCCCCCCCTCTCTCTCTCTCTCTCTCTTCAATATATATATATATATATATATATATATATATATACATGTGTATATACACACACACACACACATATATATATATATACATGTGTATATACACACACACACACACACACACACACATATATATATATATAGTAAAGTGCCTGCCTTACTATTTAAAGTGCCTTGAGATGTATGCTGTGAATTGGTGCTATACTAATAAAATTTGATTTGAATTGAGGTTAAGAAGTTCAGCTTTTGATTTCTGTATGTTTTACATGTGAATGTGTTAAATAACTTGGGCATAAAGGCTATTGTATTAGTGTCCCTTTTTATCTGAATAAGGTAAAGGACCAGTTAGATACATAGTCATGTAATATTTGTCCACTGACTGGACTGGTAAATTCTTAGGCAGTAAATCTTTTCCAGCTGTTAACTGCTGCATCTTTAAGTCCTTGTTTGTGGTGGAGGGGATCTAGCCCTCCAATCTCAAATGCTTCTTTAATAATATCCCATGAGCGTTTGCGTTCACTGTGGGCATGTGCGTGCCAGTATAAATGAGAAGCAGAGTTTATACTATCTGCAGTTGTTTGCTTAGTTGCAGAGTACACTACAAATGAGCAAGGATTTATTTAATGGGTGCCGATTAAGTGAAAACGATTTTGTCACTGCTTTCCATTTGCTGTGTATATTCGTGTCATGACTCATACCAAAAATTTGGAAAGTTAATGTGGGTGAGCACATCATATCTTTCATATTTCTCCCCCTCCAGAATAAAATGCCCTGGGTTTTTCAAACTAAAATAGAGACAGTAGTTTTCTTAATGGCCATTTTGATTACTATTCCACTAACATTGTTTATTTATCCACAGTGGAACGGAAAGGATAAAGTACTAAATTAATCCAGCAGCTATTTTGACTATGGATTGAATGAGTGAGATTTTCCAAACATCTGTGTGTTTTTGTGTTTACTAGTTTGTTTTTACAATACTGTGTACAAAATCAAACAGTGCTTTTCTAATTAAGCTGTTTGAAAATATTCTTAGATCATAGTCAAGCTTGTTTGTTTTTTGATGGGTGCAACTTGTATGTGCAGGCACTTTTTGCTGTTTGTTTTTAACTCTTACAATAATTTGCAACATTTAAGTATGTACATTTAATTATACAGTGGATCAACAAGCAGATCTTACATCACTTAAGTTGACTCTAATAATTGTTGTGTAACACCTGTGGTTAGAAATGTTACCTTTCTTTTGGTTTTCTTTTTTGTCATCTCCTTTTACCTATTAGAAAAACTGTTCAGGGCTGAAGAGGAGTGGAAAGTTCCCAGTAAATTTTCAAAAACTTTCCATGTGAACTTTTCTTCAGAAATTTTGGAAATATTTTGAATTGGAGACTCAATGGGAATTTATTTTGTCATGAGCAGACATGCATGCAAAATTATACAATTTAAAAAAAAAAAATATGACGCAGATTCACTTGTATAAATATATATGGATATACAACTATCTATGTATATCTAGCTCACTATCCATATAGATAGGTATCTGAATAAATGGAATGGTTTAAATTTATTTTACAGCTGATGTATAAATTCTTGTAACATTGCAGAAAACCGTCCAGCAGGAGGCAGAAGAAACAGCATCATATTATAATCCTCTTAAATGAAATGGTGCTAGCTAGCCTAGCATATCTGGTTAACAGCTAGCTAGCTACTGTATTACATTTTGTTTTAATAGTTGCTAGTTCAACTTTAATATCATAGATCAAATAGTATCTACCTCAGAATATCATTAAAGCCCATTTGACTTTAATAGTGTAGCTTCAATAGTTCAGGTTTTTAGAAATCAGTTGTGCATGTGACATGAATGTGTTATTAGAAGTGGATAGAGCACCTCCCCTCTGGTGCCGTTCATTCCTTTGATGCTGCTCACCCAGCACATATGCTGAAAAGTTTTTGATTTCTGGGTTACGCAGCCCATAGAGTTTGCAAAGTAGTGTTACTCTCAACGTGCCTCTCAGCTATGGCTTGTTCACACTGGAATGAGGAAGAATTTTCAAAATCAAACTCTCTAAATGCCTTTGTCCATGTCTCGGGGTGTCTTGTAAACAGTTTTACAGGTGTCTCTTTTTTAATGTTGTTGGGCTGCATTAGAATTTTTTTGTTGCAGTGCCATGAGTGGCCACTAGGAATGCAATGGTATGAAAATTTCATACTGAGGTATTAGAGACTAAAATTATCACGATGACTACTCACTGAAGCTCTGCTTCCAGAGTTATGGAATAATTAGATTGACTTTAAAAGTACAATTTACAATGAATATGTTGCTCATATAATGAGCCAAATCACAGCTCAACTTTGTTCAGTTATACCACATTCTGGTCCATTTACATTAGTGACAACAGCAAGTTAGACAGAATACTCCACATATATCATGCACTCGTATCTACAGATTTTGTCCTGTTAGAAGGCGGTAAAATATCATGAAGACAGCTGCTCTCCTCACCTCCTTCCACCATGTCTTCACTACATAACAAACATGCAGCAACATACTGCAAGCACAGTGTGCAACATATATCTTGTGAGTTTTCCGTAATTAAAACTAATACAGTAACCTTCACTATCAGGAATTTTACCGTGGTTTATTGTGACACCTGTAAATGTTACATCCCAAGCCACCGGAAAACAATAGCTGCAAGCCAGAGTGGGAGGTGCTCTGTCCAGTTCTTGTAATACATCAATGGCATGGGATGGAGGAATGCACAGTGAATGTAGGGGTTGTAGCCTCAATAGCCCTGCAGTAAGTAGTGTGCAATGTGCCTGTGATTGAGGAATAGCATTGACTGTATTTGCATCAAATCTGATTGTTTTAGGCAAGTTTATGCTACAATATATTATTTACCAACTTAATTATATTGAAGTTCCCAATTTCAATTTTGAAAATTTCCACGACAAGTTTCCAATTTGGCAAATTAATGGAATTTTGCAACCCTACTCCTGATTGCTACTGGGTTAACATTTTTGCATTTTGTCCTAAAATGTTTACTTCAGCTTTGTTAAGTTAAGCTTACATGTTAGATAAGACTATTACCTGTGTATTTACCTGTGAATTGGTAAAACAAGACCCTATGGGTTATCCCATTTTTTAGTGTAGTCTTGCTCCTTAAACTGATGGCTACCATTTCTTTTAATCAGACTTCAGGTGGCCTGCCTGCCTTGTGATCCTCAGTGTGGTGTTGACTCCACCAGGGATAACAGCAGCAGGACAGGAGGAATGGATGTGTCCAAAAATGCAGTAAAATCTGTCAAACTGTCTCAGCCGAGAGGAGCCAAAGCATCGTCCAACGAGAAGTCAAAGAAAGAGGCTCCTGTGCAGAGAGAGGGCGCCAAACCTGCACTTCGCAGCAAAGAAAACCCTACTAATGCAAGAGATGACCATAATATAAGCAGCCAGGGGACCCGTGGGCAAGGCAAGACTTCCTCCGACAGCACCCAGGAAAAGAGGAGAGGACGATCTTCAAGGCTGACAAGACTGACTGGAAGAACAAGTTCTGGTGAGAGAGGCAAAGGTAAAGTGGTGAGCTCACAACAGCAGCTGACGACACCTTCTCCCAGCCTCAGGGCTGCTCTGTCTGCAGACAGCAGCCCCGCAGCACACAGAGAGACCACCTCTCCTGTTGCACTTGGCACACTTGAGAAGAGCGTCGCAGAGCACGCCAAGAGCTGCATAGCAATCCCTGCAAAGGAAAAGTCCCATGGTAGGTTTACGCTATGTGTTTCCCAACGTGGTTTGTTGTCATCATCAAATGTATCTCTGTTACACTGCCTTCTGTTTTGAAGGGTTAATAGGTGAGACACTGATGCATCAGACTCTTGAAGAGGGCCCAGAGGTGAGACCCAGTGTGGGGGACGGACCGCTCACAGAGCAGCAGCTGGGCCTCCGGCAAGCAGAGGAGCGTCTCTACAGAGATTACATCCACCGACTGCTTAAGGTAGTAGTAATAAACTGATAGTCAAGTCACTTTTATTTATAGCCCAACATCACAATCACATTTTGCTTCATAGAGCTTTACAGTCTGTACAACAAGTGACACCCTTTATCCTTAAATCCTCACACTGAGCGAGGAAAAACTCCACAAAAAATCCTTTTAAGGATAAAAATTGGAGAAATTACAAATTTCACATTTACCTAGAATGGAAACAGAATAAATAAATCAGAAATGTTAATGTAGGAGATAGCATTAATTGTAGAGGCAAATGCTCACAATAGCGTTTAATTCAATTAGTATTAATATTAATGAAAATGATGTGATCTCAAGGTTGTGGGTGGTCATGGTCACAGTTTCCAAGACGGACTCAGAGCTGCAAAAATTAGTCAAGATTGACATTAAAAATACCTGGCAACTTCATGAGAATCTGGGGAAAAAAATACAAAAATAAAACAAAAAGGAAACAAAGTTGTGTTTTTGCTTTAAACTACAGTTAACTACATGTTTCAGGATTATCTCATATTTACCCGATGTTTGCCCAAAATATCAAGAAATAATTGGTGCAAAATTTTAAACATATACAACATAATCACCCATTACTTTGGATTATTATCATTATTTTTTAGGTTTACAAGCAAATAAAACAATTACTCCACTGTGCATTGAAGTCTCGCTCACTGTTTGACTTTGAGCTTCATTCTGTAGTACAACTTTGACACAGGAAAACTGCTTTGCCATTGATCAGTATTTTTAATGAGGTGATTGAACTTCTTTGTGGGGAAAAAACATATATATATATATATATATATATATATATATCATGAGCCATCATGACAAAGACTAAATGTTGAAACACTGGAGAAATTTGTCTTATAAATTATTTTGATAAATAGAAATAACATTGTAATCCCAGCAATGTTTGGTCTTTTCCTGGCACTCTGTGTCCCAAACAGTCATCATTACTGACCGTACAAGTGATTTGCTTGTTTTACCTCTACCTTTCATGAGCAGGTGGGCTTAATGGATGTGACCTGGATCTAGGACAAAATTCAAAAAAACTGCAAGAGAGCCTACATCAACTGATTGCTTTTGCCTCCCCCTATTTTCACAGCAGTCCCCTGAGTACCCAAACTATCAGTACTTATGCAAGCTCTGTTCTGTGCACATTGAGAACATTCAAGGAGCACATAAACACATCAAGGAGAAAAGACACAAGAAGAATATAATGGTACGTGAATTTTAAACACTGTGTTGTCTGTCCCAGATATTGCACTTTATTATTACTCCTTTTAAAAGCCATAAAGTATGAGTTTTAAGGATTCTGTACTTTAAATATTCTGCTTCTGGCGTGCACAGGAAAAACAGGAGGAGAATGAGCTACGTGCACTGCCTCCCCCATCTGCTGCCCAGCTCAGAGCTGTGGACGCAGCCATTGTAGAAACAGCCCGACAACATGGGATCTCAGAGGAGGACTTTGAAGTTCGGAAGGCCGTGGTCACCAAGATGGAGGAGATCATTAAGAAGCAACTCTCAGGTTGTATTCACTGGTGTCATTCTGCCCCATTCATGTTGTCTTCAGAAAGGAAATGTCTTGAGAAAGACTTGGATTTTAAATATGACCTTGCTTATCAACAGTGTTCAGTTTTCTTCTGGAAAGAACTGTCAGATGTTTGCAGTGTTTAAAAAAAAAAAAATCTGCATTCATAGTAAATTTCTGAATATTATTTCCAGTTTGTGGTCTTAGGATGTATGGCTCATGTCTCACCCGATTTGCCTTCAAAACAAGTGATATCAACATCGATGTCACCTACCCTTCTTCAGTAAGTCTGAGTCTGCAGCTTCACTAAATAGTAAATGTATCTACAGACACAGCAGGTAGAGTACATGCTGAATTATATGGTTGATAAGCTAATTTTATCTCATTGCTTCATCTGTTTAGATGACACAACCTGAGGTCTTGATTCAAGTGCTGGAAATTCTTAAAAGCAGCTGTAAGTGCATTTAAAAAAATCCTCCATTTTAGACATAAAGAACCCTTGAAGCTGTTTTTGCTTTGGCTTGTTTGTTTATGTGTTTGATGGCGTTTTCAAATTAGACTCAAAGGAAAACTTTTAAGATGCACATTGCTTGGAAATTATGATCTGTATTTGGATAAAGTCCTCATTCAATCACCACATTGAATATTTAATCTGTGTCACTATTTATGTGCAGTGAAATTCAGGTTTTTGCTACTATTAATTTTATTCGCCTTATTTCCTCATCTCATCTTCAGCTGAATTCTCTGATGTTGAGTCTGATTTTCACGCCAAAGTTCCTGCTGTCTTTTGTCGAGATGTTAGCAGGTAAGTGTTGGTTTAAGTGCCTCAGTGTGATGTTTTAATATAATTCCTTTAAAGCTCAACTGAAAAACTGGCTCTGGTCAGACCAAACTTGCACACACTAGATGCCATGTTATGTTTATTGATACTGTGTATTTTTTATGGACCTTTTAAGATTGACTGGAATTTTTTTAGTGTTGTATGTTGCCTGTGGAGTGTGGATACTGAGCTGAGTGAATGAGTTTTGTGTAAAAATGAATGTTTAATGTAAATTTTATTGCTGTTACAGATTTATTTTTGACCTTTGTGACCCTGGCCCGTGGGACTACGGATGGAAATTAGTCTTTTGGCTACAATCCGATGTGTTTATATTCATGCATTTTGTCATGTCTGTTCATTAACATGCATTGTCCCAATCAAATAAACGAATAAATAAATAAATAAAATATAATATAGGTAATATATATATATATATATAATATACAACTTTCAGTCAGACCTTTCCATGTTTAAAGTACAAATGTCCAAATAATCCACATGAACAGAGATATTTGTGACTTATAATAATAAAAATCATACATACTGTATTTTGTAGTTTTTTTAGGGTTACTTACAAAACAGAACTTATTGTGGAATTATTAATCCATATGTCAAAAAAAACAAATCCTACCCTCGATAACTTAATACCCTTCAATCACTATGTTACCCAGATGAATAGACACTTTTGTCACAGTGTCAAGTCTTCAAGACTTCTATTTTCCATCTTTTAATTGCTGTATTTCTTCATCTCTGTGTCTGCACAGTGGCCTCATGTGTAAAGTGAGTGCAGGTAATGATGTTGCTTGTCTCACCACCAATCACCTGTCAGCCCTGGCTAGACTGGAGCCCAGATTGGTTCCCCTGGTTCTGGCCTTTCGGTACTGGGCAAGGGTAAGCCTGTGGTTAAGCACAACTGACTGCCTTTAGCTTAACATTTCAGCAAAAACTCAGATTTTTTTTTTTAACTTTTTGTACAATACCTGGTGCCAGTCTAATTGTGCTCACAGTTTTATGAACCATGTTTGTTATATTGTATTACTTCTTATCAGACGTATTTAACTGACAGTAGTTTTAGGGATAACATGCAAGCAAACTTAATGCACTTCTTTGTCTTGTATATGTATCTCCATAGCTGTGTCACATTGACTGCCAAGCTGAAGGTGGCATCCCCTCCTACTCCTTGGCCCTCATGGTTATCTTCTTCCTGCAGCAGAGGAAGGAGCCCATCCTCCCCGTCTACTTGGGCCGCTGGGTATGTGCAATGTCACATTGTTTGAGGCTGTTGCTTTGAAATTGTTGCTCTGTTTCATCCTCTGCTTTTATTGTTCTGTCCTCCTATTAATTTTATGCAATAGCCAACGGTAGAATGATAACATGAAACGAGGAAGGAAAATATGCAGATGAAATAAAAAACAAACTCTGACCTTGATTCAAACCAGGAGTGTTTTGGTACATTTTTTTTAAGGGAACACCTTTTATTATGCATTTTCTTAACACTTTACAAACCAAGATCTGTTTTAGCTAATTTGTTAATCTCAACTGTTGGCCTGTAGGCTACATGTATTAGCCTAGGTGTTTGTCAGGAAACTGTGAAATCTAGTTGTCCACAGGCATAAACATGTGAGAACCTGTGATACAGATTCAAAAGAAGAAGATTCACAAAAACGTATTTATGGTTTACTCATATCTTATATTTCTTTGTAACAATTTTCAGAAAATGCCAAGAAAATGTAGTTGTCACAGACATTATTAGAATCAGAATCAGGTTTATTGCCAAGTAATTTGCATTACAAGGAATATGTCTTGATTTGACGGTGCCTACATAAATATAAACATGAACACAAGCAGACCTAAACATATAGCATTAAAACTTAAAAAATATATAAAGAAGAAAAATTATATACATAAAAAGTCAATGTATTTACATGACCAGTGCAGGTGGTAGTGTGCAAGTTAAAGTGTCCAGTGAGGGGGGGGGTGTTAATATAACACCTGTGTGCTTTGGGGGAAGTATGTTAATATAACGTATGAGTTCCGGATGTCGTTAATATAACAAATTGAGTTACAAGTTAGGGAATGCCTGTCCCTCCTCCTTTTTTTCCACAGTAGCTGATATAAAACTGTATTTGTCACTGTCTGCCGGCACACAGTATAACACAAAATAATATTTCTGTTGTTGCAGTGACTACATTAACTTCTTTAGCATTGTTTCATAAGTTTTAGTTTTATGGGCAACTGATTTGATGCTGTCATAATAATTTATAAAAGATGTGGAATTCATAGTTTTATGATATAAAACAACCCATTTAGATTGCATTTATCTTCTCTGCCAACAGAAGGTGTTTTTAAATTAAGTAGAAATTGTTCTTCATTTTACAACATTCTCCAGCAGGAAACACTCCTCTGGTGTTTGTACAAATGTAGGTGAGATATTTTCTCCTTAAGGGAACATTCTTTCTTTTAGTCCCACAGGATGCTAAATGTGAGAGTGCAGTTTAAAGGGTGATGTGTCATTAAAATTAGTCCCTGGAGCACAGAATGTAATACTGTCCGGTGTTATGACAACAACTGGTAAGAGACACACTGCTTGTTGTGCTGCTTAAAGCAGATTTTCAAAACTACATTTTATGATGCACATGCAGCCTTGATAATTCAGGGTATAAATTTCACATTTCCAGAAAATCTTTGTTCCATTTTAAAAACATTATCTGTATTTGGAGCATACAGATTGTGTGTACAGTCTTATACTCGCATATTTCCTGACATACACAATGATAATTGCCCATCAGAATGTCCCATCAAACAGATAAGTGGTTTATACTTTTAACCTGATCATATTGCGTTTTTTTTCATACAGAGGCATCTTACAACACCTGCCCACCAATATATTTTTTTTTTTGCTGTGAGTTACAAGTGACAGTTCTACAGCAGCAGACTAAACTAAAATCTTGCATTAAAATTTCCTCATATTTTGATGACAAAGCAGATGTAGATGTATTTTCTTTGACTTGCCTCTCCTTTCTTAGATTGAAGGCTTTGATGTGAAACGTGTGGATGAGTATCATCTGACTGGAATTTCCTTGGACATATTCGTGCGTTGGGAGCACAGACCCCCAAATTCCACAGAGGGAAGAGGGGAAAACCGAAATGAAGCCAGGGGAGAAAGCAAATCCAAACCTGAGCAGAAAAAACCTGATGATAATCATTGTACAGAGGGCATTGTGAGTCACATTGCAGCACTTATTCATATCAGTATGAGCCTAGTTTAGATCAGTTTACATTTGCATACTTTTACAAAGCTTTGTTGATTATTCTTGCTTTTAACTAAACACTACTGTCTTATGAAGACCCGCTTAACATTGAACCTGGGCAAAGATGTGACGCTGGGCCAGTTGTGGTTGGAGCTGTTGCGTTTCTACACACTGGAGTTTGCTCTTGAAGAATATATCATCAGCATCCGCTTAAAAACACTCCTTTCCAGGGAAGTGAAGAACTGGCCTCGTCGGAGGCTCGCTATTGAAGGTTAGAGTCCACTCTCGAAATATTGTCATTTTTTACTTCTCAAAGGAATGAAACATAATTCAGTGTGTCCCTTCCCTTTTTTTCATATTTTTTATAGATCCTTTTGCTTTGAAAAGGAATGTCGCACGCAGCTTGAACAGCCAAATGGTGTTTGAATACATCCAAGAGCGCTTTCGCACAGCCTACAAATACTTTGCATGCCCCCAAAGAAGAATCTCTGGGTGCCACCAGAGAAGCAAGAAGGCTGGCAAGCAAAGCGTAAAACTGGAATGGTCTGAGAAGGAGACTATGTTTGTGGACATGGAAGAAGGTGATGAAAAAGGCAAAAAAAGTCAGGAGTTCAAAGAGGATAGCGAGCCTGACAGTGATGATGAAGATGTTTCAAATCTGTCCATAAAGAAGAATCAGAGGACTTTAGATTTGAGCCTCATGGACATGGTTCTCAGTGAAGGGAACAAACCTGCCCTTTCCCCCAATGGACTGCTGGACAGTGACAAGGAGGGGGGCGAGGAAGATGAAGAGGACAACTATGTAACAGAGAAGGATGAGAACATTACAGAAGAGGATATGCACTATGTGTTTGACAAAATGATTTTCACTGGTGGGAAGGTAAATATATTGACTATCCCCCCCCCCCCCGGTGTGGTGTCAGGGTTAATATTTTGTATTTAATACTAATTTACACTGTATACTCACTGTTATTCTGATTGAGCTTATTTGAAAAACAAAAGTAAATTTCAAGCCTTTCCACTTCTGTAGCTGCAGTTTAGAAGAAACATCATCTCACCTTTCAGCAGCACTGATGGGTTCATATCATGTAGGTGAGGCATTTAAATTTTGCGAGGGTCACATGATTATACATGAACCCCATTTTGACATGATACAGAGACCTAATGTTCTAATCATCAAACTATGCAAGTTCAGAGACAGAAGTCTTTTGTCACAGTGTTGTTTCATAACTCATACTCAGTGGTTGCATTTTTTTATATATTTATTTTTAATTTTTTTTATGCATTCAGTTAAGTTTTCCATGTCAAATTGTTAATTTAATACCTGGATTTATTTCCTCTTCCAGCCTCCAACTGTTGTTTGCAGCATCTGCAAGCGAGATGGTCACCTTAAGGAAGAATGTCCTGAAGACTTTAAAAAGATTGAGCTGAAGCCTTTGCCACCCATGAACGACCGCTTCAGAGAAATCCTTGATGGCCTCTGCAAACTGTGCTACTGTATGTGGTTAACAGTGCAGTGATTCAAAGATACATATTCGCTGCCAATATTCAGTACAATTCACAACGGGACTTTTAACCAGAAGGAGTTGTAGTAAATTAAAATCAGCAGTTAACTGTTTGCAACTTTCTTTAAATCTGAGCACAACAAAGAAGAAGTAAAAGAAACACTCACATTTTTTTTTAATTTAAAACAAATCAATGTAATTTTATGCTTGAAAAAAGGCACACCTTCTTTAGCATGACTTAGAGATTTCCTGTGGTGGCTCACACTGACTGAATTTTTGCTCTGCTGTTTTTAGATGAATTGTCACCATCACCTGTTGAGCAGCAGAAGAGAGAGCAGATCCTTGCAGGCCTGGAGAGGTTTATAAGAAAGGAGTACAATGGTGAGCACTAAGTGCCTATTACTACAGACAGCATACTTACTAGAACCGTTTATTGTTTCTCCATTGAAGAGACAACCAGGGGTTTTTCTTTCTGCAAAGACATTTCTTATTTTAGTAGAAAAACTTCCTGTTTTCCCCTTTTTGTTAAATGGACACAATTCATTCCCCTGTAAGACAATAGTATAGTAGCTTAACAATGTGTGTGAAAAGAAAAGCACAAGTGATCTGAAACAGATATAAAGAATTACTTTCTGTATCTTAAACTACAGATAAAGCTCAACTCTGCCTGTTTGGGTCCTCCAAAAATGGTTTTGGCTTCCGCGACAGTGACCTTGACATTTGTATGACTCTGGAGGGTCATGAGACTGCAGAGGTAGATGGACTAAACAAACACATACACTGGCATTTGATACACTTCCTCATTGAGATCAGATTTGTTTTGCCACTGTTACAAATTGAAATGTATCTGAACAGAAGCTGAACTGCAAAGAGATCATTGAAGGCCTTGCAAAAGTGCTAAAGAAGCATACAGGTGTGTTAACATTTTTGCTAACCATCTTAACAAAAGAATCTCATATCAATGTCAAGTCAAGCACAAGATCTGACAGGTTTGGATTTCTTACTTTACCAACATGGCAGGTTTGAGGAACATCTTGCCTATTACAACAGCTAAAGTGCCTATTGTGAAGTTTGAACACAGACAGAGTGGTTTGGAGGGAGACATTAGCCTTTATAACACACTGGTGAGTATAGTACTGGTACTATACAGATCTACTTAGACATGCCCTCATTTGACAAGTGCTGGATCACCTTTGCAGGCTCAGCACAACACCAGAATGTTGGCCACATATGCAGCCCTGGATCCACGCGTGCAGTTCCTTGGATACACAATGAAGGTCTTTGCAAAGGTGATACAGCAGCTGATACTTACTTATCTATGTACTTGTTTGTTTTTGGACACAATCTGCAGCTTCAGAAACGTTATTTTGTTAATGTCCAAAATTATAAATTTGTGAAATGTAATTCCATATTACTGACTCATTTTTACAACATGCAGAGTCAAGCCTCTGCATTTTAATTTCAGTTCCAGGTCCCTTTCTCTTCTGTCATGTTGCTGGTAGACTTGGATGACAAGAAGCTGTGAAACAGTTGAAACCAGAATTTCAATAGTCCTTTGCATGTTATTGTGTGTTAGATATCAAAGTAAACCATGGCAAGAGCCATTTGTACCAACATATTTGGCCTTAAATGGGTTTCATGAGGAATTTAGAAGGAAGTGGTGCATTTGCCAATTAGAATCATTATATGTAACTTAGCAATTCAGTTTGAAGTTTAAAAAAAAGCAATTACACAGTGTCTTTCAAATGGCCATGTAGAATGAACTGTCATTTGTCACATAAAACTACACTACTACTCACTACTTTAACTATTTTGTCCATATGATTGAGGCTTTTCTCTAACTTTATAACCCGTGACAGACATAGCAGGAAGGGCTTGTACATCTACTCGTGATATAATGAAGGCACTGGAATTGATGGTCAGTTTTTTCATCCATGTCAGTGATGGACTGGTCCCCTTCACCTCCTCCCTTAACAGACATGAATTGCTTGCCTCTGGAAGGAGTAACTTTTGGAAGTAATTTTGATTTCAAACCATTTCCTCTTTTTTCAGTGACAGTGTGACTCAGGTGACAGAATATTTTCAGCAGACTCTAAAGCAGACCTGTTCATGTTGTTTTGTGTCACGTCTAAAATTTGTATATGGAATAAATTTTATATTCCATTACTGATGCTGCCAAAAACAACAGGTCTTTCTTTTTTTGGGCCTTGGAACAAAACGGTACCTGCAGCTGTACTTATGAGAAAGGTGGGGTTTGAAAGGCACAAGCATGTTATCTCTCTAAGCCAAACCCCAAATAGTCTACTTCTGTGCTTCCAGCGCTGCGACATTGGGGATGCATCCAGAGGAAGCTTGTCATCTTATGCCTACATCCTAATGGTGCTTTACTTCCTGCAGCAAAGGCAGCCACCAGTCATCCCTGTCCTACAGGAGGTACCAGCCACTGATTAATCACCATTTATTAAGAAATGAACTGTCTGCTTTCAATAAAATATCTCCTTTTTCAGATTTTTGATGGGAAGAATGTTCCCCAGCGGATGGTCGATGGCTGGAATGCGTTCTTTTTTGATGACCTAGAGGATCTGGTGAGCTTAATGGGGATGATTTTACTAAAACTCACATTTCCACACAGCTATATAATCTTGTTGCAGTATTGTCTTACGCAACATTATCTAACTTTAGACTTACATCTGAGTTTTTACTCGGTGTGTGTTGTGTTCACATAGTGTCGGCATCTGTCAGAGTTGCCACAAAACACAGAGTCAGTTGGGGAGCTGTGGTTGGGCCTCCTACGCTTTTATACAGAAGAGTTTGACTTCAAAGAGCACGTCATCAGCATCCGCCAAAGGAAACGCCTCACAACCTTTGAGAAGCAGTGGACCAGCAAATGCATTGCAATTGAAGGTGCTGACATGGATGTGCT
The DNA here is from genome assembly GCA_016785285.1 of Brachirus orientalis. Taxonomy (NCBI): domain Eukaryota; kingdom Metazoa; phylum Chordata; class Actinopteri; order Pleuronectiformes; family Soleidae; genus Brachirus; species Brachirus orientalis. Next base: position 1,320,730 of record JAFBJR010001097.1, on the reverse strand, counting down.
TACTGTTTTGTCTTTACCTGTTTCTTGACATCAGGCTTTTCTTTCCTACTGATTGAACTGTTCATCTCCCCAGATCCTTTTGATTTGAATCATAATCTTGGTGCTGGAGTTTCTCGCAAAAGTAAGTAATTTTACTCATAACAGAAAATGTATCATTCACATACACATACAGTTATATTTAATAAATATGTATATTTCAAATCCAAATGAGTGAGATAATCAACAGTTGTTTACTCAAGTTAAAATTTGTATTAAATAGCTCTAAAATTCTGACAGCTATCACTGATCTAGAGTGTTTGCTTATTGACTTGGTTCTCCCAGCCTCTGGGCTAACGCAAAGTGTAGGAAAAACTGTTCCAGTATCTGACAACACTTTATCGAATCATGAGCCAGAGCTGAACAAAAAGGCATTCCTCATTGTTTGTGATGTTAGGCTATTTGTCGGTGAATAAACGATGAGGGAGCGGAATACTAATGGAAACATTGGGCAGGATTTAAACCAAATGAAGACATTGCTGCTGGGGGCTTTGGGGGCACTTCACATGCAGAGACCTTTGCTTAGACCAAAACAGTATTTTCACTGGGCCACATGTTAGACATTCACATAAAAAAGAATGAGGTGATTGTGATGCGCTTTTTTTGCAAGACATCCAGACGAAAATATCTCAAGGTGTTGGAATGCAGGAAGCGCTTTAGGTTTGTCTTTTGATACTCAAGCCAAAAAAGTAGGTCAAACTAGTCTTCTTCGAATAAGCTTTGAAACTCTATCATCCACACAAAGGTCCTAAATTATTTGGTGAAGGAGGGATGCACACAGTCACGACAAGTTTTAGTTTATTTTCCCCACACACTCATCAATCAGCAAACCTGCTGTAAGGGAAATGTTTTTTTTATTTTAATGTGACAATTAATTCAGTGTGGCTGGTCATCTCAGCATCTCCCAGGTTTTGGTTGCTTCATGACATCTGACACTACAGGAGTGCGATCCTCATGCCCTTCTGTTAAAAACACCTTGTTTCACACATTTTTAATGCTATTTAGAGCTGCATGTAAAAAAACGATCTCACAGTTTCACCCAACGTTTTTTTTTTTGTTTTTTTTTCATTTTTCACTTGTCGTTTTTCGTGGCTTCCCATTGAAAACTCAGCTGAAGCCTCTAGTTGCGGTTAATAACTGAAATAAAATAATCATACATAATTGTCAGCAACTTTATTTGTACCGTATATTAACAGCCATTTAACTTTAGCCTGGTTTGAACTGCATTATATAATCAGAAGTTAATTCACATGATTTAATTAGGCTGTTTAAATTTCACTGTCGCATTTAAATGAAGTGTAAGTGCATAAATTTTTTTTTTCCCTTTCTCAAAATTAATCTAAAAGCCACGTCCCTTTCGTTGCCTCTTTTTCCTCCTGTAGTGACCAATTTCATCATGAAGGCTTTTATAAATGGCAGGAAATTGTTTGGAACTCCTTTCTACCCGGTCCCTGGGAGTGAAGTGGTACGTCATTCATGTCACACAAAATATGTTTCAGCGCCGTCTGCACCTTGTCTTGTGGAAAGGTTGTTTTTTTTTTTTTTTTTTTGACCGAATTATCTGATGTCTCTCTTGTGTTTTGCTACAGGACTACTTCTTTGACTCGAAAGTCTTGACAGATGGCGAGTTGGCTCCCAACGACAGGTGCTGCAGGATCTGCGGGAAGATTGGACATTACATGAAGGACTGTCCCAAGAGACGCAGGTTGTCGATTTGTATCCATGGAGAAGCTTCTCTCCTCACAGTAGAATCTAAAAGACAAACTTAGAAAACAACTGGGTGATGAATAAAATCTGTCTTTTTTTTTTTGTGTTACTTAATCTCATACGTAAAGTTAATGTGACATGTATAGAAACACTGCAGCATTATTGTCCACATCAATCACACTAGTGAATAAACCAGTTTTGAGGTAGTTGCCACAAAATATAGATGGAAAAATAAGCATATTTGTGCTATGTGAACAGAGAAATTAAAGAAATGATCTTTAAAAAAGTGTTTATACACTTCTGAGGGCATATACTGAATGAAATACATGTTCTTATAATAGTAATATTTTTGTAGTCACTACCACATTAACAGCGATTGTCATATTTAATTTTTTCAAATGACTGAAATTTAATTCCATCTCTTTGTAAATTATTGACTCACTTAGCTGCTTCCTGCTCTGATCTCTGTATTCTTGCCCTTTTAGAAACACATCTGTACACAAATACACAATCTGGTACAGGTGGTTTTGCCAGAAAAAAGCATAACAGTCAAAAATGACAAATGAATGGTCTTGTAAACAGAAAAGGGTGAGTGAGATCTGATCTCGAGTGGTAAAAGGAGAAGGGTCATGGAGGCCTTATAAAACCAGGTGTGAAAAGATGAACGAGCTGTAGTCTTCTAGTTACTGAGTACTGAGTACTGCTACCACACAACAGGGCTCCAATTAATTTGTGAATGTAACAAAACTTTAATTTAACAATTGACAGTGCAACACATTATTTTATTAAAAATCAGAAAGTTCACTTTGTTAAAATAGGTACTTTTGGTATGTTTGTAAAATGGCTTATTTGATGAGAAGTACCATTAAATGTGTCAGATTGAGCCTATTTAACCCTTATTATACCCTGAAGATTTTTCTTTGCCTTTGGTAGGATGAAGAAGAAGGAAAATGACAAAGATGATGAGGTGAAAGAAGAGGAAAGAGAACCGAAGGACAGGCGATGTTTCCAGTGTGGCGACATGGGTCATGTACGAAGGGACTGTCCTGAATACCGTCACCTCAAGCAGAGGGTCACCGGAGCCCCAGGTATTCATACATACCTCTTTGACAGAAACATATTTTATAATATTAATTCAAAGTGATTTGTAAACCTTGGTATGAGATACATAATACCTAATACTCTCAGCATTACGGCTGATATAAAGTTTTGTGGCTTGTGTAAACATGTTTTTCCCCAGCTCCTCACATGGTTCAGTCTGTGATCAGCTCACAGTCCATCTCCATTCCTCAGGCAGCTGCAGACTGTCCTGGAAGGACCAGGCAGTCCTCGGAGTGTGTGAGTACACTGGTGATGGTTATCAAAAGTTTATTATTTCTCTATTTCTCTGTTTTGTTCTTTAAACCAATAGATGTCTTTCTTCATCCATATATATTGAAAGTGAATAGGGTTCATAAAAGAAAACTTAATTCCTAGATGTATTGTTACTTTCTTGAACAATAATGAATCAGTAAGCAGTTGCCTCTTATTTGTGCTAATGCCATGAACGTTTAAGAGTATTTACAGATGAATATGTAACTAGCAGAAGTTTAAATTTATTGATAATCACCTTGGGGATTCATGGAGAATCAACCATCCACTGCAGTGCTTCTCTCACACATTTCAGACACAGAATATGTTGTCTCATTTACTTTTGAGAAAAGATAACAGAAGTAGATGCACCTAGTTCCATTATTATAGTTCAGCAAATACATGTTTTGAAAAGAAAAATTCAGAAGTGTTGAAAAGCATAATTTTATAATTGAATTGTAGCCCTCTGAATTGTAATCAAATTGGATCATGAGGTACCTAGAGACTCCAACCCCTAGAGGTTAATTGTATATCTCTTTTAGTCATAGGAGTCAATTTCAAAGTCCTAATGAAACGTGTTAATTAGGGCTGCAACAATTCCTCGAGTAACTCAGTAACTCGATTACAAAAAATGATAGAGGAATTTCCTCTGCCTCGAAGCCTCATTTAATTACATTTAAAGCTCCCGTTTCTCATGGATTCTTTTTATTGTGATACAACGTGCTTACATCACAGTGCTATGCGTCCCCTACAAAGCAGAAGAAGATGGAAGCGGGCTTTGGATAAGGTGTGGACAGTTTAGCGGTACAGAACGGCAGACGCCGGGACCGAAAACAGTGAATACAGCGTAAACGAGCAAACGCAGCAAAGCGAAAGTAATAGGATAAATGTACGTTTTATCCGATTACTTGGTGAATCGATGGAATATTCGGTAGAATACTCGATTTCCAAAATATTCGATACCTGCAGTCCTAGTCTTAATTTTTGCACATTTTATTATTATTTTAGTGATAAAAGTCTCAGATACTTACAAATGATTGTAAGTGATAGTGAAGGGTTTTTGTAGTCAGTGGTTTACTGTGTTGATTCAGCCACTAAAGTACTGAAAAGTGTGTTATAATTATTAGTGCATTCAATTGTTTCATTACTATTTTGAAATAAAGGCAAATTAAAACCCTACAAAAGTAAAAAGTAAAAACTGTTCCGGACACATAATTTCAAAATATGATGGAGAATATCAATGATCACATGATTGCATCTAATAAATTTCTCTTTCTTTTGACAGTCGGACACTCGGCAGACTCCACCATATTCCCCACAGCCCACCACTGTCCCTCAGAGTTCCTCCCAATCCTCCAGCTCCCCTCAGCCCTCCCACACGAAGTCCAGTTCTGCTGGTCCCCTGAAACAGCCCACTCACCCACAGGTCCCTCTGTCCCTCTTTAGCTTGCCTACCACCCTTCCAGGCCAGTACCATCCGGGGACGCTCAGTGCACTGGGGCTCCTGCCCTCCCACCAGCACCAGTCACATCAGTCCCAGGGGCAGCCTCATCACCCAGTCCACATCCCTTCCACATCCTGGCCCATCCATGGACCAGTCCTCACCACGTCCTCTCCCACTGCCCCCTCCCCGCCAGGCCTGAAATTTGCCCTGCGCTCTGTGTCTGGGAAGGGGAGCCCCACAGGTTCAGGGGTCAACCCCAGTCCCATGAACCTAAATGACCCCAGCATCATCTTCGCCCAGCCAGCGGGGAGACAGATGGGTATCGGTGGGCCAGGACGGGAAGGACACTGGCACAACCACATGGCACAACCAGGGTCACTCATGGGCAATGGCACTGTAGTCAAGTCAGGTAGTCACTGGGTGAACTTTGGTGGCACTATCTCTGTGGGATTCTGTCTCTTGGTTGTATCTTTTAAGAGAAACTTAACACATGTACCATGTTTTTAATGTCACTATGTTATACGATCAAATGATTCTGGTCAGTCCATCTTATTAATTTTTTTATTTCACCAGGAAGTCACTCTTTCACCAGAGAAACATGACAAAATGGCCACAAAAATTAGTCATGATGTTAGATAAAAGAAATGAGTTTGTTAATCAGACTGAAACCGTTCTTATGACATGCATGTAGGTTAGTCTGACTAAAGGTACATAATCAACTGTTTTAAAGTTGGGCTAAAACGCCCAAATACTGGACTGAAATCCAATCCGAAAACTTTTTTTTTTGACTGATGAGGAGAACAAATTTGCTGCCAGCTCTAAGAATTTAATATTTTAAGTTTGATGGATGGTGGGAAGACAGAATAGCACTCAACATGCCAACAACGCCTGCTAAACCATAAATGCCAACAAGGTGAAATTGGGCATATCACCACCTAGTGTAGCCGAGGTGGCCATACTTTACCAGTTTCCCACTAGTGCTTCTATAGTAGGACAAGGACTGTATTTCAGCTTAATGCAATCATGGTTTAACCACAGTTCTTTAAATATAGTAGCAAGTTTGGGGCTAAATTCCATGAATGCATGAGAAGAAATGAATGATGAGGGAACATCAAAGTCGTTATTGTTATTAAAATATGAGTTTGAAGTCCTTCTGAACTGCTTCTTCTGCCTTGCCTTCTCAGTTGTAATATAAAAGGCATCAATCTCTGTGCAGCACTGGAATGTCGCCACACATCCGAAAACAAAATATTGCTATACCAAGGCAGTGAGTCGCACAGAGACGTGTGGAGCTAATGGCTTCAATAAGCAATTTGTGAACTCTCTTGAGTTCACAGAATAAATAATTTGTAACGGTCTTTGTTTCTACTTATAATATGCAAGTGATATATGATATTGCTCTTTAATTTCAAATTTACCCCTTTAAACAGTAAAGAGCTAAAGCTAAAGTCTTGGTGTGGAAAAGCTAGTAATCTAGTAATGGCAGGCTGCACTCCCATCAAAGCTCCACCCCCGAAAGAATGGAATTAGTTTTCTGGAGTGAAATTGAAATCTTCAGCTCCTCATCCTCTGCCATTTTTTCTGTTACTCACTCACTAACTTCACTTTAGTGGTGTGTACCTCTCCATTTTGTCATGTGAACAGGAGGGTACAGGTAGGTAGGTGGGTTAGTGACAGACTGATGTGCCAGTCAATCATTTATGTGGAGTAAATGAAAATATTTGTCATGTTTATTACAGTTTTGGGGCTACAGACTCTTTTCTCTCTCTTCACTTTGACTTTATTAACTTAAGGGACATAAGGGATATTTCAACAAATAAAATTTCAGAAGTATTTAAATTACAACAAGGAAAAAGCACAGCATGAACCTCTGCCAAGGTTACTCATTTTCCCACATATGGGGAAACATGCTCCCCAATTGCAATGCTAACTATTGAAAAAGAGTTCCTAAGTGTGTATCAGTATGACCACCAAAAACTAACAATTTCCTCTTTGGTCATATAGCCTACATCCAATGACAAGTTCATCAAAATCTGTCTTCTTTGAGTTATGCTGCTCACAGGCAAACAAACTATAGTGGCCCAAAACAACCTTCTTGGCAAAGGTAGAGTTAAGATGTGTAGAAATTGTGTAACTGTTGAGTGAAGAAGAACACAACTATTTATTATTATTGATTGTATTGAACTTTGTCTTGTATGTGAGTTACTGAGTCTGTCTTTATCTTTTCTGTACAGAGTCTGGCCACCCAGCACAGTTTGTGGGTGTGAGCACAGGCTCTCGGGTGTGGGAGCACAGTAAAGGCCCTCAGTACACTCTGTCTCCTTCCTGGCCCTACCACCTGCCCCAGAACTTCATTCAACAGGGCAATGGAGGCTATCAGTCTGGCAAACCCATCATGCCCCAAGGTCAGACTTTTCACTGTTAAAAGAAAAAGATACATTTTTGCCTGTTCTTCACTTATACTTCAACTTTTTGTTTTCATTCTCACTCGCCAGGTTCTGTGGTTAATCCAAATCCAAACTACCCACTGGTCCCCCATCAAATCCGACATCAAGTCAATCTAAACTTCATCCAACAGAAAAAATGAACTGGTATCTCCTTTTAATTAGATTTACAGTCAGTAACCTAACAAAGTACTCTTTGCATCATTTGATTGCAGGTATTTTTAAAATGAATTTTATCATTTTTGTACAGTTTTTATGTTTTTTTTTCTTCTCATTACATTGATTTGTGATACAAATGTCAAATATTTTAATACCCCAATTTTTGAGGGGGTTTAAAAAAAAGTGTTTTTATTTTATGTGTAAAGTAAGGAGGAAAAATGTAAACCTTTATTTTTGTTAGCTGTGTTCATATTTTGCTTGCTACAAGATGAAGGCTTTGAATAGATGTTTGTTTTAAAAACAATCTAACATGTCACCCTAAGTATGTAGTGCCAAAGCAGGGCTAACAAGAAAAAAAGGGAAAAAAATTAAACTAAAAAAAAAACCTACAAATAAATTTAAAAAAATAAATAAAATAAAAAAGCAAGCAAGTTTGTTGTGTCATGTGTATTTTTGTTGTAAATTAATCTCAGTACATTATGTGTTTACAATATTGGAAAAAATATCAGGATAAATCAGGACTAAAAATGTAAAATTTAATAATACACTGCTGACAATACATAATATTCAGATTAAAAGTGGCATCACTTCATTATTCAGCTTCAAGTGTTGTGAGAATAGTTTTTATTTTTTATTATTTATTTATTCTCAAATTCAGACCAATCTATGGGATGTGTTGTCCTGCCAATGTCACCACAGAAGATTATGCTGTGGTTGCTAAAGGCATGCCAAGTATTGCAAGATTTTCTTTTGCACAACACTGCCACAGAAAAAAACAACTATGAAAGAGATTATACTATAATTATAAAGTCACCATGGTTGAGTCTAGTTCAGAGACGGCCTCCAGGGCTCCACTTGAAGCTGATGTACAAGAAAAGGTTTTACATTCACCACAAAGGACACAATTGTCACAATTTCAAAGTGTTTATTTATTATGCACCAGGACTTTGATCTTAACATGCAAATCAGAGCATTAGAGCATCTCCAGACTGTTTATTTAAACCTTTAAGTTCCTATACAGCTGTGGTAGCTGTCGCAACAATAAATTCCAGCAACTATGTCAGACAGTTTTCAGTAGCTACCATAAAATGTGTTCAAAGCAAGCATGGAAGATGGAGCGATGGGAACCCACAGGCAAGTGTAATAATTACTTCATATTAGGTACAGAATCCAGCACTTATTTGCTTTGATATCTTGTATATTATATATGTTGCATGCTTTTATTGCAATTTCTAAGTGTTGTCTAGTATAGAATGAGGGAAAGTTCCATAAAAAGTTGAACATTTTGGGATGCAAGGGGTCTGGAATAATCTTGTCACTCTAATCATGTCATTAGAGTGAAGTCTAATGACTTGAAACTGGCACTGTTCACTTTTGCAGAAACCCATTGTCTGACATGGTAGTGCAAAACAAACTGTCATATTCATGTGTAAATACAGTATATAGTAAAGCACAACTGTCTTGAGCAGAGAGTCACTTCCTACATATTCCTACTGACCTTCATTGTTTTTTTTATAAAATTATGAATCTGTTATGTTGCCAGTTGAAACCATGTTTTTGGGTGTTTTGTCTTTCTATAGGACAATCACAGCTCAGTTCTATATTCTGCAAACTCTGGTCAATTGCTTCTCTAGCTGGCAGGACTACACTGAACGTCTGACTCACTAAACAACGTGTGACATGAATGAATGATGATTCCAGGTCTGGAACCAGGCTGCAAAATTTCCATCATCTATCCTGCTCTGCAGCTTGGCATTAAAATCTGACTCCTGCCTTTATGCTACAGCTGCATTGTGCTAAAGTCACAGGTAAAATCTGTTTGCTAAAACTATCCTTGCTGTTCTGTAGACATACACTCTTGAAACATTGATTGCATTCGGTTTATGTGAGGCGAAAATGTTAATTTCTTCTAACTTAATTCACTTAAATATCCTCAAACATGCTTTATCTCAACAATTACATGTTGACAAACAACCCACCTAGTTCATTTTTTGAGTGTTGTTGAATTCCTGCGTCCTGCCATTATGTCAATTAAATGTCCTTGATAAAGACACAAATCATGAAAGAGCTTCTAGTAAACAGGTAGTCAGCAAATTGCTTAAAATAAATGAATGAATGTAGTGTAGTTATGGTGTAGTAATGGGTAGCTATTTTTGTCACGTATGACCTCATTGAGCGTGTTCTCATATTGAAGATGTGACATTCGTGATCTCCACTTTCAGGGCTTTGAACGCAGAAGATGCTTTGTCTTTAGTTCATTTGCACAAAGTGGATCCAGAATCTTTTCATGTTGCACTCTTTACCTCACTCCCTCTGCGGAGTTCCTCAGGGAATGCAGAGGCTTCAAGGAATTGTAAGAGTTTTCCGTAATAAATCTGCAACAACACAGGGCAGCACAAAGAGGAATAGCTGTGTGATTAATGTGGTTAATAACAAATTTGAATTCACCTAGAACTGAACTAAATAGTGTTACACTATCAGTACAGCTATCAATAACTTATACCAAATGATTTTGGCCTGTGACAGAAAGCACTAACTAAACTAGTTTAAATGCATAAGTGATTTATAGATTTATTTTTTTAATACAAAAAAATAATGTGTAGGCGCTTTATATGTTTGGGAGAGTGGTTCATGGTGACCTGTATAAAAATACATAAATAAAATAAAATACCTAGATCAAGAGAATCTGATTAAACTGAAGGTCCCAGTCACTTGTTCCCTGCACTAATTTCCTCTCTTTTTGTTTCCTCACCTCTTTTACTCTTTTTCTCTCTTGTCATTGCATTTCTGATGCATAATTGAGTATTTTAATTGTACATTCTACTTGTACTTCCCTACATTTAAGAAGAAAATTGTCTATTTTTCACTCCCCTACGTTTGAGTGAGGTGCCTCAGGCAAAATGATTATTTATAATGATTATTTTTCATATTTAAATCCTTACAATGAGCATAAGGAACATACATGTATTTTAAAATGTCTCATTATAAAGTTCAGTTTATTACAGCATGAATAATAAGTAAACAATTCTTACAGGACCATTTTGCCTGTCTAACTGGCTTGTTTAAAACATTTTACAGCCCCAAACCTACTTTTACCTCACAATGTGAAACAATATAATTATGTAAAACTGAGGAAATAAAGTGTTGTTGGTTTACTCACCAGAACAGGGTCCTTTTTGTCCGAAAACATGTGGAGAAGCAGAGAAAACGTTGGTAATTTTAGCGGAATTTCATGTTTCAGAAACAGATGAGTGATCTGGGATTGATTGACCGTCCCACTGCAGGAGGAATCCAGAGCTGCCATTTCATCTTCTGCTGTCCTCAGAGAGGAAATCTTCCAATCAGACAGTTCCTCTCTGACCGCAGACGAGAGCTCGGACCTCTCAGTGTCCTCAGGTGCACCTCTCTGAGAAAAAGACCAGAGAAAAGTAGTTCTGTGTGAGGTCATGTTTTATGTTTCTTTTGCCTTGAAGGCTGAAATTTACACATCATTAACCCTTAACTTGCTTTATGTGTTCTTCAACAGACCATGTTCCTCAATCAAAGAGCTTTAATGACTTAAGTTAAGGGTTATTTTAAAAGCCTTAGCCTTATCAATCAATGGAATCTTGGAGGTCAAATCCAAATATTTCAGGGAGTGGAATATTTCAATGGTGCTAGTGTTTGACCTTCAGGAAAGTCAGAGTCTGCAGTTTTTCTTCACAGGTTATCAGCGATGAGTCACTCACAACACTTGAGTAATGTATTACTGGAAGCTTTTTTTTTTCTTTTTACTGGTGTCTCCAGCACTGCAGCTGTTCTGCGTCCAGTAACATGTTGATTCTTCAGATGAATGTAGGACCTGGAGCGATCACCAGAGGGCGCTGTCACACACAGCCTGTCAGGAACCTGCAGAGAACGATGAAACCTACAGTCACTATCAAGTACACAGTAAAGGCCCAGAGCACAGCAAGACACTGCAGTGGTAAGAGAAGCCTGGTGATAAATCTGTTCTTTGTTAAACAATGAAATGAAATGTTAGTGACAGACAGCTGCCATAAACTATATGCACTATATTGAAAGTAATTTTCACTTAAGCACACTGAAGATTCCATTGGTATTTTTAACCTAAAAAGCACCGAACTGCTGTATTTTCCCATATATTATATGACAAAAAAATGCATATCAGTTTACAAAAAGTAAAAGTGCTCATCATAATAATATATATCGCATAATAACAGACAAAATGGTAATTGAAGTGATTAGATATTGATTATGAGACCATAATACAGAAGGCAATAAAATGAAAATACCTATTTATTGTAAATACTTACAATAAAATGAAAATAAAACATAATAAATGTCAAATATTCATTTCATTTCATTATGTTGCCTCAATAAATTGACTGTTCCACAGTCTGGAGGCTTTAACTGTAAAAGCTCAGTCATGGTTTGATTATTAAAATACTTAAAATTACTTTTGTTTTTTGCAAATTTATTCCCACCTCAGGATATGAACTTGACCCTTAAATGAAGTTATTCATGGTGGTTTCATTTAATTTTAGTCACATCTAACATTACAATACAAAAATACTGTAAATATGGTAATGATTTGTAAGAAAGATATAATATTATGGTAAATCATCTTATTTCTATGTAACCAAGTAATAACCTTATATTATTATTATTATTATTGTTGTTGTTGTTGTTGTTGTTGTTGTTATTATTATTATTACTGTTGGAAATCGAATTTGAAAAAGATGGCACTAACATATTACTTCATTATATTACATATTACATACACCATTATTACCATACTGCTACCATGTAGTTACCAAAATAGTGAGCAACTTTTTTTTAAATTAAGCAGCAGAGAATGTAAATATTAAATGTGCCTGTTTGTTATACAGTATCATTAACATTTTTTTTATTTTATTTTGAAAGTTATTATACATGTATGTACATATTATCTGTTCCTCCCTGTTTGTTACCTGGTTGATTCCAGCCCACAGAGTAGAGTCCACTCTGGTTTGCAGCCGTGGGTGAGAGACAGACTCCATCCTGTCTTGTTTTTCTGGAGGTTTCTCAGAATCTTTATCTGCACCCTGTGCTGCTGCTGCTGTTGCTTCTTCTGCTGTGTATTGTGTATCTCTGTGCAGGAAAAATGCAGGAAAATGTAGGGAAAGGCACATCATCATAATCCAAGTGATTCTCCAGAGAGTTTGACACAGGAAAGATAAATTGTGCAAAATGTCAGCTGTGTGCAGAACCCACAATCGCGATAAAAATTAAACCTGTGAGAAGAAAAGAATCACCACTATAACATTATCTTATTTAAAAAAATGTGTTCAAATTGCAGAAAGATATACTCTATATATAAAAATAAATCAAATAAACAACAAATTATTTGTTCTCTTAACACAGCGTTATCCATTAAGACTGCAGCCAGTAATCTTGGAGCTGCGTGGTGCAGTGAACAGCAGAGCTGTGAACAGCTGTGACATTTAGTCATGTGATATGTTTCGGTAGTGCTTGGTTTGCTTTGCATTCGGTTGATGGAACACACATTTTCAATATTGCATGATCATGCTCGTGAGAAGCCAAAATTGTGATTGTTATTAAAACACAATTGTAAAGTCCTATTGAATGTCAAGGTTTATTTTCATTAGTAGAATCCACTTCAGAAAAATGTCATGGCCACTTTTTCAGATAAAGTTTCTGAGAACCTAAATGTGTGAACTTACATAAGATTTGGCCAATTTAATAATTAGCATCATCCCTTCAATTTCAAGAATTGTTTAAAATTGCTCTGAATATCGGTACACCAGCTAAATCAGTCTACTTCTATTTGAAATGTCCTTGGAAAAACATTTAATTTTAGAGTCAGAAATGAGAGCAAAGGCAAGAGGAGAAGGGAAACGGGGAGACAGTAGTGTTTTAAAATGAATTAGTAATGACAAGTTTTAATTTGTATCAAAGATTCAACCACTGGTTAGTGGTTTGTGCAACAGGTGTCTGCGTTTCCCCTTTGCTTAAGAAATGTCTACAAATCAAAAACATAAAATGAGAATATAAAAGAAGAAAACCTGTTTTAAAGACAAAAATATGATCATATTAATTAATTTATATCAAGAAAAGGTAAAGTCTAAATAAAGACAAACAACAGTTATGGATCAAGATTTAATCTCTGATGTGCAGCTCCTGTTATTTTGGTAATCCATTTCATCATACTTACTCTTGTTGCTCATAGATATACTGCTTGACATGTTTGCTGCCTATAATCTTGACAAAAAGTCTCGGGATTGTATTTGCTCCTGATGTGTTTTTCTGAGCCATGATGTAGGTGATACGATGGTGATTCCTCTGGAGACACACAGACAATACAGGGAACACATTGGTCATCCAATTGACAGGCCTTTTCTGCAGTGATGGCCTTGTATCAGGAAAATCTCCTGTCCTACTTTATACATGGAGCCAACACAGCAAACACACACTTTTCTCTGTAAAATCATCCTTTACTCACATGCACAGTTATTGCCTTCTCTAGTTTTCTCTCATTTCCATTTTACTTTCCCCAGCAGGTCGTGTTTCATGTACTGTGTCTGAGGTGTCAGGCTTCCTGTTTGCTCTTTCTGCACCATGGTTACCACCACTCTGTTCCCGCCTCTGAGCCTGCAAACGCCCGACACGCCACAGCACTCAGCTGAGGACTAGGACACGCTTCAGCACACAACACTGGTGATTTATGGGTTTGTGTTTTACATCTGAATGTGCTGGTTTGATTACAATAAAAAATGGTGAAAAAAGGCTTTGCAGAGAAGTGATCGACATATGGGGTGAATTAAAAAGACCTCAATTTGATGACTATTTACTGTTTGATACATAACTGTGTCTCATAGGCTGCAATGTGATTGCAGTGTATAAATCACAGAAATACAAAATTTAAAATTGCTATTAAATCTGTATTACTTTATGTTTATTTTATTAAGCCCAGGTGACAGTAAAATGCAGGCCTATATGGCTGGACAAAAAAGCCAAAAGTTTTTTATTTTTATATATATATATTTATATATATAATTATTTAAAAGGTGATCCAAGAAGAAATCAGATGGTTAAAGCTGGGCAAGACAATATATATATGCTGTTATTGATAGTCAAATATTTTACAGTGTAACGATGCTGGAAATCTATCTACAGTCTATGACACAAATCTGGAACCCTACTAGAGTGGAGCTGCATGAAAACCTGGGTCTTTAGTTACATCATACGGAGCTGAGTGAGTTTCCTACTCACCTCCCTTTCTACTGATTGGTTGAAAACTAAATCCTCCCGGGTTTGAGGATGTGGGAGTGTTTGTCAACTATCCTTTGGTCCTCATTCCAATGCAGAGTCTCCATCCAAAAACACACTGCAATGTTGCCCAAAAGGGCATTAGTTGTATTCTTTTATTCATCTTCCTATGCCTCTGCCCATCGGTTAACAAGGGACTCAACAGTTTGAAGTTAACTTATATTGTGCTATATCATTAATTGGAAAGCTTTGCTAATTAAAATTTTCATATAAAGAAATTGCTTTGATAAGAGGCATATGAAGTGAGAGAAGAGAGGTCCTAATTACATTAATTACCCTATACCTGGAGGAGATATCTGAGTCAATAAGTTCTGCAACCCTTTAATCTGTTTAAAGTCTTCAGGCTTCAGCCTGACTGTGTCACACTGCCATGTCCAGGCATTGGAGCTTGCCCTCTCCATGTTGAAATTTGTGGGAATCAAATGTGTAAATGGTCTTAATAACTGTGAAAATGGCCACTCATTCTTCACAGCATTGTCAGTCCATACACGTCACACACCTCTTCAAATATAGTGCTGTAGCTGTAGTGTGAAAGTCAAGATTTTGACACAGTCCAGATTTTAATGATCAAGCAGCAGCAAAAAAAGCAACTGTAAGATATTTGCTGCAGTGAGGAAAAACGGTTTACTGATGGAAGAATCCTCAGAGGATTCTGATGCTTCAGAGAGATTATGTCCACTGAATCTGAGCTCACATGCTGCTCGGGAATACTAGCAGCAGCCATGAAGAACATGAGTACCATGAACTACAACTACAACTCAGCTTAATCTAAGACTGCTGTATGGACCTACGTGTACTGTGTATTAGCAAACTGTTGTAAAGGTGCAGGAGGAACACTGAAGAAAAAAATAAATGAATAACTGTAATTTGTTCACAAGTCAGTCAGGGGTCGCCACAGTGGATCATCTATGAACTTTCCCTGTGGTCTTCCTCTTTTCCTGTCCGGCACCTCCATCTTCAACATCTTTTGTCCAAGTTAATCACTATTCTTCCTCTGAACGTGACCAAACCATCTCAACCTTAATTCTCTTACTTTATTTCCAAATCATTCAACCTGAGCTGTCCCTCGGACATGCTCATTTCTAGTCCTGTCCACCCTATTCACTCCCACTCCCACTGTACATTGCTTTGGGTGGTTGACCCCAAGTTGACGGTCCTAGTTATTCCACTATCACAACCACCATCACCTACACGCACCTCTTCTGGACTTTGTCACTTTTGAGTATTGGCCACCAATTCATTCAGTGCATGTATATGCAGCTCTGCTTGGTTGACTGCATCATTGTTTCATTCAGACTAAAACACAGCCTCCAAGTTAAAAAACAAAATTGGAGCCAGCAGCATTTTTTATAATTCATAATTTTGGGAGCTCTGAAATGTTAGGGTAATGTGGATGGCAGACATATCTGAGGAGAATGTATGCAATTTTAACCTAAAATTGAATGGATAGAGACTGATGTAGAACAGGTTCATGGTTAAGTGTGAAATGTATTTTCTGTGAAGGAAAGTTGGTAAATGTTTGTGTGTTTGGCGAAACTTTAGACAGATGTAAGACAACTGAAAACACTCTCAGAACTCACTGCCAGACTCATTTATACAGTTGGCTCAGGCAATCTTTTTGCACACAGGCCTCAATTGATTAGCAGCCCAATTAAAGAGCAGCAATGGGGAGGCTGAAGGTGGGACAGGGAGTGACAGGATCGCAGCACTCTCCTCTTGAGTAATTCTTTTACTGAGGTACTAAGGTTTGCCTGAGACTGATAATGGATGTCTGGGCTATCTAAACATGCAGCCACAAGCTGCCTCAGCCCCTCTGCTGAGATTAAGCAGACAAATTGCATGAGACATAAAGTACAAGGAATAAAAAAGAGGAAAAAAGAAGTTTATCAGATGTTTGTGTCTGTGGATGAGCCTCTAAAGTGGCTGCACCTCCGTCTTTGTGTTTGAATTGGTTAAAGTGACTTTTTAGACAAAACTGGTGAAACATTTCAGGATGATGAATTGACCATTTAATGGGTTATCTCTGTCTTGTTAATGATGTGTTGGATTAAACAGTAAGGTTTGAACATGGCAGGTACTACATCTCCATACCAGCTCTGTAGGCAGATGCATTGATCAAAGCGTCACTTCCATGTGCTCCGACATTCCTGCCGTGCCCTGAGGCATCCATCATGGGTTCCTGCTCTGGTTCAGATAGCAGTGGCAGTGTCATTTAACATTTTTATAAATGTCTTCTGCTCAGCATACCTGTGCAGAAAAGAAGTGACATTATAATGTCCTTCACTGTCTGATGGCCACATACATACTTGAGATGCCAAAGGACAAGAAACAGTTAAGTATCCAGGTTTGCAAAGGTTCTTATAACAGTGAAGAAACCATCATTGACTAGACAAATAAAGGACTATGACACAGTTACCCTTGTGAAATCTGAGCTTTTGGATATATCAAATCCTTCCTATCACACTAAAGACCATGGTAATGTAACATTCACATCAATTTAAAGGCCTCTGATCTGGAGCATGAGGTTTGATTTTATGAAACATATTATAGTACTTTAATTGGCTGATTAATGAGTAATTTATTCTACATTCCTGACTGATGATCTTCAGTTTGAATTAAGGTCTGTTTCTGGCATCCAGTGTGAGAATTTTGCAGTAATAATTTACATCAGTTGTTCTCAGATTTTTATACCATGTACCAGCTGAGGAAATGTTGCGCTCTGGAAGTAACACCACCAATACGGTGGTGTAAATAGGCTGAGAAAAGTCAGCTACAGACTTTTCACAGGAGGCAGATTTATTCCCAATAATTTGCTCTCTCATCATCCTCCTCTTCCTCACATATACTTCAGACACTGAGCAAGAGATAAGGTGACTCTTAGTATTCTTTTATGTATTATTTTGTTATTTGTTTCATTTTCTATGCACTCTGGTAAATATTCAGCTCCACTCTGATCAAGTATCCCTTTATATACAGTAGAACAGTATTTCTAATTTTCCTCCAACTACCACCAGTACTTGTATTTCAGAATTTTCAGAAATTGCTGATTCCATGGTATGTTCACAAACAACCATCACTAGGGTTTACAGAGAATGGTCTAAAAAGAGAAAATATCCAATAAGCAGCAGTGCTCTGGAAAAAATGCCTTGTTGAAGCCAGAGGTCAGAAGAGTAGGACCCGAGAGATTCAAAATGATACAGAGGCAAGAGTAACTCAACAAACCCAAGCCACTACTCTCCAGCCAACTCACCTCCACTGTAATCATTTTAATATTAAAAGAATAAGAATCTGCTTATTTCCTTTGCTCCACTTTAGGTATGTGATTTTGTCAATGTATAGAATGAATAAACAAGCTTAGATTTTTGGATTGAATATCTTTAGTTTATCATTTTCATGAAAACAAAAGGAAAAAGAGAAAACAGAGGAGTTGAGAAGCAGTGACAGACAGATGAAACACAAAGCTGCTGAAGATTTTTCTGCTGGGCTAAATTCCACTGAGGTTTCAAAATACTCCCAAAAGATCCTGACATAAAACTAACCAGAAATGAACTGACCTCCTGTTCACAGCAGATAACCATAAACAAAGGAATACAATAAATCAAAGGCACACATCAGGATAGGATTATACATCCATTTTTTTTTCATTTGACAGGCAGCAGCTTGTGATTGGAGGACTGCAGCAGCACTGTCAGTCTCCCTTTCATACTGTTCCTCGTGTTAAAATGCAAATTGCTTTTTCCCTGACCCCTCCACAGAAAAGGGGCCTGTACCTTTCAAAGTGACCTGCTTTTTCCACTCAAGAGGCCGCACACCAGGATACAGTGGGTGCTGACAGAATGAGATGGCTTAGCAGATTATATCATCCATGGCAACGGAGCATCCTGATAAAAATGCAGAAATACCAAATATTTCTTCAACCCTGTGTAGTTTTATATTGTCAATGGAAACTTGGAATTATTGCCCAGCATTAGCTTTTAATGACCTAGTTCACACACATTCCTAGTTTACACAAGTTTTTCCAAACAAGTACAAATTGTACATGTTAAATTTAAGCAATTTAAACAAATCAAATTACATTTTCTTTATGTAGCGCAAAAACAGATAGTTGATATACAACTGTAGAGTAAAACATTACAACAAATCCGATTTGCAGTAAATTAAATGAAATAAGACAAAACAGGAAGCTTTAATCGTTTAAATGCAATGAGTCAAGTGAATGCTGAACTATTCTAAACTGAATAGTGAAAGTTTTAAGTGGTTTAGCGTTTGTGATACATTTTAAAAGATTCCCCCTTAATTTACCTCAGACTCTTTTTTTTATCGTTTTTATGTGCACAAGCAACATTCTTGAAACTTTGAAGTTAAAATTAAGTTGTTTTAATGCTTCAAGATTTTCCCTTTCCCTATTAACATCCTACATTCCTTTTTATTTGAAAATTGGAAGGGAACAGGGTGTCGTGTCTGGTCAAGTGTGTTAATTTTAGTCATGTTCATGTTCAGTGTTTTATGTATCAAGCACTTCCTGTTTTATTTTGTACTCACCTTTTCCCTCTCGTTTCAGACCCTGACTTCCTCCCTTTGTGTCATTTTCCCGCCTTTGGAATTGGTTGCCCCACCCCGATTAGGTTCACCTGTTTTCACTCACCTCCTGTATAAATAGACCTTGTCTGAACGAAGACGAACTGACAAAGACAAAGGGAGCCAAGGACTATTTATACAGGTGAGTGAAAACAGGGGAACCTAATCACCGGTGGGGCAACCAATTCCAAGGGTGGGAAAATGACACATGGGAGGAAGAAGACACTGAACAGGAACATGAATAAAATTAACACGATGAGACACAACACAGGGATTTGTAATAATATTATGCTAATATTAAGTTCAGGTCATACCATATATCTACAAACTAATTTCTCCTGCAAGTGCTGCAGTAATAAAGTCACCTTCCTCAGAAGGATGCAACCCAGCTTGCACAATGAAATATTCAAAACTCGACCGTTTTAGATGGGTGAGTCCACCGGAAGCCTCCTGTTCCCAGTAGACTTGAATTTCTGGGCCCAACAATTATCTCAAGCAAAGTGGCTTTTCAGGGTTTCCTCTTCCAGCGCTTATCTGTCAGGCAGAGGAGACAGACTCGTATTTTGCAGGGAAGAGCACTGAAAGAGACATTACATCAGTCACAAATTTGTCTCATGTATTACTTATTGTTTCCTGACATCATTCAGCCACTGACGCAGAGCCTTACATCTGACATAAAGACATTTGTTTTGTTTTTTTTTTACTACCATCATTTGTGAAATCAACCAGTAGTGACGTCACCCATAAGAATCTGAACTCGTGTTTTAAAGCCTTGAAATTTGCAGTTTGGCTGGCACCAGTTGAGGTTTTACAACCAGAAATACAAAGCTCTCATCTACAAGTATGCTCCTGTTTGATGATACCAGCTGTCAGCTGTTACATTGACATTCACTTGTGCTTTGTTTTGCAAATGGTAACACAGTTTATGACACTGACATTATTTTTCTGTTGAAGAAGACCTGAAACTAGTGACTGAGACCATTAACTCTAGAGGAAAATGTTTACTGAGATTGCAAATCTACTGGAAAGTAGGCTTGTAGATCTATATAAATTTTTTTTGACAACTGGTAGAATTGCCCCCCTATTGGCAGTTTAATATACTCTAATTAGCTTCAGTCAGGAAAGCTGAAGACTACATCCTTTTGTTTTAAATGTTCAGTCTTTAGTAATCACTTTCAACACAGGTTTAAGTAAAGTATTTGACTTTACCAACTTAAGATACTATCGGGATGGAGAGATTATCAGTACAGAAACTAAATATAGTCATTTCTGTAGTCATGCACAAATAATTTCAAAAGCCAAGTCCAAAAAGTCCATGAAGTGACTCAGAAGAAGGTTGTGACATGATCTTTTATCCGAGTGTGGATTGTGACAGTGCTGTCCATGGTGCTGAAGTAACAGACACATTTGTCATGGCTACATTTTCTATCATTAATCTATTGTCTATACTCATGCAACACTAAACTACATTGCGGGTTATACTACACTATCTGTATATCCTCATACGTAACAACACTTCACTACTCTGAACTTTGAATCAGCAGTCAAGTCCATTAATCAGCTCCTTCTGACCATTCCGCTCCTTAAGAGATAATCTATTAGCTGTCAGGAAGATCACAGATAACATTTGACCACCACATGTGCTCCATGTGTTCAGCAGAAGCTATACGTTTGTTTTAGATACAGCTCAGTGGAAAAAAAAAAGGTTAATTAGGGCAGCTTATCTTTTCCAAAGAGACAGCGCCGTCACTTTTCAAGTGAGGGAGCCTCGAACAGGTCTGCACTACACAAGGTACAGGAATATTTTAGAATATTAATTGCACACTTAGTATGCTGTTGTCATATGGCTTTTATTAGTATTCCATCAACTCAATGAGGCGTGAAAGGGCCAGATGCTGTGTCCTCATCTATCCCACATACATTCTTGTCTTTTGTCAGTTATTAGTGCGCCGGTGTCAGCCCACTCATCACTTCACCAGTCTGGTGTCATGTATTTATTAATTGGACCACTGGGTTTAAAAACATAAGAGTAATAACACTCAGGTCTGATTTACCTTATCACAGTGGGGTGAAGTGTAAGGACTCAGTTTAGTTTATATTTTACATTGCTCATTGTGGTACAGTATACACATGTTAATGCACCGGTTGTGCCTTTTATACCGAACATTAACGGTATATCCATCACCGAGAAATGGTTTTCATCTCCCTCATTTCCTCAGAAATGCAAAAAGAGGTTAAAGAAAAAGCAGAATTATTAATAAATATAATACAAACTTTTTGATCCAAATATAACTAAATCAACTTTAGCACCAGTTCTAGTCAGAAAATCATGATTTAAAAGCATCATGTTTATTAGTACTAGTTGGACCTCTCTCGTGTGTGTGTTCTTGTATTTTTATCTTTGTTAGGACATTTTGACTTTGTGGCGACATTTTGTCTGGGCCCCACACCTTTAAAGGGTTTTTTCAAGATTAAGACCTGATTTTAGGGTTAGAATAGAGTTTAGGTAAGGGGTAGGGAATGCATTATGTCTATGATGTGTCCTCAGTGTGTCCAAAGTGCTGTTCACTTCCACACCCCAGCAGTTAGTGATTGTAAGTCTGAGCTGGTGGCTGAAAGCCAGGAAGCAGGAACAGCTCCTCTGTTTCCCCTTCAACACTGTCACTATCACACGCCTGCTTGACTCTGGAAGAAGTGATGGCACCAGGAACACTTCCGCTCTGCGGCTTTGTGGCCAACACTATGTAACACACTCAGTGGAACTTTTTGTGAAACGCTAGAGGTGTTGTTAAAGTTTTGTTGTTGTTCAGTTTTCATCGTTGTTTTTAGATTTTTGTTTGTTTGTTCTCAAACTGTGTTTGGTCGTTGAGCATTAAATCTTAATGTAAATGTAAATCACTCACTTCATGATGCATTCCCTAGCCTCTTACCCTAACCTTAACCATCACAACTAATCGCCTAACCTAAACCCCTTACTACCATTAACTTTAAAACCAAGTCTTAACCCCCCAAAAGTCCTTTAAAGTTGTGAGGACCAGCCAAAAATGTCCTCATGTTCCCAAAATGTCCTCACCCCATATGGTTCATAAAGGTTTTTTGTGGTCCTCACAAAGACACACATAAAAACACACACAAAGGTTTGCACAGCTATTCTTTTTAAGACTCCGGATTCTGCATGGACTTCCATCCATTTGGACAGTTCTATTCCATTCATCATATAATGCCTAACCCTAACCTTAACTTAACCATAACTCAAATCTTAGCCCCAAACTTAACCAGTTCCTCAGAAATTGTTGGTCACTAATACAGTAGGTCTACTGGTCCTGACAAGGTCAGTGTTTATGACAGAAAATGTCCTAAAGAGGTAAAACACACACACACACACACACACACATGAACATGCTCAGAGTGCTGCTGGGAGTCTCTCAGTTCATGAGACTTTAGATTGGAATCTGTGGTCTTGTTGGATGGGGCAGATGTTGTCCGTTCCCTGTAGAATCAGACAGGAAGAAAATTGAAACTACAACCTTTGGACAGGCAGATATTTAAGACCCTGTCAGATTGAGATTGGGCTCCCTGGCACTGCCAAAACCCTCATGGCTGACTCCATCACTCTTTCAAACAAGAGATGTGCCCTCTTTAAAACAAGAGATGTGGAGGACAGATAACAGATAGCAAAGGGGGAATTCAGCTCAGAGACACTACGGACAGCCACTGTCTTTTCTAAATGACTACAAAATAACCACAAAGTAATTGCTTTTAGGGGAAACTATTTTATGCACAGTAGGAGGAAAAATGAAAGTAATAATGGCCTCAATAAGAACAAAACAATGAGACAAAATTCAACAGAAAATTGTGTGCCTATCAAAAGTCACCGATTCACTTCAAGTAATGAATAAAAAAATAACTGAAATGAAACATAGCAGGCTGCATATAAAAATGGACTTGAACTGGACTTGAATGGTGAACGGGTCCTGAAAGTGAAGCCAATGCAGAAGTGTGTGAAACCTGTATTTTTCTCAATGGCCTTCAGGGGTAACATCACTAATGCCCATACTTCAATTCAACATGCTGATGTTATAAATCAAGTATAATGGGGGTCACTTTTTCATAGCCTTACAAACACACTGACAAGACAATTCTGGTTTAAGACACTTCTATATTGTTTTCACTTTCCAGACTAACCACAGGGCCCCCTATATAAAGGCAGGAATGACATCTTTTGCTGCTGTAGTCCAATTGCTTCGTTTCAAATCAGTCTACCAATTCTCTGACCTCTGGCAGCACTTTTTTCCCCAGAGAACTTCTGTTCACTGGATAATCTCTTTTTCTGATCGTTCTCTGTAAACCCTAGAGATAGAAATACGAGTACAAGCATTTTCTGATATACTCAAAGCAGACTACCTTGCACCAAAAACCATGCAGATTTCAAAATCACTTAACCTTTCTTCCTCATTCTGATGCTTGATTTAACTTTCAGCAGATCATCTTGACCATGTCTACATTCCTAAATGCATTAACTTAGCTGATTAGACATGTTTTTGAACAAGCAGTCAAAAATGTGTACCTAACAAAGTGGCTGGTTGGTGCATATCCATTATTTATTTACTATTAAGTTACCATTATTATTACTTCTTTTACAAAGCATAATCCACTCAGCAATGGCATTGTCATGCAGCAACTTCCATCATGCTAATAAAATTGTTAAATAAATGTGATTTCCCTGAATGAATTTTCATTACTGAATATCTGTCTTCTTTTTTTTTTTTTACAGTCATGGTATCCTGTTTGTGCTACCTCACTCGTTCACCACCACCCACCTCTGTTGTTGTCCTGCGTCAGTTTGCAGAGGAGGGACAGTAAATGCCAGGAGATGAATCCTGGCCTCAAATGAGCACTTCCTCCCCGCTCACCTTGAGGGAACCCGCTCTGAATGATGCACAACGTCAACAGTGACAAACACGGCAAGGTCAGATGTTCCATCTAAACGACTATAAACTGCTATCACCATGGTTACATAATGGCTACAAAAACAATAACAACCCTTTATCCTGACTTCCTCCTTCAGCTCATCACTGTCCAGTCCCTAAATGCAAATGCAAGCTGTAAATCACTACTAAGATGCTAATGTATCTTATTAGTGGCTGCTCTTAGCTCAGCATACTATGAAACCTGCAATAGTCAATTAGCTTTCATGCACTTGAGTTTGGAATACTCAAATATTGGATTAATAAAAAAATACAAACAAATATTTGTATTTTTGCTTGAAATACCCATCCCTCATTGTTAGTTGAGTTTGACAAAGTTCAGCCAGATAAAACCAAAAAGAAGAAAAAGAAGAAAAAGATTTTATAAGTTTAATATTTACTGTCACTCATATTAACTAATGAGAATTAACTAATAAGAATGAGCCAATCCTTACATTTTCTAGAAAAATTATACATTTAAAGAAAATCAGTCTAGAAAAGTAAATTCATTCCAGACAGATGTGTTTTTAGCAGTTAAATGGTATATTTACTACATTACGAAGCATATTTTACGTGTAAAATTCTTGTTCAGTGAATGTTGACTGTGAGACAGAGCAGACATAGTTTGATGTACAGTGTACCTGCATGATTCTATGACCAATTCACTCAGCTGGTGAGAGACATCAAGTTAACTACAGTGAGGTTGTTCAGTGTCGTGCATTAAAATTAAAAGTCTGTGGTGGTGGGGGTTCTCCCTGTGTAACTGAACAGCATGCCCAGGCTCCTCCAGCTTGCCATTTGTGATAATTAAATTTTCAGATTTCAGATAGATTTTGTCTTTCTGACACACTGAGGGGAAGCTGTGAAAAAGACCATTTTCCCTGCGAAGGCGTCTGAGGAGGAAGAAGCAGTAGAAACTAATGTGTTTCATCAGGAGAAACACATTCTGGGAAAGCCTGTTCAAAACAATTCCATTTGCCAGAGGTTTCCATTATCACATCTGTGATGGGGGACACTGTGAGGGGAGGAGAAGCCCACAAAGTAAATCTTTTGTAAAGCAAAACCCCATGAAGATATTCTGCAAGCAACAGCGCTATAACTTTTTGTGTCACCATTGTCAAGGTTCATACATTTTTATCGTATGTAACATAATTTTCATTTAATTTGTTGCCATTAAGCAGAAAATTGCAGTCTCTTATTTACCAATAAAAAAGAGATTATCTCGCCAAAGTGATCAAAAGACAAATACCCTTGGAGTCCAGAAGGAGGGAGAACTCAAGGGGAATGTATTAATGTGGTATTGATCACAGTGATCAGCTGAGATGAACAGAAAGGTCACAGTCACTCACTGAGACTTTACCTGGCGTGTTCACCTCTTTCACAGTAATGGAAAAGAACTGACTGGACACAAATGGTTTGATGTTGTCTCCTACATTTCTCAGCTACATTTAGTAAGGAATGTATTTCCTGAACCAAAACTGCAATATTTATTTACATGTCTTGCATATCCATATAACCATTTCCTAGTTAGGAATGTGGTTAGGTCTAAACTGAAAAACCACCTATGGCTGGGAACATAGTTTTACTTATAGCATCTCTCATAACATTCTCTGCTTCTCTTATTTCATTTTCGCCACAGAAAAACACAAAGTACAGGGTCTTGAACTGCGTGGTGGATGTGTCACTCTCCATAAACACTTTTCTTCTCATCTCCAGCTGTGGTTTGTGTCACTGTGTTACATAGACTTTTGCTTTAAACTAAAGAAGAAACAGCTTTCAGTTACTACGCAGCACAGCAATGGTTTCAGATACACTCCATCAAACAGGTTTCTAAAATCTAGACCCAAAAACTTCCCTGTTCAAAAGTAACTAAAACATTCTGCAAACTCTAAAGATTTTATTTTTAAATCTGATCTTTAATGAATTTAATCTTGTTTTTTATTGGTTTGGTCGCTCTGTTTTTTCAATGCTTTTAATTGTTTCACCTCAAATAATTTGCTTTTCTTAAACTTTAAATTTCTTTTATGCACCTTTTAACTAAATATAATGGGTTTTTTTTTCCCCCAATTTTGTTTACTGTCTGTGTAGAGACAATTTAGGTATAAAAAAAAGCACATTATGAGTATAAAGTAAAGACACAAAGTGCTTTATAAATACCTTGCCTAGGAGACACTATCTAAAAACACTCAAACTTTGGCCATTTACAGGTCCATAATTTTAAATTGGGCATCTGCTAGAGTAAGTTAACATGCTGTATTGATTAATACTACCTATTCATCTCACTATGTTCACTGCTGTAATGCCTCATTTTACCCTGTAATCTGCTTTAACTCTCATGTAAAACTATCCAGTAGATGGGAGGACCTAATAGACAGCTGATCAGAATAATACAATTTTACTTTTAAAAAATGGTCTCAGTCTGAATGGAATACATTTACCCTTATTACCAAAACCCAATATTGAGGGGTATAAAAATACTGTACATGTTCCTAAATATTGACTTCATGAAACAATGGGATTAGCTGTGTAGAATAAGTCAGCAATTAGAAATCAGTATTTAACAAAACACATATTATTCCTAAATGTTAGACATCTGCCAACACATCTAAACTCTTTCCTACCATTACAGATTTTGTAAAGAAAAATTTTTGAGAAAAAGATTTGGCTTCTTAAATAGGGGTCTGAATCACAAGATACTTCACGATGCGATACTCGATACATGGTCCATGATACCAATAATATCACGATACAACGATTCTGTGATAATTATATTTTGCCAGAAAATCATATTGCAATACATCATGATGTGTTCATCATGAAGAATGATGTTATCAAAAGAGTCAGTATAAAGTTTAGGTTTAATTTTTAGTCCTACACTCCTGCTGTTCGTCTTATGAAACTGTAACAACTCAATAACCCAGTGGAGGAAAGAACAAACTGCTTGTGCTACAAATAAGTTGTTGGGATTATTACTCATTTGATGGGGACTCCCTGTGCCAGATGTGCTGCACCTCTGGTTCAACTGCGGGACACACATGTCTGACAATTAACTCACACACTGACAGACTCATTCTCTTCATCACTCCCCGCGAACAATAATTAGCTCAGTCGTGCTGGAAAAGCACCCAGGAGCTTATTTAGGAAGAAAGGGTGAATCGTAATGCTTAAGGTGAAAACCTGATGTAGCTGACATTTCAAGTGGTTGAAAAAAAGGGAAACAGTGTTTTAAACCCATTTAAAAACAGCAAAGAAATGCCGAATGTTGTTAGTGTGTAATATTAAACCACAGGCAGTAAATGTTTAATCTGTGAATTAGAAAGATAGCATGAGGTCGAATATGTTCACAGTGAGTTATATTGTCAGGACAGAGGGATGAAGTTGTACTAAACAGAGAAAAACCTCTGCTGTTTTCACATTTCT
Organism: Brachirus orientalis; assembly: GCA_016785285.1. NCBI lineage: Eukaryota > Metazoa > Chordata > Actinopteri > Pleuronectiformes > Soleidae > Brachirus > Brachirus orientalis. The sequence goes on along the minus strand of JAFBJR010001097.1, from coordinate 1,293,296 downwards.
GATGGAAAAACAGCAGTAAGAAAAAAACTGAGTCTAAAACAAATCTGTTTATCTTTAAAACCAAATCTCCCAAATTTATGGCCGTATTTGTTTTTTTTTTTTTTCCCTCCCATTTGTTATATTAAGATCATAATAAAACAGCGATGTCCATTTTTTAAATTAATCTCCTGCTGCAATGAGATCATCTGATGATTAATGGATGCATGTAGTCACGCTGCTCATCAGATTATCATGAGTTAAATCCAGATTTGGTACCTGTTGCTGCTTGAACAGCAATGGGAATACAAGAAGTATGAGAATAGTATTAGATAAATGTTAATATAAAATGTCTTTCTGCCTCTCTTTATTTGTTTGTTTTTTTCTTTTGCTCCTTTTCATCACTTAATCCTGAATTTCATTAATAACTCAATCCAAACAAATCATATTCATCATAATATTCCAAACGGGGTGTTCTGTTATTTCAGTGTGTGCTTTTGCATTTTACTTTACAAATTTCAAGGCAGGCTTCAGTGTAAATATGAGATCGGAGATGAAATGTCCTTTTGACTTACACTTTGAAGAGGATGCCTTGGATTTGATAGAGGTCCTTGAAATACATCAAGCCAATTTAATTTCATTGGAGGAAAATCAATATGGCCTAGTGTCCTAGTTACCTGTGCAATATTCAGGGAGGAATTCAGGAGCAGATAAAGGTTGACCTGCTTCTGACATGATTTCACAGATATCATTCACAGGAATTTTTTAGAATAAAAGTGTAACTTTTAGACTCATTTGTTTAATTTGTTGACTATCCTTCTTTAAAAACTAATCATAATTTAAACACAAAGTATCCAATTTCTGCTGCCAGATACAGGAATGATAAGCAAAACTCTGATTGGCTTACTTGGTGTTACCCCCCCCAAAAAAAACACCCATGAATGATCCAGGCACTTAATACAACCATCTTGCACCTCACACCTCATTTTGCATCTAGGTTATGCACAGTTAGTGTAACTAGCAAAAGTAGAGTTCGGCATGCCCTAATGCACTTGCACCATGCATTTTAACCCATGTGCTATAGCTCTTTTAAACAGGGCCCAGTGTGTGTGTATCTGTGTGTGTGTGTGTTGTGTCTTGTTAGTTTTAGGGGAAGAAAATGACTTTTTATTCACAACGTCTGTGAGGATGAATGGGAGATGAGCTTAATATAGACTGTAAGATGGCAGAATATGGAGGGAGAGAGGATACAGAGAAAGGATGAGGACAGAGGTGGAATCGAGCATTTGTCTGGCTCGGATCATATCTGATTAAAGTATATAAGTCCAGTATTAGGGCGAATATTCAACAGACAGACAGATAAGCCTGAGCAGCACAGACAGAGGTTCTCTGTTATTCAGCAGGACTCGATTACGGCTACTGTCACAATCCCTTCTGATTAACACTAGAAGAGATGGTTCTCTGTCCCTGTTGCTCTGTCTATATCCCCCTTTTGTCCCAGTTTCCATTCCAGTGAGTCTTTCTTCATCATCCAGAGCCTAATCAGTGTCAGGGGGAAAAACTTTTGATGAATTGTTCTGTGAAACTAAGGATAGTTTCCCTTAATTTTGGTAACATTGGGTTAATTAAGTACTTTGTTCCTTTTTTAACTCAAGTGAATCAAATTTTTGTCCTACCATCAAAAAGTTAATTAATTAATGTTTCTTAATCTGGTCTTAGAAGGTGTTATATCTGTTTTAAATACTGTATTTAAGCTATAATTGTATGCTGTATAAGCTCAGACTTTTTATTTATATTTTTGTTCTTTTTTTGGCAGAGGGGCTCAACAAATATTCAGACTTGTTTTTGAAGTTCAAAAAGTTCATTCATATCAAATAAAGAGCAGATATCCTATAAATGCTGCTTATTTATTCTAATAAGATATTTAACATGTATATATATGTTGCAAGTATTATATGCTTCAAATTATGTTGTGGTCTACATATTACAGATACATTTCTTAGAAATACTTTTTTATGAAATACAGCAGTAGAAAAGTCAGAAATTGTTTTTGGGAATTGGGTCAGGATTTTTTGTCCCCGATGGAAAAAGTGGGTTGTCATATAAAAAAAAACTTAGGGAGCCACTGTGCCACACAATATCAGCCCATTAGTGACACATTGACACTATAGTACATGCACAGTAGTGTTTTATAATGGAACACAACCACTCCTGTGTCCAGGTCGAGTCCCCAAGAGGAAAAAAGCTATTTCACAACATCTGTGAAGTGCCCCGTGACATTTTGAACAATATGGCTGGTGCCTCACTGCTCACACCTCGATGATTACTGCAGGTCACTGAGGATAACAAGAGTGATGGGTCAAGGTTCAACCTCTGGTCTGACATGTGTTGGCCAATCACAGAAGGATTTTAAGTCACCCTGGCCACCATCTCTCACACTGTCAAATATCAATGTATCAATCAATTTAGGCTAATTCTGCTTCTTGTTGACTTTGATCTAAAGTTAGAGTTCAGTTTTGACTTATTTTCTTTCATTTACATCCACGTTGGAGATCCTTGATTCTAATGGCCCATTTTTGCACTACTTGGCTCTACTTGACTCTACTCGGTTTGGGTATCAGGCATGTCATACGCTACACAAACACAGAAACAATATCTCATGGGCAGACACATACACTGACTGTAACACTTTTGCTGGTTTTTAAAAATGGGGGACTTGATTCTCATGTCGCACGTCGTGCTCATGACTCTTCCAGTGATGCCACTCTCTGGCCAATCAGTGGCGGGCAGTCTGTTGACCTCTCATTTCATCAGCTCAGCTTCTTAGTTGGATCCTTGCCAACTCATGTACCAAAAAAATCACAGGGTACCCGGTACTATCCATAATGGAAAAGTGAAAAAATTGAGTGGAGCCATGTCTACTTGAGCCGAGTAGCCCCAGAAATTACACCCATTTATCACATTTAACAAATGCTTCACCAAACAGCAGGATCACACTGAAGAACTATGTTATACGTCAGTCAATCCTGAAATATAACTGGGAAGTCCCAGATAAGCTCTACTATAAACTGCATTTTGTTTTATGTGATTTATGATGGGTTTTTTTTGTCATGTCAGCATGTAAGTTTGCACAGAAAATTGTCTTGCAGCACCATGTCTGACAGTCGTACTAGACAGACGTAAGACAAAATCAGACACAGAACAATGCAGCCATAAAAATGAAGTCCAAAAAAATACATTAAATTACACATTAAATACACTGAACTTCCTCGGTGTCCTAACCAGTCCTTCCTACAGGATTCATTTTTGTTAAGATGCGAGATGGAGTAAGAAAGGAATTAATGTTTGTACCGTATCTGTTGCTCCTCCAGCTGGTCCCCTTAAATTGTCTTCCTGAAAGCAAGTGCACAGTGGTTAGTGCTGTTGCATTTGCAGCAAAAAGACCCAGATTCAGTTTTCATGTTCTTTCCGTGTGTGTCATTTCCTCCTACAGTCCAAAAACATGCAGAGGTTAACTGGACACTCTATTGTAATTGTTCTGTCTTTGTTTATCATGCAAATGGAACAGCTGATATGCAAGGCAAATGTCTGACTTACTTCTTTAACGATAACCCATTATCAATTAAACGGTCAATCTATCTATCAGATAATGAGATCTGTTTTAAAACTGTCCATGTCTAATGTTAAAAATAAGTCCACTGCATTTCTGACAGCTGAATCCCTGAAGGCCATGGTCGTGTCTATAGTGGCTCAATGGGTGCTGTGATTGATTGGTCAGTGAGTCCAATACATTTCCTCTGAGTTGATCTTTGAGCTGCTGATGTGATTCTAATCGAGTCTGATTATCACACCAGGAAAAAGGAAGGGGAAGGAGAAAATACAGTCCTCAGATTCAGGGAGTTACAGGGAATGTGACAGCATTACGTGGTGGTTCACTGTCAACAAAGTCAAACAAGAAAGGGAAACATTTTTCCTTTTCTTGTTTGGTTGGCAAACACTGGCCATGGCATGATGCTGCACCATTTAGTGTCTCTTCTGCAAAAATATTTGTACATTTCTTTTATTCATCTCTTCCTTTTTACATTTTGCTTGTTTCAGTTATATGCCTTTTTTAATGTACATTAAATTTCCTTGAAAGAACGAATAAGCTGCATATAGAAAATTGTTCCTGCACCAAACAGCAACATCTCCCCCGTTTATTTAACTTAGAAAGAATTAATTAATTAGGTCCCTTCAACAGTTATGGTTGGGTTTGTCCATCCTCGAGTGCCGAAACTAGACTTGGAAAAAAGAAGATGTGAACTTACTTCAGGCTGTATTTGAAGTCGATAAGGAAGGGCGAACAAGCGGGTCCGAGGCTGTCCCATCAACATACTTCCGCTGAAGACCTCACAGCAGCGGAGGAGGAGGAGAAGGAGGAGGAGGATGCTCACCGGACCATCACCGGACCATCCTCTTATGCTGTCTTCATTAGGGACAGGAACGAGCACCAAAGGTGTAATTTTCACCAACACCGCAGGTGGCAGCCTGTGAGAACCCCACTTCTGTACAGTCACAGATTATTTGCTCCTTCATCCAACATTCAGATTTACAGGGAGGATAACGCTGATACGCTCTCTGGAGCGTTTCGTTTCTTGATGACACTGTTGGATAATGTACTCTGCCACTGTTAAGTATTTATTTCACTTTTGGAGATGACTGGACGCACGGGATTTCTTCATTACTCGTGCGTAAAAGCAGCGCATCTCGCTGTATACGTGCGCTTGGAGGAGGCGATCTAAGTTTACTGAGGCATTAATGGGCGTCTGTCGGACGCAGGCTGTGGCATCCCAGAAAACCTACTGGATTATAAGAGGAAACAAAATAATTTGTCACTAAACGGGAGTCTGGAGAGTCTGGTTCGTCTTGTGTGGATCTGTTGCGCTCCTGTGACCCTGCAGATTCACTCCCCTCTGCAGTGATTATACGGTCAAAACAAAACAATGTTTTCATGCAACACCAGTGCCATAAAGGACTGGAGCTATTTTTTGTCTAAGATTTTGCCTCTGATGAATAAAACAACGGGCTTGGTGGTCAGCGTCGACAAAGCGAAGGCGGTGACGACCACGATGGTCACCGCTCTGCAGCCGGACAGCGCCTTCAGCTCCAGTAACCCCCCGCTCAACTCCAACCATACCTCGGGTATGGAGCACGTCTTCCAATACTCTTATTCCGAGAGTGACCTTCTGTTCACGGACTACCGGACACCGGAGCGGGACTCGATGCCGCTGCCCAAAGCTGTTCTCTACCTGGTCATGGCGGCACTGGTGGTGGTGGCGGTGGCGTACGCGATAGTTGGACACCTGGTGAAAGATGTGGTTAATGACTTTGTTGTCGGTAAGGTGAAGACATGTTTTAAAGTTAGGCTGAGGTTAGGGTTAGTTTAAGGTCAGGGTTAGGGCACTAGTAATTATGGTCAAGGTTAGAGTAAGTCTGAATGTAAATCAATGCAATGTCCTATGAAGTGATAGAAACCAGAGTGTGTGTGTGTGTGTGTGTGTGTGTGTGTGTGTGTGGTCAATTAGAGAGAGAGAGAGAGAGAGAGAGAGAGAGAGAGATTGACTGATGACACGTGGATGTTGTAAGGATTTGTTTTGAGGATTACTACTTGGTTTTAGGGTTGGGGTAGATTTAGGTTTTGGTGCCACAGACAGACAGACAGACAGACAGACAGACAGACAGACAGACAGATAGATAGATAGATAGATAGATAGATGTGATCGGTCTCCTCAACCCCAAAGGACTTTATGAGGGTTAAAACTCTTCTAGGGTTTAAGGGATAGAGTTACAGTTGGGTTTGGACTCAAGTGTCCTAAAACTATAGAAATACAAATGCAACTCTGAAACCCAGCTGAAGCCCAGTTAGACACATTCACTGTTTTTTAGTAACACAAAGGCTCTAGAAATTAAACAATACCTTTAATAATTGAATATGTATAATCATAATATTTGGAAAACGTGAGAAGTAAACAGTCAGGAAAATGGAAATCCTGAGTAATTTGAATGTTGATGTGCAGGAGTTTTTCTCTCATGAGCCAATGACCTTGACAAGCTACACTCTCAGCAAGTGTCTCAGTGAGAGAATCAGGGGAGGTCTGCTGTTTTTTTTTCTGTGTTTGAACAGCTTCCTATGAGCGATGCATTATGAATGAATGACTGATACAATGGGTTTATTTTTAGGGCACAGTGTGGTCTCATAGAGCTGACTTGACCTGACTGCCGTAATATATCAGGTGGTTTCAAGTCTAACATTCTTCACTCTCGTCCACATCTGCAGGGGCAGATCAGGACAGAGGACAGTATAGGGTGATATATTTTTTTTTGTTTTTGTTTTAGTGAGAAACAGTCCTTAAATTTGATTAATTAGGAAGTGGCACAAAAGTTGACCTGCATTGTTTATTACCAAAATGTATAAGGTAACATGATTTTAATGTTTAGATTTTTTTGTCATTTATCACAAGGAAATCAGGAACTGTGATTTTTTTTAGGATAATCATGACTAGGGCTGAAAAGTTGATTGAATTTTTATTAAATGCGCAAGAGGTGCAATATTTGTTAACGCCAAAAGGTGTATCAAAATACTGTTTTAGATTAAATATTGTCCTGACCTACAGTTCATATTCTGAAAAAAACAGAAGAAAACATCTTCATTTCATGGAGATCTGCACCATTTGGTATATTTTTCAATGAAAATGAGAAGAATTATGTAAGTACCATTCCCTCTAATGTCGTAAATCATATCATATCACAATCAACATTTATTCAAAATCTTTTAACCCTTATCAATTTTAACAATGTTGTATGACTATTTCTGCCACTTGAATACTATACAGTAGTGCAACACATTTTGTAATTGCCAACGTTTGGGCACAATATATCTTGGATCAATAATTGTTAAGACATAACACATTTTCTGAAATCACTGTGTGCAAAAATGTTTGGCATTATGATCATTTTGAGAATCATTTTGCCAAACATTTGACATAAGTAATCCAATTAATTCAGCTATGCAACAAACTCATGAGTTATCTTTTTTTGGTAAAATTAAATCTTATTTATTAGTAGATGCATGAATACAAATGTCATATTTACAGTTAAGCAGTTTGAAGCAGAAAGCAGAGGTTTTATCTGTTTTAGTAGGAATTGATATCACCATCGTGTCATATACACACACAGAGTTTAGTCACCAGTGGTTATAAGTCACTGACACAAATGGGTGCAGCTTATCAAACTCATCCCAATATTTTCACATACTTTTGCACAAGGTCATTGGTGAGCACTGTGCATTGATATATTTATCAGTGCACTTTTCTCCTGTTTAATTTGTGTAGGCGGAGGCAGGTCGATGGTTGCAGAGGGTGACGGCGGTGAAACCAGTGAACCAGGTAAGAAAAAACAAAGCTCACACAGGTCACAGTCTGCAGCACTTTGCCTCTCATAGCCCTGAGAGCTGAGCTGTCTGTCTGCTATCACCTCACCTGACCTTCTCACCTTCATGTAAACAATTCACACTGATAAATACACACACACTGGTTTCCATGACTTCAGAGGACATTGCATTGTCTTACATTCCTTTCCTGGAGACTTGCTCTAACCTTAACCATAATTACGAGCATCATAATCCTACTAACTTTAACCTAACCCTAACCTCAGTCTAACTTGAAAACATGTCTTCACCTTAAAATGTAGCAATTTACATTATGGGAACTTGACTTTTGTCCACATAAGTAAGACAATTCTCCATAATGTGACTGTGTAAACATATTTAGGTCCCCACAGCGTAAGGAATACCAGGTACACACACAGAGAGACTTTGCACAGACTCACAAGTGACTCAGTCTTTGGACTCAGGTATAAATGTTCTCAATAGGATGCTTTGTGGCAGAAGATATTGTGCACCTATGTGCTGTATGTGAGGACTGGTTGGAAAAACTCTGAACATATCTCACATGGCTGCATCCAAAACATGTACTTGGATGGCAACATTAAATAAATAAATAAATGTCATCAGGATAATAAAGCTGCTACAAAAATTAGGGCTTTTTTCCTCCTGTGATTTGAGTAGGGATTTAACCAGTGACATGTAGCATCTCGGTGGATCTGTGAGATTTTGTTCTGTTTTCATGACCGTTCTTCACACTGTGCGCCTTAATCTCAGCTCCTCATCTGACAGAACGATGATTGATGTGTCCCACTTAAAAAAAAGGGCTCCATCACACGTGATGGGGCTGCCCATGTGACAGACTTCTTCCCCAGAAACAATTTTATGGTGCTTTGCCTCAAATGGAATTACCCTGATTAAATCCATCATAAATGTCTGTCAAAAGAAGTTTGCAGTCTTGTTCTGTGAATGTTGTGAATACCCAACTTGCTCTGTAAACATTCCCATTTGCCTAAAAGTGTATTTGTGAAGTATAAATAAGGTTTTTTTTTTTTTTTACTGTCCCTTCATTATCCCCGTCCTTTAATCAGGGTAGAGCAATTAAATATAAAGAAATAACAATGTATTTGGGGTTAAACAAATGTAAAATATGTAATTCTGCAGAAATGTAAACTTGTTTGTTTGCATTATTGGTTACTGTAAGTAGCTCCTTTTACTTTAGTTTCTCAAATGTTGGGTTGTAAAAAGTTACAATTACAGTTACAAAAAAAAGGGACAATTAACGCTGTTTTCTATGATACGCATAATGTATCAGAAAACGTTCAATTGTCTTGTAAAGCTGCAGCCAACTCTATTTCACTCTCTTTCACTTTTTCTGCATGTATTACTGGGGAGGAAAAACCAGGTCATAGACGCTGCAGTGTTTTCGTAATGACTCAGAAGTCCACAGGGGGCGATAGAGGTTCAACACTGGAGCTTTACCAGAAAACATTGATTAAGTGATAGTATGCAAACAACATCAGCTCACTAAAATATTTTGGTTGCATTCACCTGTGCTGGTAGGTCAGTGGTAAAGTGAGTCATCTTTCAGCTGAAAGGTTGTGGTTTCATTTCCTGGTTCATTAGTCTACATGCCAATGTATTGCTCCTGTCAGTGGCAGGCAGCATATGAATGAAAGATGTTGGATATAAATTGTGCTTCACACACTGTTTTACTAAATGGGTAGATGGCTAAAACAGTAGCGTAAAGCAGCTTTGAGTGGTCATCGAGTAAAGCGCTATGTAAATACAGACCATCTTTGTTTCTCTTCAGACTGGCTACAAGGGTCTCGTCGGTTTACCAACCTCAACAAGACTGAGATCAACTGCATCGCCAACAGCAGGAGCGAGATGAGCGAGCTGATGGAGATGAGCTTTATTTCCCTGAACCACACTAACTGTCTGAGCTCCAAGAGAGCCGAGGAGATAGTGGTGACCATAGACGAGACGTTACCAGAGCAACCACCAGACACTCACTCTGGGACGTAACTTTGACCCTTTGCCCTTCACACCAGAGGTAAAACAACAGCAGCATATTTGCTTGCATTTCAAGTGGATTTAAAAGTCTGTAACAGAACAAAGCTCTGTCCACTGTTCCATCACCTGCAGGTGTTGGGCCTGCAGGGACTTTAAATTGTGAACCCATGATGGACAACTGGACTTGTTTCCACTGTAATGACTGTAAAGGAAAGTTGCAGCATTTTTGGATGAAAATTGTTTTTGTTTTGTTTTTTTGCCCTCATTACATTGATCATTTTCCTGCTGACCTGCTGAACTTAAATGTGGAAATAGTTAATGAAACACATGCAGGTCACTCAGTACACATAATCACTATTTATACAGTAATTTATATTTTACATTACATTTGTCTAATTATTAAATTAATATATTGGAAGATAATCTAATATTATGCTTTTGGATTACTTCTAAATCAGGCATTGAATACATACCTTGCAACTAAAGCACTACTAATTTTTCTTTTTCAGTCTCTCAATAAGTTGTCAGTAAAAAGACATTTTGCATACAAAGCATTTGTGCATTAGTCAGTGAGCTGAGTCATTGCAGCTAGAGTCTAATACTGTGGCTGACGTGCATGAGCTGATGAGCAACTTTAATTTCATGTTGCATAAACACCATTACTATCAATAAGGCTGCACAATCAATCATCAAATAAGCAAAACCGCAGTATGACCAAGTGCAACATTAAATAGAGGGAACACTGCAATTAGTTGATAATGTTAAAATGTGTCATAACAGCATTATGGTAAACTTTTCAAAACTTCAATGCCTCCCGCAAAACAAAATGCTCTTTAGATGATAAATGTTTTTGTTGTTGTTGTTGTTAGTAACAAAAATTACTAAACCTGATGATTTTTCATAGACATTAAAATTATGAATGATATTGCAATTGCAAAATCCGTCAAAAATAACCCTAGTTTTAAGAAGCACTTTAAATAACTGTCATATTTTGAAGAATTTATCAAATATAAATAATGTAATCCTTGACGATGTAACTATAATCTACGTGGTAATTCTACATTTTTTTAATTAATAATGGGGTCTGATCCTAGTTACTCCTTAATTGTAATCTGATTAGGTTATCCCAACCTCAGTGCATTACTACCTAACCCTGTGTACAGTACACATTGGTCTATACTTACTGTGATACTGCTGATTGCAAACACCTCACATTCATGAATGCACAATTATATGATAAAGTCTGTATCAAGCACCTCAGACACAGGACGTATAAACGTAACACTGACTTCTTAATGTGTATTTAAACAAAAGCAAAAAAAAAATATTCACTACAAGTGTTTTGTATGTTATTAGCTTAATGTGAACAAGTGCTAAATCACCTGACTGCAAAAAATCCAATATAAAAGTATAGAAGCCATGGAGAGAAAAACTTAACCAAACTGAGTTTATTGTTTAATTTATGTTGTTAAATGTTTATGAATTTTCGGTGTGCACCTCTCAGTGTCTAAACATGGAATTTTCAAGCTTAAGTTTTTGTCTAAGCCTATGGTTCTCAAACTGTGGTATGTGTACTTCCAGCGGCGCACAAGCTTTCTCTGGTGGTACTTGGAGGAAAATCAGTAATACTGTTCTACTGTATATACCAGGTTATGTGATCAGAGTGGAGCTGAAGAATTTTGACCGGAGTGCGTAGAAAATAAAATAAATAACAAAATTATAATACTAAATTAAAAATAATAATTAGAGTCACCTTATTGTTATTGTTCTTGTTGCTCCATCTTAATCTAATTTGACTTAACCTGTGTATGAAGTATATGTGAGGAAGAGGAGGATGATGAGAGAGCAAATTACTGCTCTCTCATCATCACTGCTCTGAGCCTTTGTTTACCTTTATTACCTCACTGTTAAGGGCTATGTGAGGCGGCTGCTGTTCTGTGACAGCACTCAGTGCTACAACCAATGAGGCTTATTATCTTTGCATGCTGGGATCAAATGCGCCCATGCTTACTGAAAACAGTGTGTATGCGAGGAGCAAGAGAGACAAGCGAATAATCAATAATCAGTAATCAATAAACTGAAACACCATGTTCACAGATATTCTGAATGAAGTGGTGCTTTAAGGGCAGTGAACTAAAACTTTGTTCCTTTTTGCAGCAATTTCACCACATTGAAGCTGTCAGTCACTTTCATCCTAAATAAATATCCATGGGCAAAAATGTCACAGTTACTTTGTATTTATTATTTACTGTATTTTTTTATTTATTTCACTCATGTTCATTAACAAGTTTCCAAAATGTAACAGTACTTTAAAATGACTCGACATCATTGTACAAACAAAAGGAGTGTGAATAAGAAAAGTCTTAGCCCGCCCGATCTTAGTAAAACAGAGATCTGAATTTCTCTCCTAGAGTCTTCCTTGTTTGACCTCAACATAAACATAATCATATTTAAACATAACCTATGATATTTTTAAATCAATTTCCATCATATATACTTGAGCGACTTTTCCCCATATAGTATGTGCAATGTGCCTTCTCTCTGCAAGGAAAGAGTAGTTTACTCTTCTTAATGGTGATAAACATACTTTGTACCTTAACTTGACTTAACCACAGAATAATTCACATAGTCTCTGTGGTTCAGTATCTTGCGTGTCCTGCCGTCCTGTGCCGTTCATGTAATGTGTGGACACATACTGCACAGTATCGATCTGGAAGTGGAGCCTTGGTTTTGAGGTCCTGCCACCAGCCTAAACAATCACAGTCTCAGCTAAAAATCATGACGTCTCACTATGTTGTGACTGTGTCAAATAACTGATTACAGGAGACAGCACTAAGAGAGACCTATATGAAGTACAATTACATTAGGGCTGAAATTACTCAATTAATTCATTATAAAACAATTTCTAAATTAATCGTCATCTATTTTGATCGGTTTGAGTGTTTCTTTTAATAATTAAAACTATTCTTCTTGACTTTTCAGCTTCTTAAATGTGAATATTTTCTGGTTTCTTTGCTATAACAAAGAAATCATTAACACTAGATCATTTTGGTTTGTGGACAAAACAAGACACTTGAAAACATCATTATTTCCAGGTATGAGAAACACTGATCAACATTTTTCATCATTTTATGGACCAAATGATTACTTGATAAATTAAGAAAATAATCAACAGATTATGAAAATAATTGTTAACTGCAGCCCTAAATTACATGTTTTCTTTCAAAGCAATACTTTTTTATTTTATTTATTAACATACATGTCAAAAACACCACTATCTCATAAGATTAAGAATGTTTTATTTGATTTTTTTAAACCCTCAATATGAATCCATATCTGGATCACCACCAAAATAGAAAATACAATATTCTGTCTTGGACCATAAACTACTGTATAACCCAAGGAAATTTCATCAAACTCTGTCCTTGAATATTATATATAAGCCCATGAGGTGAAGTGTCTCATTTTTAAGGAGCTTTCACTTTTTGGGTTTCATGCTCACAAACAACAAACAGGAAGACAAATAAACAGACCAATCGCAGCAGAAACAACATTCATAAAGGAGGAATTACCCAAACGTCTAAATTTAGCTTTAGTTTTAATATTGGTTCATGTTCTGTCTCCTGACATACTGTAAATAGAGTGAGGTTTGTGACCCATTCTGCTGCCAGTCACTAAGAAATTATGCTTATATTTATGCCTATAACACTAGACAGGCTTATGTATAATCTAATGTTGAATGTAATACATTTAATCGTGTGATAAATATAGCCTAATCTATATAATCTATATTGTTTTTACAGGCCTGTTTTCATTATAACCTGATATTAACTGGTGGGCTGCTTGAAGTGGGGGGCCACATCTTGCCTGCAGGCCACAAGTTTGAGACCCCTGGGCAAGAAAGTCTTGAACATGGCCACAGTTGCAGCTCATGTTTTTTGCCTGTTCATAGAATTTGTTGATTTAAAAAAAAACATATAGAATATGACACATTTCTTTCCTTTGGTCTATTGTGCTGTATGATTCATCGCCATTTTCCCACATTTTGTATGAACAGTTTATAGGCAACAGTATCTCGCCAAAAACCTATAAAATATTTAGAATATATATAAAATTCAACTTGTACACCTTTTATTAACCTGAATTAAAATTCACAGTTTCGGTGACAACAGAACACAAATGCTGATGGAGTGGTGTCTTCCTGAAGGAATAAAACATGAAGATTACATTTCCTTACATCACACAAAAAAGTGACTGATGCTCTTATTCTCAGTTTTTACTATAAACCCAACAAAATCCAGCAGTGGACGTGGTGTAACATGACCTTGAGGATGCATGCTGCAGTGTGGTTTTCCTCCTGTACTCCCACCCCTCCCTCAGCAACTTCACAGTCTCAGAGGTTCTTCAGTGCAGTGACCAACTGCTGTGAGGATGCAGTGGAAAATACTAATGAGCTAAAAAAGCATCGCACATGGCTCACATGTTTAATGCCATGCCAGTGGTTGAAAGAAGACTGTGTCATGAATTTCAACTTGTGCCTTCAGAACAACTTAGTCAAACTCCTATAAAAGCAAGTGGCAACCGGCTGTGACGTCACCCATCCATTTTAAGGCCATGTTGTCATTTTGCAACTAGATATTATTCAGACCGGTGTCCACTCTACTATGTGTGGTTTTTCATTATTTATTTTACTCTAAATGGGAGCTTAGATTAAAAAAGAAGCCCTGAAACTTGTGACTGAGACTATTTACTCTTCAGAAAAATGTTCACTGATGTTATAAATCAACTGGGAATTAGGAAAATATGAAAAGACTTCTCTTCAAATATATATATATATATATGCAGCCAAATGCTAATGCCAAAGTTCACAAGAGAATCACTGAAATGATAAAAGAGACAACGATAATTCATATAACCACTTGTTTCAACCACAGTATGCAGAAGAAAGAAAACCACCTCAGGTGCCCATCTTTTGCCACTTTTTAAGTGTCCTCTATAACTAATAAAGTGGCAAGTGATTGTACATTTTTAAAACAAATGAAAGAGCTGCTCAAACAGCCCTTAATCTTATGAAAATTATTTTTCATAAGATGTTTCTGCGTTAGATTTTTTTTTTTCAAATTCACCTTTTCATTAAGATGAAATTTCTCTTGTCTGACACGGGGTGTAAATAATTTGACAGTGCCAACTCTTGTCTAAATTTTTCATCACTTTAAGACACCTGTCTCCTTCTGTAACACCTCTTCCATCATGTTTTCTGAGGACAAACTCCAACGCTGCTGAGTGGAGCTGTTGCCTGTCAGCTGCCCCTCGTGGTAAATAGGTGCATGACACAGGAGCTAATGAAAGGGCAGCAGGGATTGCCAGCAACCTGCAACACAGACACCATCTGTTCCAAAATCCTTTCTTGTGCTCACTCACTGAGACCTCGTGTCACCTCAGCAGCTTCATCCCAAGGCTTCAACTTGTCCAGCTACTCACTGACTGTCATTAGTCTTTACAGCCGCCAGACAAGGCCTCAGTCTCCACCAGGCTGATAACTTTATCAGTATCAGACAATCACTGTGTTACCAAGCAGAATAACTGATAATGTTGCAATAGACAATAGTCAAATATTCTTAATTCTCCAACATTTTGAAAAGAAATTATAAAGAGATGATAAAGGTATTTTAACATACTGTAGAAAAGCAATGTGATATTTATTGTGTAAAAGTGCCCTCAAGTGGCCAAAAAGCAAAATAACTAGAGAGGGACTTTCAAAAGCAGAGTCAATTTAGTAAATGAGTGCAAGAAGTGTTTTCATATTGTTTTGTTTCTTACTTCATGTTATTTCTGACATCAGAAAATACAAGTTAATATCAAAAAGATGAACATAATCAGGATAATACAAAACCCATTCTCACTTATTTTTACATGTTATACATCTATTTATTAAATGAGCAATACTTTTACCATGTAAAGCAAATTCAACGGTCACATGCAATATTTCAGTAAATAACTTAATTTGACATATAAATAGTGCTTTCATCCTGCATTTATTTAATCTTCGGCTGTTTCAGATCAAACCATAACTCAGTGTTAATTCATCTGCCATAACAACGCTCATGTAGGTGAGTGGGCTCATAGTTCAGAGTTTTAATGGTTTAATGGTTGAAGGTTTTTGCTCTAAGCTGACCAGCTGCCTGCGCTGACATTGTCAGTGAGTCCTGGGAAGAAAAACAAAAACAAAACTGTAATTAACTGGTTGGCTGGGGACAAATTGAGAAACAGTGGGGAAGAACAACAATTTCTGACAGCTACAATATGCAAAAATAAATAAATAAATAAATATAGATATACATTGGATCAAGATGATCTAGTACTACTAGTGTTGTTTTACTGTAAAGATCAGGTCACCGTTTTGCAAAAGTGTTGATAAGAGCAAAAAAAAGGTCAAGGTCATAAAGAACATTATTTGAGTGCTTATCAAGTATGAAAGATATGTGTGTTACAGTTATCTCTCTCTCCCTATTAATATTTCCTGGTGTGTTCCAATCACATTACGATCAATAATTATCCATCATTATTTAAACAAGGAGTACAAAATGGATGAATGATAGGATTAACCAATATGTGCCATGTTATTATATCACATGTGAATTTTACAAAATCAATTAAGCAACATCACCATGTACAGCAGACATAACACAAAATACAGTCCATAAAATTTAAGACGATTTGATTTGTTGAAGTTAATGTTTTTAAATAATTGCTATTATTATCAACATCATTATCAACATCATCATCATTATCATCATTATTATTATAGGGATGGGAGTCGCCAGAGACACTCCAATGCAATTAATTCACGATGTTTAAGTCACAATACGATAGTATTTCAATATTGCAATATACTCACACAACAGCTCCAGTGAAAGTATATGGTAAAAAAAGTACATTTGGTGTCTCAAAAGCGATATAATATCGCCACGCAAAATATCGCGATATTCCACTCTATCAATTTTCTCCCCCGCTCCTGTAAATATACTGTATGTTAATGTTTTCAGACCTGAGGAGGTGGAGCCACACACAAGCCTCAACCCTGACGTCGTCATAGCAACGGCCCTAAGTGAAGGGAGACGCTATGAACGTCTTCTCATTGGTCAGCTTCAGCTATTGTTCGGCCCCCAATCCTTCCTGTGATTGGTTACTGTGAATGTCATTCCGCTGGATTGCAACGTGATTGGCCAGTATCTCTATTCGTGACTCGCCTCAGTGGATAATCTGCTGCAGCTGAACACAAATGAGAAAAAATAAGCAAGCGAAGGAGGTGGAGGAGGTTTCACGATGTAATGAGGAGAAGTTGGATTGTTTTTCACTGCGAAAAAGTAGTTTATTGCGCTCTGCTGCTGGCTGACTTTACTGAAACAGTAACACGCTGGAGACATGTAGGAATTTTTTACTCGCCGTTGTCGTTGCTTCATGATGGAGGAACCTGTGACCAGGCAAGTGGCGTAAACCGCGACTCGTTAGCTAACTTACCATTCCGTTTTTAGTAGTTATATTAGTTTACTTTTATAAGAGGCGCGCTTTAAATGCAGACTACTGTGTTGTGAGTGTGTGACGTTATTTAAAAAAATAATCATAATATGTGAATTTACTTTACACAGAGAGTTTGAAATGTCGCTGTCTGACGACGACGATACGTCTCTGACGTTACCCGGAGAGGGCGGTAACGGTGGGAGCATCCGAAAGGTGGAACACCTGCACACACACACACACACACACACAAACCTGGTTTTATAGATTAGTGAGGACACATCTTAGAAACAATGCATTCCCTAGCCCCTTACCCTTATCATAACCCAGTTCTAACCCTAACATTAAAACTAGGTCTTAACCCTGAAAAAATACCTTAAAAGTGGTGGGGCCCAGAAAAAAATGTCCTCATAAAGATAGTTTTATGTTTTTTGGCCTGTAAATACAAGTACACATACGTCATTTGGACAGCTTAACTAAAAATTAAGGTATGACTTTATTTTGAAAGTCCACTATTTGACACTCTCTACTAGTATCATGTCAAGAGATAATGAGTTAATAAGTTGATACTCATTTGTATCTACTGATCTCAAGTTTTCCACTCCAGAAATCAGAAATACTAGTTTGCTGTATATACCAGGGTATGCCATTGGAGTGGAGCTGAGGAATTTTGGCAGAGTGCGTAGAAAATGGAACAAGTAACACATTTTAATAAATAAATTATCTTACCTTCTCTCATATCTTTTCATTTGGTTATATCAGTGTCTGAAGTATATGTGAGGAAGAGGAGGATGATGAGAGAGCAAATTATCTTATTGGGAATAAATCTGCCTCCAGCTGGTCAGCTTCAGCTATTGTTCGGCCCCCAATCCTTCCTGTGATTGGTTACTGTGAATGTCATCCCACTGGATTGCAACGTGATTGGCCAGTATCTCTATTCGTGACTCGCCTCAGTGGATAATCTGCTGCAGTGCGTAGAAAATGGAACAAGTAACACATTTTAATAAATAAATTATCTTACCTTCTCTCATATCTTTTCATTTGGTTATATCAGTGTCTGAAGTATATGTGAGGAAGAGGAGGATGATGAGAGAGCAAATTATCTTATTGGGAATAAATCTGCCTCCTGTGAAAAGTCTGTAGCTGACTTTGCTCGACCACTGTACTTTAATGTTGGTGATAATGGTGTTACTTTGAGAGCTCAATATTTTCTCTGTTGGTATTTGGCATAAAAGGGTGAGAACCACTCAAAAAGATGGCTGTAAAAATAGTATTTATAGTCAACATGCAATTTTATATAGGGTTGGGGTTAGAATGTGTAGACCAGTTTAAAGTGTATCAGCAGTTTTTTAGTTGTATGTCATTTATCAGTTGATTGTGTCAGTGATGAATATTATTCACTCACTCACTCACTCACTCACTCATCTAATCACCAAATCTGCATGTTTTTGCGATGAAAACTGGAGAACCTGGAAAAAACCATCAAACATGCAAACTCCATGCAGAAAGACCCTTGTTCCGACCGGGTCGCAAACAAGAGTGCAAGAGTCCTAACCACTACAGCAACCATGTGGCCTTACTGAGTATCTATTACAAATAGAGAATCAATAATAGACTTTCAAAATAAAGTGATACTACTTTTATTCCTTACCCTTATAACAAAGTGTATAACCCTATAAACAACAATTCACCTCCATCTCTTAAACCTAAATGGGGTCTCAGAAATTAGGTTCTGTCACATCAGGACCAGACTTTGGTCCACATGAAGGAAACTTACTAAACATTCAGATCCATGGGCATCCACCACTTTTATACTTAAAATCCCCCGTCTTTAAAAGAAAACTTCTCTATGAAGCTCATAAGGATTCATAAGGTTATGTCTCTGCCAAATATTAGCTTTGATTTCAATTTATTCACTTACATATGTTTTTTTGGTCTTTGTTTATAGTTTGTTTAGTGATGCTAAACCTTCAGTGTGTGTGATGGAGAGTTATGGCAGGTCTTTCCTCCCTACTGCAGTCAGACTGTGCAACCAGCCCTGTCAGTTGACCACACCCACACCAAAACCGCCTCGTTCCTTTGTGAAATGCTGTACTTTTTTTATATCAGTTTTTATACATATGGTGCTCTTACTTCCTTACCCTATTTCTATTTTTTCCCCTTCTTTCCACTTGCTTCCTTTCCATCTTGAGTGGAATTATTTTATGTACAGCGTTGGTGGTATAGTGGGTAGCATAGCTGCCTTCCAAGCAGTTGACCCGGGTTTGATTCCTGGCCAACGCAATCAATAAATTATTTATTTCTCTGCAGGGACTATGAAAGAATTCTTAAATCTCACATTTTCTCTTGTGTGGCAGAACTTTGGGGCATTATCTTTTAAGAGGAGTGTACTGGATGTGGCTGGAATTCCTCCATGAACTGAAAGTAGTTTAAAGTGCACAGGGGTTGTTCTGAATAGAGCTGGGACAATTAATTTGTCAATTTTTAAATGAATCCTCAACTTTTTGATATTTGATAGAAATTATGTTGTTTTTATTTGTGTATAAACAAGATGATTTTGGATTTCTTATCTGTAATTTTATATATTTTATGAAATTGGATCAGCCTAATTATCACTCCTGGAATCCACAATGATTGTACATCATCACCATCCAAAAAACAAAGAACACACAAAGTAATTTCAATTCTACTCAGTCTTGTGCGTTGTTTTATTCAAATCTTTGCTGTATTTGGGGAGCGGCAGCAAATGAAAGAGGTAGTTATCTCAAGACCACAGCAGACAAATATTGAAACTGTGGCAAGAAACCACTGAATACAAGTGGGAAAATATGTGTTTTTGTGATTGTGACAATGGTTTGCAGGTTTATATGTTTGTACCACTGTTGCTGATGAACAAGATGTGTACTAGTCTTTGATTGTACAGATGTTGAGCTGCCTCCCTCGTCCTGCCTTCCTGATAGCAGAGCAGAGGTGGGAGCTTGGCCAGAGGCCTAATCCACACAGGCACTTCGAGGATTACTTGATGTGTGCATGCTGAATAAACACCTTAACTGGGTGAGAGGGAAGGAGAAGGACGGAGGGAGAAACACTGTGAGAAAATGATAAACATACAGTATGTAATAAGGAGGGATAGAGAATGCAATGCATGCAAGCCACAAGGATAAGGAAGGGGGAGTATTCAGCGTGTTTACAGTGGAGCTGCTCCATCTGTCATGTTACTGTATGTCTGTTTGTTTTTTTTTAAGCATGAACAGTGGAGATCTGTTATGATCAGTTGTTGATTGTTGTGAGCAGACATGTTACAGTCAGCTTTGGCGAAGCTGTTTGGGTGTTGTTGGCAAAATGCCTGTTTTATAGTGAGATTTAAGAGGCCCTTAAATCCTCAGGCAGATACACAGCTCTGCTATATCACCATTATAAACATATGATCCTGCTGGGTTGGATTTTCTCCTCTTGCTGCACCATTTGGTATTATTTAACTTTTTTGTATCAACAAGGTTTTTCCTTTTTTTGAGCCTCCAGTTACCCCACCTCTCTGCTCTCTGACAGACTCATCTCCTCCAAAATGTCTGAGTCCCTCAGCAGTATGTGTCTTTGGCTGCACCAATAAGCTCTACTCAAAAAGGTGCATAAAGTTTACTGACATTAAAATAGCCACGGGAAACCTACTGAACTGTGAGTAAAATAATTCCGTAGTGATTTCCTGGAATAATGAATACATGCTGGACAAACAGTAAAAAAAAATTAAAAACAATGATGTTATCAGGTTTTATGATAACATCTATTATTTGAAATCATTGATTATACTTTTTTTATTTCTTGAAGCAGACCAAGATTTCTTTTTTCCATTTAGTGGTGTTGTTTTTTATAAATCATCCTTGCATAAAAGTAAAATGTTTTGCATTATAGAAGTAGAAAACTATCAAGCAATTTCCCCAAATTGCTATTTCTGTTCAGTCCAACTTTATTTATAAAGCACTTTAAAAACAACAGCTGAAACAAAATGCTGTAAACTAGAGATAAATAAAATAAAGTACTGAAAAATGCTACCTAAAAGACCTAAAAAAAAGCAAACAAGATAGACAAAACAGTAAAACACCGTAGAGTGTACATAAATATACACATATATATCCATGCAGAAACACCTTCTATCCTTACTATGTATTTACAATATTTCAGTTACGTGTTCCATGTGCCTGTCACTATCGACATGAGCCCCAACCTCATCGCCAAAAAACTACCCCTATCGATCTATTATGTGGCTTCCGTTTTAGACAAATTAAATTATAAGTGCATTTTAGTTTACAGCCCTGAAGAACACTCTATGAGTATCGATTAAGAATCTTGAAGGGCTTTCAGACATGCACGGAAGTCCAGTCATTGTCTGGTGGGGTTGTCAGCTTTTTAGTCAAATCTTTAGATAACAAAGATGATAATAAAAAAACACTGGTGAAAGTCTGGACCCAATTCTCTGGATTTTATCCAGACTTATGCAGGCAATAATGCAATTAACATCTTGTAATGCCAACCCCAAGCAAAGTGGTTGTGAACCATGCCTGACTTGCTTGTTTTGTTTTTGTATTTCTAGTCTATTACGTAAATATAATTTTTTTCCCTAAGATTTGTTGCTATGACTCAGTTGATCATCATTACTCTCTCATGTCTCTGTTTCTCTTTTTCTTTATTACTTTTGCAGGGATGTGATCCTTTCGCCCAGACTCAGCGCAGTAAACTGCAGCACAGACGAGCTCGCATCAACCAGCAAATCAACAAGGAGATGCGTATGAGAGCCGGAGCAGAAAACCTGTTCAGGTGAGGTGCTGGGATGGGCCAAATGGTTGTCATTCACTATTCCACACTTATGGTTGATACTATTAAGTCAACTGACTTGGGTTTTTCAATGGCTGATACCCATTTTTAGAAATAAGGGCTGCATATGGCCTGTAGAATAAAAATAAAGGTTTTAGATTTCAATTTAATTTTTTGATTGCTTAACATCAGTGACCAGTTATCAAACAACACTAATGGTCTGTCTCTACCTTTAATGTTTGTTCTGCAGTGCCCCTGTATATTATTGTCAATAAGAATTATTGTTGGGCTCTGTCACTTTTGTGGTGCTGTCTGCTTTTGGGAAAAGGTCAGAGATCACTCCCCTCAAACATGCACACACAGACATCAGTGCTGCCCAGTTTTATGGCTCTGTTTGTGTTCACTATGTGTAAACAGGTCATGTCCCTAAGTTGTGCACCACATTTCGCCCTATGACAGCTGGGATTGGCTCCAGTCCTTGCGAACCTCATGTGAAGAATAAAGCGGTAGAAGATGAGTGAGTGAATAAAACAGGCAGTAAAAAAAAACTAGGATTTGCAAGTTTTATCAAGTTTGTTAGAACAAAAGTATATACTTTATAATAATTGGTCATTAATAAATAATAATCAGATGATACTAATTATTTAAAAAAATGCCCAATATTGGATTGATTTGGTCTACTTCTATAACAATGCCCAGGGAAAATAGAGGGTAAACTGTCTGATAACACGTGGGAAAAAAAGTATTGTAACTCAAATGGAGTTGGTAAGGTTGGTTTCCACTGTCCAGCTATCTATCTAAACATCCTGAATCCTGTGTACAGAGCTGTTGAGATAAGTTTGAGGTTTGTCCTCATAAGGGTTGTAATTCTCACTAACACTGATTGGACTCTTGTTGTCTTTTGTCAACATGGTGCAGGCACAACTTGTTGCTGCACCTGCATTTGCTGCCACCATCCCATATGTTGTTGTTATTGTTGTCACTTTTTCACATTCTCTTTACATTGAGAGCAGAACATGTGCAGAGTCATTACATTGTCTGGAAGACAACTTGCCACCAATTAATCATTTCTCGTGCCATCACTAATATGATGGTGTCACTTTTATTTTGAAAGACTGAGCCTTCTTCTCTCTCTAAGATGGAGTGGAGTGGAGTCTTCTCTGTGTTTGGTTACTCTTTGTTGGGCTCTGTCACTTTTGTGGTGCTGTCTGCTTTTGGGAAAAGGTCAGAGATCACTCTCCTCAATCACGCACACACAGACAAACACCAGTGCCGCCCAGTTTTATGGCTCTGTTTGTGTTCACTATGTGTAAAAATGCATGCTGATGTAGCTCTCTGCTTGTGTGTCTTGTCTGTGTTCTGAATGTTTCTCATGTTGTCTCATCTTTGCTAAATCTTTTAATAATAGTAATGTTTTTTTTAAATACTCATACTCAGAACAGTAATGAACCCTGCATACTTTTGCAGCATTAACACCAACATCTTTCTTTCTTTCTTTCTGTCTTTCTTTCTTTCTTTTTTTCTTTCTTTCTTTCTTTCTTTCTTTCTTTCTTTCTTTCTTTCTTTCTTTCTTTCTTTCTTTCTTTCTTTCAGTCTATGCATGTTTGTCAGTCACTCAGAGGCAGATCGAAAACTATACACTATACGTTTAATGTATGTGCATACATTTGGTCTGCACCTTTGTTGTGGCTTTGACAACATTTACAACAAGAATGGCCTTCCTTGCAGAACTCTGACAACATACTGGTAGTGGAGTAAACTGTTACTCATTAAGACATGGCCTGGGAAGGAGGAGGATTAGGAGGAGCCACTTAATTAAAGCAAGCAGCTACTTTCTGCCTCCTTAGCAGTGCAGTGTCAGAATCGAATAAGATCAACACAGAAAACAGCAGCGTCTCAAAAGGAAAGGCAGCTTCATTCCTCTCTATTATTCTAACATTGGTTTGGCTACAACAAAATAACTTTCACAAAGTACCTTCTCACGTACACAGTATATGGATGATAGGGCAGGAGGGCAACTTTTGTTGTTACATCACTATTTTTTTTTTCCTTATACAGTATTTACAAATAAAAGAAAATGTCCCTCATATGACCTTATATTGCTTTTCTTGACTGTTCCCCAATCCAAATTACTTCTTCAGTTAAAATTGGGCCCTCAACACACTGCATGAACTTGGACATTAATAAGTATATAAATCTAAGGGTTGTCAGTCAATAGATAATTGTACAAACAGGAAATTGATAACATATTAATAACTTAAGTTATTTTGCAAGGAAAACATTCTTTAAATAGGATGATTTACTGGTTCTTTTAATTCGATGTGATAGTGAACAGAATGTCCTTGGATTCAAATTAGACAAAAAATAATTAGAAACATCTTTTATATCAACAATATTCAATAGTTTTAATCAAATGTGAATTTGAGAAGCTGAAATCAATGAATACTATGCTTTTTATTTGTTTCAAATCTTTCTGCTCAGCTCTGTTTTTGAGTGGTTACAGTCTGTTTTCCTAAAACGTGATGACTCAGTTTAGGGGAAATAAAACAAGTGCTCCTGCTCTTTCTATGGAACAGGGGGTCACAGAGACAAAGAGGCCCCCCACACAGCCTGTGGGCCTGTAATCAGCTGGCTTTGTGTCCACCTCCTGCCCTGTTCCCATGCACAGTTTTCCACTGCAACTCTGGCAGGCTCATCCCCCACTTATTTGTCTGGCACCATCAGACCTGTTGCTTTTTCTTTTTTCTGTCCTTCCTCTTTTCCCGTCAACTGGAGTAGTCCACACATGCACACACACTGCACTAATACAACACCCCCTTCATTTTTATTTCACTCATGAAACTCTGATTTTGGTCATGATTTTGAACAGGGTTTGTGATTGGAAGGTGAAGATGTCACAGTGTGTGCTGCGGCTGTGTTTTCTCTGTAAGAACTCAGCTCAGCATGAACTATTTTTATCTTGGTTATTAATGCTAGTTAAACTGTGACAACTTGTTCTCAATTTCTATTTCCTGTTTTCTTCCAAGAAATACTTTGTTTTTTACGTTTTTTTTCCCCTCAAAAGCTGTAGTATATTGTGCATGTGTGTGTGTGTGTTTGTGTGTGTGTGAGGGGATATTTGACAACCTCTTTAAAGCTGACTAATCAGATTGTCCTTGGCTTGATCCCTGGTATACTGTGTAAGTGTGTGTGTGTAAAGTGGTAATGTTTGTTTGAAGAAACATTTACATTGTTAGCACTGAATTGCAAAATTAAATGATAATAAAATGAAGGAACGTAATAATGATTCTCCATACTCATGGTTTGGTTCATGCCATATTTTTTTGTGTTTCCACACTGCTGACTTTGACTGTACTCATTAACCTCTGTGGTATTATATTAAGCCCATCAGCCTGTTTTCTCAGTCAATGAAGTGCTGGTTTCTATTACTTACAACAGTGCATAGCCTGTTTCATATGGGTCACAGTCTGCCTTTGACATTTTCTTCCCCTCCCTGATTCTCCCACCTGTTGACACATCTGATGACTCATTCAGTAACAGCAGCTTTAAATCTGTCCTTTTATCAGGTTTGAAGACTCTTCCACTTTACTGCATCATGCATTTACTCATGCTGCTCAACCCAAATCAGTATTTTGTTGTTCTTGTGAATCATTTCTATCTCACAGCCCTCATTTGTCTACTTGTACTTGTTTTGTGCTTCAGACACGTACTACAACTATATCTTGTGTATATCATTAGTCACCATGGTCACCCCATGGTGCTAAAGATTTCCAGGAACGTTGTGTTGTTGACCCTCCACCCCCACCTCCCACCTCCTGCCTCCTTGTGTTTAGAGGAGGAGTGGAGAGTCATGGGCTGAATGAACAGAGGATGATGGAGCAGAGGTTATTGTTATTTTGTGCTTGTTTTTTACTGCCAAGAAGAGCTGCCAAACATCTCACTGTTGAATGTTGTTTATTGTTTATCAGTGACAATAAAGAACTCTTATCTTATCTTATCTTATCTTATCTTATCTTATCTTATCTTATCTTATCTTATCTTATCTTATCTTATCTTATCTTATCTTATCTTATCTTATCAAAGTGACTTCCATGACAAACAAAGAGTAGGACACACTGTAACATAATGTTGCTTGTTTGTTTGGCTTGATTTTCACTGCAATTTACTATTCTGCAAAGAGACATGAATACAGCAGAAAACAAAATAATTAATTCAAGTGTAGTCAAAACATACAGAAGATTCACCTACACTGATGGTATATTACACATCACTCGAACAATCTCTGCTTTTTTTTAATACAATGTGTAGGTTTTTGAAGAGTTGTCCCTTTTTTATTTGTTAATGTATTCATTTTTAATCCTGCAGGGCGACAACCAACAACAAGGTGAGGGAGACAGTTGCTCTGGAGTTGAGTTTTGTCAATTCCAACCTGCAGTTGCTGAAAGAAGAACTGGAAGAGCTCAACAGTAACATGGAGCCCTATCAGACAGACAGGTAGAGTGTGCATGTGTGAGCGGGTGAGCATGGGGTACTACGGGAATAGTGGGGCTCAAAGCTGAAAGAGTTAATTCTTGGTTTTGTCTTTGCTCATTAGCAGAAAGAAGCAGATAGCAGTGTTGACTCTAGTTCCGTTGAAAGGTGCAGTGTGTGTGTTGACAGGTTACATACTGACTATATGCATGTCTTCTTACAGTGAGGCTGTGAATGTTCCTATGATCCCACTCGGCTTGAAAGAAACAAAAGATGTGGACTTCACACTTTCTGTCCAGGTGAGATCATATAATAAGAAAGATTTAATGTAATGATAAATTTCTTCTTCAATATTCCTTTAGATTTTAGAAGTTGCTAGATCTTAAAATCCATATGGAAAGTTGTACCATGGGTGCAGATGTGGATTGGCACCAGCTTGCAAACATGGCACAACTTTGTGTCCTCAGTTGTTTGACCTATGGAGTGCTTTACCCCCTTCTTTGTCAACTTGTGGTGTGAGTTCACTGTTTTTGAAGAAGCTGGACTTTGCATGAGAAAACATTTCCATTGATTTCTTCCTCAATCTGGGTATGTACACAACAGGTATTTCAGGCTGCAGTACATTATGCTAATACAGGAACATGTCTTTGAAATTTGGCTTTATTAGTTTGTCTAATGTTTCTGCTACTGAGGGACATTGTTTAAACTAAATCCAGTTTGATACCATACTGTAAAATGCATAGATTTGACTCTGAAAGTGGTGTTTTCTTTTGTCTTGTCTGTCTCCTCTCTTAGGACTTCATCTGCGAGCACTATGGAGAGGACAGCTCTCTCTATGACAAGGAGATCAAAGAGCTTATGGAGCTCAGACAGGTTAATAAATTCACTCGTTCATCTTTGTACAAAACAAACATTTGTCTCATTCAATGTTGAATTGGGGATTTAATAAAGTACTTGTGTAAATGCTGTTGTTAAAACAGACTGTGGAAAGAGAAGAAATGTTTGTTTAAAAAAATACATGAAAAGGTTTTAAAGCTGCTGTCAGCAATAGTGTCCCTGAACAGGATCAGTGAGAGGAGAC
Source organism: Brachirus orientalis (assembly GCA_016785285.1). Classification (NCBI taxonomy): domain Eukaryota; kingdom Metazoa; phylum Chordata; class Actinopteri; order Pleuronectiformes; family Soleidae; genus Brachirus; species Brachirus orientalis. The sequence continues at coordinate 1,266,006 of JAFBJR010001097.1, read as the reverse complement.
ATTTATTTCCACACTGCGTCATCTCATAAGCAGAAAGAAAAGAGAAGAATACTTTTAGATTTACTTTCAAAGCCCTGAGAGTGAAGCTGCTGTATAAAATACACTGGACTCTAGATGAGCTGTGTGTTTGAATGTTGAAATGGACAGCTGTCACTCGGGAGATTCTCCTTCCACCTCCCTTGTATAATCTACAGTGAATGTCCAAGTGAGCTTGTTTGAGAACACAGAGCTGGAGAAACACATGAGAATCCACTGCAATTGACAGCAGATCTTGAAATGTAGATGTAGGAAACTGAAGCACATTTATATTGTCTTTGTGCCAGGCTATGCGTACACCCAGTCGTAACCAGGCCGGCCTGGAGCTGCTGATGGAGTACTACAACCAGTTGTATTATCTGGACCAGCGTTTCTTCTCTCCGCACAAGAACCTTGGTGTTCAGTTCCACTGGTAGGTGATTCAAGGCAGTTGCGCAGGAGTGAAGGAGGTTTCAGTCATTTTTTGACATCTTTGACTAAAAAGGTCTCTCGTGTCTCTCATAGGTATGACTCTCTTACAGGTGTCCCTTCAAGTCAGCGTGCTTTGGCTTTTGAGAAAGGAAGCGTCTTGTTCAACATTGGTGCTCTGTACACACAGATCGGCGCTCGGCAAGATCGCTCCGAAGCTGCTGGCATTGACCGAGCTATCGATGCCTTTCAGCGAGCGGCAGGTACTGAGGCACAAACACACCCAACACCCAAACCACCCACAAGCAAGTGTATTCAGTCCAGGTCCATCAAAGTACAGTATTTACTTAAAAACACTGGGCTACAGTTTGTTTATAAAGAGCACTGAATGGTTTATGCTATAAGACATTTCTGATCTGCTCCTATTCCAATCCTAACCATCCAGATTGTCTTAGACAGGTCTACTTTCTGTCCCCAGACTCAGAAGTTAACAATGAGAAACAGCCCCACCTTTCTGTAACAGGTTTTAATGTTGTGTATGATCTGATCATTTCAAGCCATAAAGATATGGAGGATAACTGAAACTACATAATTATTATTACATTATGGTAATTTATTCACATTCATCTAACCACAGATAAATAATAAGCCAAATGGCTGACTGGTGTATCTGGAACAAACTCCAGGATAATTATAGGTCTGCTACATTTTTTTTTTCTTTTTTAGCTACAACCTATTAAATGAGATAGTTAATCTTCTGCATTTTCCTTTCTCATTTTAGATCTCTTTTATATTTTATGTATAGCTCTTGGAATTAGCTTGCTGTTGAATGTTTATACATTAAATATAACCTGCTTTGACTTTAACTGGTAGCATCAATAAAAAGAACATCACATCTTTTAGTTTTCTATATGTCTATAATGGTGGCATGTTGTATTTGCATCACAGTGACCATACAAGTTAAATTGTCCTAGCTAGAAAAAAGAATTCAAGTTTTCTATACTATTCTATACCGATAGATACGCAGTTTATTTGAATCAGGATTCTATCTGTGTTCTCCCACATCTGAAATAATTCCATTCTGTGTGATTAGGTGCTTTTAATTACCTTAAAGAGAATTTCTCCAACGCTCCGAGTCTGGATATGAGTAGTCCATCACTCTGCATGCTGGTCCGACTCATGGTTGCCCAGGTGCAGGAGTGTGTCTTTGAGCGTGTCACTCTCATGACACAGGACACAAACTTCACTTCCCAACTTCGCTTGGCACAAGAGGCTGCTCGGGTGAGTGCGCTCATCTCCAGTCTGTCTCTGTCCTTACTACTGATATGTGCAGTAATATCGATATACATTCTGTACATGCTGTGCAGGTGTCGGATGTTTACCTTTTAGTGCAGCAGACGATGTCGCAGCCTCTGATGAAGGACTATGTGCCGTTTTCATGGGTGTCCATGGTTCAGGTCAAATCTGAACACTTCCGTGCTCTCTCACACTACTACACTGCTGTTGCGCTTTGTGACTACGTGTGTAAGTAAAATGTTTGAATTGTAACATTACTGTAAAGGGACATTTGCCTCAGGCAGACTTGATTTATCATTAACACAAAATACTATCTTTGTTTTTATTTGAATAAGATTAGTATGTTTGTTATTCGACTTGTTGAATTGAAGAATAAAGCAATGAACGAGTTGTGTACACAAAAATAAATAAATAAATGTGCAATAGTGCAATATATTTAATTATTAGAAATGTATATGACATTATAGGTCATTTTTCAGTTTTACACTGCGAGCCATGATTAAGAAAACTGTGCAGGTTTCTTGAAAATGTGTATGTTAAGCTTGGATGAATTTCATCAGAAAACAGCAAATTGTTATAGGGAAGATAAAATCATTGCAGATGGATAGATGGATGAAAAGGAGAGCTGAACCATTAATCACTTTCCAATTGTAAAATTAACATTTTGAAATAATTACAAAGTCCTCTTTGTCTCCATTTATGCACATTAACCAATGACATGTGTACATGTTGGAAAATATTACAATTTCTAAGTTTTCATTCTTGCAATGGATACAAAGTCACTTTTTGGTGTTGGCATGTGGCACTGCTCCATTACCATTTAAAACTATTACACATTGAATAGAGACTTGAACCTTTGCTTGTATTAAATTGTTTTGCAAATCTTATTGCATCTACAATACAATAAAATAGCAATTACATTTTGCTCAAATCACTTGGCTCTAATGTATAATTTGCATCACTGTGGCTGAGACTGTTGGACTGGGCTGACCCTTTAAATATCCATATTCAGTACAATTGAGTACATAAAAGTTTTAAACCTGTTTAAACCTGGTATATTCTTTTTCTGTAGCATCTGCTGAGGCGGAGGAGGAGGAGTGTCAGCAGAAGCAGCACGAGGAAGATGCAGAGAAGGCTTTCCTCCAGTTGTATGTCAGCACTCCTGCAGGACCCTCACTGAGCCAAGTTCTACAAGACCCTGAAAAGAGACAAAAACTTGGTGAGTTCATTTTAAACAGATGTTTTATCTAGTCTAAACACTGAGCAGTGGACTGGTTCCAGCCTTTGGAAATCTTTATGGACAATTTTGACCACTCACAGGACAGAGAGAATGCGATAGGACACACTACTGGCTGTTTTATTGGTCACACAAGAGTCCATGTCCCTTCTGAAAAAAAAGGTTTTCCAGCAGTGGAAACGCTTGCTGTATCTATGCTGCAAAATGACCTAAAACAACCTAGAGTCAGAAATTAACACAGCTATCAAATAGAAAGCACAAACCAAGGTTGCTTAATTTTTTCTACTGTCAATACACTCCCCTGTTTTGCAAGGTAAACAGTTAAAAACTGAAACATATCCTCATTAGCAGAGCTACAAATATATATGTCGATATCCTGAATGTTTCAGAGATTAAGAGATTGTTTGGGATTGCCTCATTTGATGAAAGGGACTCGGGACTGAGAGCTGTGACCTGAAACCATAGTATTACACTGATGTGAGACTCTAGAAATCCTGCTCACAGCAGCCGTAAGAAAGGTAGATTTTAATTTTTCTTTATTTAGTTCATTTCATTTCACTGCTTCTATGTATGCAGGTAAAGCTCACCTGCGGCGTGCAGTAATAACTCATGAGGAAGCCATGCGTGTGCACAGTCTGTGTAAGATCCTGAGGAAGATGGACATCCTGCAGGATGTGCTGTCTGTCACACACAAACGCTCCTTGGACAAGTACTCAGAGCTCGACCGAGAGGATGACTTTGATGAAACCGCTGAGCCTCCGGAGATACAGTGTAAGATATAAGCTTATATCACAGTAAATAATATTCGGTCTATGGTGATTTGACACTCACTGATTTTTGGTTTCTTCCGTCAACAGCTCAAACTGACCAGAAACCAGACATCACTCCACCCGATTTCTCTAAAGTCCATGTCACTGACATCTTCCAAAGACTAGTAAGCAACTCATAAGTGTATAATTTAATTTTTTTTTCACACAACTTTTGTTACTTGAGCTGAGGAGGATATTCTCTGTGCTGCAGGGGCCTTTGTCTGTATTTTGTGCGCGGGCTCGGTGGGGCCCAGTGAGAGTAATCTGCCTCGAGAGAAGAGAGGACGGCCTGGGCCTCACACTGAGAGGCGACTCCCCCGTCCTGGTGGCAGGAGTGGTGCCTGGAGGCTGTGCAGCGGTACGACACAAACCTCTCCACAAGTTCCGGTTAAAGTATTTACTTTGCACATTAAAAACAACAGGAATTGAACCAGAGTGCTTTACAAAAGCAAACGGTTTGCTTTTGTAAAGCAAGTAAGACTTGCTGTTGGACAGGAGACTTTTTAGAATTTTTTTAAGGAGGAAACAGTTTGAGAGCTGTTGAGAGAACTGTATGGTGATTAAAAAATGTTTGTGATTATTAGATGATCTCGCTTCTCACTGCTTTCTTACTGCATTTGCTGTGCAGGAGGCAGGACTGAGGGAAGGAGACTACATCGTAGCAGTGGACGGACATGACTGTAAATGGGCCAAACACAGTGAGGTCGTCCACATGCTGAAGAGCTGCAGTGACAGAAGAGTGGAGCTGAGTGTAGTCACTTTACACTCACATGATACACAGGTATACACTTGAGAGAGGGGCATTTTACAGCATTTAAATATACAGTACGTGTGCTCATCTGTTAAGTGACAGGGACATCACCTTTGTCTGTTTGCAGGTAGAGAGGAGGGCCATCATGCTTTCTCTCTGCACCGATAAAGAAAACTCTCGTCAGCGTCTGCTGGGCGGTGCTAAGGGACAGAGCTCCGCCTCCCTGCTGAACTGGAACAGGAAGAAGAAGAGGGAAGGTAGCGCAGTCACCAAGAGACTAGGAAGCACTTTCAGTTTGTCGTTTGGAAGCATCAGAGACACTGAGGCCATGTACTGAAACACAACAGCAGAGGAAGCACTCAGGGAACCACAGCAGTGTAGCACAGGTACAATGGAGGCTGGATACAGACTCATGTTTAATGCTGCAGCAACCAGACCTGCTGTGCTGGAGCAAGTTTATTCCAGTTGTCTGGTAAGTCTGTTGGCCAGTCAGATTAATGAAAGCATATGTACCAGGTAGCATGTAGCATTTTGCTAACAGCAACTTTGATACACACTACCATGGAGTCAAAAGATGTTTTGAAACAGAATGCGAGTAATTTTTTAGATCCAGAAAAAAACCTAGTGTAAATACAGTAGTTGCAAACTTTCCCAGTGCATCACAAACTATGTCTATGTGAGTTTAATCTCTGAAAGAGCCAATCCAAAAGGGTCTTTCAAAAGCTTGATTTGAATGAAAGAACCTGATGACAATTAATGAGGCCAAGTGCAAAGTTTGACGAAGCATGGTGAAGCACATAGCTAGGTCTTAGAGGGCAGGTATTTAAGCACAGTACACCCTGAATGGATATTTGATTATCCAATCAAGCACCAGCATTTTCCACTTTGCTGCCACTGACCAGTCTGATTCGAGGGTCACTCTTTTTTGTGTAATTAGTTTTTAGTTTTCAAACATGAACTCTAGAAAATGAGGAGTTTCCAGAGCTTCACTGAACACAGCAGGCAATTGTCTGGTTTAAACACAGCCAGGGAAATGTCTGTAACATTTGGGTTGATATGCAGGTAGAGTATGAATGTGATGTAAAATTTTCACTGCTGTAAAACACAAATAGCAGGAGAAGCATCTCCAGACTGCAACCATTTGAATCTTGTTTTTTCTTCTTAGTTGCCATCTTAATCAGCATCTTCTAAATTCATGTAAGATATTTTTCACGGTTTAAATATTTGAATTCTTTCTCACCCATCACATGATACAAATCAGTGATACTTTCTCTTGCATGCTGTGATTTTTCTGCTTTTCCTATATTCTCACATGGAATCTCTGTTGTATTTCTGTTGGAATTTTAACAAGAAGAGCTGTGGAAAATGTCTGCAGCGATGTTTTAGTAAAGGTTTCTTTTTAGGAAAAGTTAGTTACTTTTATCATAAGCAGTTTAAATTGTATTTGGTATCATTTTAAACACCACATATTATGTCAAATGAACAATTTGACATGTTAGATGTTAGTTATGGCTGCCTGCATTCATTTGTAATAACTTAAATGCAGCCCTTGTCTTATTTGATTCAGGTATCAATAGTGACTTCTCTGAGACAAGGAGCTGTCAACTATTTGAGTATGAGAGTCAGCATGAACGGCATAAAGTTTTAAAAATGCTTACATGTGAATGTTGAGACCTGACTGGTTTACAAACACTTTTTTGCCCTTAACAGTGTTAACCAGATTCTAACTAGAAATCATTCAATTGTTTTAAGATGGTACATCTGATCTGATCTGAATTTTAAGCCCCGTTGTTTAAGGACAAAACAGACCACCTGTTATGGTGTATTATGAAAACATGTTATCTTTTGTAATGTTTCAATTATTTAGAAAACAAACATTCCCAGTATTTTACCAGGGAGGTCCGTCATCTCTCTATATATTCTTAATGTTCCTTGACGTGAACATTTTACTGAAAGCACCTTTCTTCAACCTTTACATTAAAGTATGTAGCATTAATACAGAAAATAAAGGCAAACTTAATAAAAAGATTATTTCAGAATGCCTACCTACACCAAGTCTAATGCTCCATCTCTCCAATGGCAAATTAAGTGAAAACAAAACTCCTGCATCCACTCATTTATCAGGATCTATCATTCCAACCCTCCACAAAACCACAAAACATCATGGAAATTGTTTCAGTGTTTTTTGTTTTTTTTGTTTTTTTTGAGTATTCCTGCAGAGACAAAAACAAATGAAAACATTATCTCTGTGGCAGAGGTAATGACAAAATAGCAGATTTATTGCGTCTTAGTATGGCTTATAGGAAATACTTAAAGATTGTATGTATGAAGCTTCTGCAGAAACGTTTTATTTTGTTTGTTCTGGATAAGGAAAAGCACTTCAGAGGTTTGGTAATTTTGTAATTTCCACTGCCTAAATCTTTTGTCAAGCACACAATGACTCCGATGTGATGTTAAAACAATGACCATGAGACACAAAAAGCCTGTTAATTTGAGCTAATGTGACACTGACATTCTGCAGGAAAAGCATGATTATCCATCTTTGTACAATTTTTATGATCTACGAGAACGTTGTTAAAGTCCAGCCACTGTACTGTACGTTACAGTCAGCCATTATAGAGATCTAGAAAAGAGGAGATTGGTTTATTTAGCATTGTTTGGATATTTTTTGTAAGATTTTGATACAAATAGACCTTTGAGAAGTGTAGCACATTGTTGTTTGGTGAATTTCCAGTAGCCTACTGTATGTATTTTCTGTTTTGTCTGTACAATGCTTGTGCCAATGTGGTCCATAGGTAAAAGTGCAGGAAGCCAGATGTGATGAACTCTCCCAGGTCATTCACATAATCATGATATTAATCACTGATTTGAAGGAATCAGGTTTGTCACTTTCTTGTGGGAAGAAGACAGAATGACAGTATTTCCTAACACTTCCATCTCCTCTGGCTTTCTGTACTCATGTAATGTCTCTACACTTTGTGTGATTGTGTGTGTGTGCGAGTAAATGTTTGATCAGGCTGTTGTGAGTTTTTTCACTGACCATCCCTAATGACTCCATTTGGGGATTTGCACAGTATTTTTTTTTATTCATATTTGAACACAATAAACATAAAAATTTATAACTTTCGGTTAAGTTTGTATCCATGTTTTTGACATGTTGCTGTGAAACCTGCCTCATCACCTGTTCAATTTACAGCTTTAATTTCATCCATATTGTTTGTCTTGGTAAGTTTTTACATTATATATAGAGTGAAATCTAGTCATGTTATTTAACCTTAATCTGGTTTTAGATCGTTGTTAGCTGATGTTTAATATTGTCATGACGACATAACATTTACATGTCTATCTGAAATTCTGTCACAGTTTAAATCCACATCTGCTCACGTAAAGTAAATAACAAATTGAATTTTAAAGTGGACCAAAGAACTGCTAAACATTGGCACTGACTGTACTTTTTTCCCCGTAGACACTCCTGTGAAACTGTCTAATATTTTCCTGTGTGTGGAGCTTGTGGACAGATCTGAACTGAATGAAGAAACAAAAACATAGAGGAATGCTGAGAGCCTGCAAAGTCACAATGACCTTACTTCATAACTTCTCCGGAGTCCCAGATACTAAGATGGCCTCCATTATTCTGGCACCAACAGAGGTCTGTGAACTTTTGCAAATAATGAGCATTATTTATATTATTGTTGTAATTCCTATGGAAAGAGACTTATGGTCCTTTTACAAGAATATCATGTTGTGAGAATTTTGACCAACAGTGATTTGCAGTACTATAGTGCTTAGTGTAAAAATATGCTTAAAACACTTGTGAAGTTTATGGAACACATTGGAACTTTATCTTATATTTAGTTGAGGGAAAGTTTTTACTTTGCAAGTGTAGAAGACTTATTTTAGGTCTAAACTGTTCCAGTAAGAATCCTGTATCGCCCCTGTGAATCTCTGAGTAATTACCACAACACTGTGATCCTGATTTGGCCTATTCTTTCCACGTCCCTCCTCCCTTACACATACAGAGAGAGAAAAACAGAAACATTTTTCCGACAGTACTTTGGTAAGTTATGAGGTTTTTTTTTTTTTTTTTACTTGTCCAGACTGCATCCAGGAAAAATTGAGCCGGGAGTTGTTGAAGGAGCACTTGATTGCTGTGGTAGAGCCTGCACTTTTTCAATATTGCACAATCATGTTCACGAGAAGCCAAATTCATGATTGTGATAAAAATGGGAAATCTACTAAATGTTTTAATATGACATTTGTTTATGTTCAAACTACAGTTTCATATAAGATAGTAATAAATCATGAGGTTCCTGGAATGATTGGAAAGATGCAGGATTCCCCATTATTATCTCAATGATAGAAAATCCTCAGTCAAGTTAGTGTATTTGTTATATATCATCCTGTACTGGATGTTACTGCATCAATATATAGGATGTTGTGTGAGAACAGACATCCTTTCACACAAAATACTGTATATATTTTGCTTTGTAGCCGGTTAATTATGGAAACATGATTTGAAAAAACCTCACAGAATATTAATGGTTTTTTATTGACAATACCACCTGGTCCATGTCCATGAAACTTCACTTTTTTTTTTTTTTTTTACCCGTTGGTGAGTATGAGTTTCTGACAATAGCTCCTGGGCTAACAGACTCTCTGATCCATTGTAATACTTTAAAAGAGTACAGAACAGTACAGAGATATGTTTTTATGTTATTGAAATGAATAATAATCTCATGTAGCTACATATTTCTGCACAAAGAAACTATGTGTGACACAGATGATCAGGCAGATTAGGAAATCCCAGACAGTTCGTGGTTCACAAGAAGCAGCCTGTGCTTCTTTGAGCCTGAATCACAGCTGCTGCTGCAGCAAATTTAACACACAGCATGAAGGACAGGTACTGTGTTTTCCCCAGTGAAGAGAGCCTCAGCAGAGAAGCTGGAAATGAAACAGTTCTAGTAATCAGGCACGCAGATGATGCGATGGTGACCTCAGGCCATGAATTCACTACTAGCTTTCAGGAGAGACTGCTGGACCCAAGCCGCTCTGCTCCAGCTCTGCTATCACCGACATGTGTTTAAACTCTGCAGGTTGGTGGTTGAACATCTCTACCAGTCGGTATGTCTCCTGCCTCTGCGTGCCGTAGAACAGCTGCACCTGGTTGGCCAAGCACTGGGCCTGGTGGACAGTCTGTGAAGGAGGAGGAGGAGGACAGACACTACCTTAGCTTGCTTTAGACATCTAGCTCCGATTGATACATGGCCAAAAGTATGTGGACAGAAAGCTGTCCACATACTTAAAGAAAATAATCATCTGTATCTACATAACTGACTAGTAGAAGTGAAATAATCTAAAATTATGAAAATAATTGGAGGTGGACATTGATTGGCATGTGCAAGCAGTTTCAGGTGATGTCAGAACTGCTATCATATGACCTGCACGTAAATGACTTACTACAAACTTGGGGTCCATCTCAGCCGTCATGAGGACCACACCCTTCTCCTCCTTCAGCTCTGGGTAGTGGTAGAGGATCAGCTGACTGGGAGCGTTCTCACCCAGAGTCTGGACATCAACAGGAAGAACAACAATCACCAACAACCTTGAAGTTTTAACTCAATTTTTTGTGGTGTTAAAATGTATTCATAACATTGTATAAATTAAAGAAAGTAACACTTGTTTTTATTTGTGGACAGTGGACAAAGTGTATTTGGAACAATAAAACATGACATAATATTACTACAGGACAGTTTTGGTCATAAATTAGAAGTGCATGAAGAGTTTCTGAAAAAATGACTTGGCCAAAAATGACTTGTTTTCCACACTTTTCATAAATGTGTTTAACTGTTTTTATCAGTCTCACTGCCAATGTAATATCCTTTCCCATTAGAACAAGCTCTTCACTGTGTTTGTAATTAAACAGCTTATATCAAATAAAGCTCTCAGCCAGTCTGATCCTAAGTCAAGGCAAATTTTTGCTGCCTTTACATACATACTGTTGGGTATAGATACTGTAGATTCAAATGATGTAGTTGATGTGCAGAGATATTGAAATGAACATGAAGTGTGGAAAGAAATATGTACATGACATTTGAGCATAAATGAGCCTTTACACTCTAAGAATCTGGATCTACTTCCATGATACAAAACTACAGTCCAGTATGTTTAAGTTTATAGCTGTAACTCATGGCCTTATGAGCATCAAAGTGATCAAACATTTTGTTGCACTATTGTAAAAATCATAAACATGAATTATGACACAATTGTAATGTCAAGTATATCTCAGGGTGAGCAGTAGTGCTGAGTGTGTGTGTGCATGTCTGAGTTCAGGGATTTTACCTGGACATTGATGAGGGAGGTGAAATGGAGCTCGTGACCAGACCACTGACCCACAAAGAACTCATAGCCTTCCTTCTGAGGCAAAGCGTAGAGGAACTGAGGAGGAAGACAGAAGGGTTGTCATGGTGATGAGAGAGAAAAACTGATGCACTTAGGACCTGAATTTGAACAAGTTTGTTTTATGAAATATTTTTTTTTTTAAAGTAATGATCAGTCGTTCATTAACATGTTAAAACCTGAAACTGAGCTGCAGTTATCTCACCATTGGGCAGGACTTTGACCTGTGGATAATCGTCTCGTAGATCTGTGACTGTAGAATAAGAAAAGACAGATTATTATGTCATCATCAGACATTATGTGCAAATGTGAATAATTATCATTTTTTTGATCCATTAAACAATCTTCCTCTTGCAAATATCTATATTTACAGGTTCCATTGTCTTCTAGGTTACAAAAGTATACTTAAAATGCAAATGTGTTCTTGAATGAGTATTTTTATTTTGGTGTCACAGTTTAAGAAGTGTCCGCAAAATGTAACTGAAATAAGTAGATCATGTCAACTAAACAGATCCTGTCTTTGCAGTGAGGAGTAGAAATTTAAAATAAATAAAAACTATAAAACTCCATCATCAGTGATATTATAAATACAGCTTAAGTTAACAATAAGCAAAGTGGTGAATAAAATGTTTGTTCAAATGTTTTGTGTCTGTGGTGTTAAACTCACCGGAATGACGGCGCTAATCGTGTCCTTGGTTGAATAGTATTTCATCCAAAGCTGAGAAGTAAACACATGAAGTGAATGTAAAGACACACAGTGTGAGGATTCAGAGTAACATTAACCTGAAGGAGTCTGTCCCTCACACACACTGACCTCTGTGATCTCCTCACCCGTCTTGTCCTGGATCATCTCCATGTTGAGGATGGAGCTCAGTGTCTGAGGAACAGTGAGTGAACAAAGGAAACTTTCAGCTGACACAAATACACACTGTTTTTACCAGCGGGACTGATTAATGTAAAACTTCCCATCTCATCATATATCCATAACTCAAATTCTTGTATGCTGACAAATACCACTGACAAAGACAGAAGACAGTCCTTTTATTGGTTTATAAAGCTCTTAATTCTCTTAAGTCAAATCTACTTCTCAAATATGATTTTACCTTATGAACCTTCTAGAAGCTGGAGATCTTCTGATCATGAATTTTAATTAAATCAAATGTCAAGTAAAAAGCCACAGTGTTTTTATCTTTGTCTTACTGTAGTCCACGTGTGTACAACTGCCTCCCTGAAGACCTAAGGGCAGCTAAGGGTGTCTTTAAAGCAAACTCAAGGCCTCTTTGCTAAATAAAAAATTTCATGATTCATCATTCCCTTAAAAGGGCACCTTAACCTTTGTTGTTCTGCCTTTGGTGTTTCTTCAGTTCCTGTAATTGTTTTGTTCTGTGTGTGGATGCATTTATCTGACTGTTTTAATTCTGTAAATCACATGCAACCGCCTCACTTGCAGATGGACAGCAAGGACCTGCTCATGACCTGCAAATGTTACAGTTCTTAATGTTAACAGGAAATTAATTTGTGACACTGCAGTTAAATTCAATTTAAATCTAGTGCTGGTCAGTTTGACACAAATGCCTCTCTAGTCTTAGGACACTGTGTTTGCTTGATGAGATATGTTGATGAATTTTGAATGATTGGGATTTATTTGTATTATTAAAATTATAAAATCATTTGCTTAAATATAAGCATAAAAACGTTTTTGTCTCACCTTGTTCTTTGTAAATCCTCCTGATGTCCCATCGCCAGCAGCCATCTTGTCCCTTTTTTCCAGCTGCAATGATTCCCACAGGAGTCATTTAACAGTCACCCACACAGCAGTCATCACAGGCAAATTAATTTAAACCAGAGAAACATGTTTTTCCTAATACTTCTGCCTTATGTTGATACCAGGGTGAACTCAAAGGGGTGCTAGTTATAATTTGAATAATAAAGAAATGCCAACATAGGTAAAAGTGACACATATTGATAATCCACTGTTTATCAGAGGATGCAAAACAAATACATGTGTTTAAAATGAGTGCAACTTCCTGACTTTGTTCAGGAGCCATTTTCAGGGTGTTTTTTTGATCATCAAGTTAGTCTAATACTTCACCTCCTGCTCCATGAACCGGACAAACTCTGCCTGCTTTGAGTGTCCCAGCACTTCCTTCTTGGCCTCATGACGCTGCTCTAGTCGAGCCTTGTACTCCTGTGGTTTGGAACTGAAAAATAATAAGACAAACGTTTGAGCCTCTTTACTGTGTATTATGATAAATAAATGTTATAATAATTTTGGCAAAGAGACGCCTCCTCAACCTTACCCACTACATTTAGAGGGTAATTTAGAGAAGATTGTATGCATTTTAGAGGAAACCCTCATTTCCTGTGCCTCATTGAATTATTTAATTATATATTAAATATGTTCTCTTACAGACCTGAGAGGAAACTGACATTCTAAAAGCAAAATGTGTTTTCCTTATATCCATTTACTGAATGCTTTAGTTTCATCCAACAATGAAAGATGAAATGGTTGTGGACAAGGGTGATTTTACAATAAGATTATATACAGTATAATAGAGGTAAAAGCATTACAAGAACTCTCAACACAGCTGTCATTTAAGATTATATAAAATGTCTAACTGGTCTTAGGTGTTAGCTAAATTGTTGATCAACCGTTTAAAGACTGTCCACTTCTTGAAAGTGTGCATGATATTGCACCTGTGTTAGAATGAAAATCCTAAATTTTGGATTATGAATGCCTGTAAGCCCTGCCCAAAGGTTAGTCAGCTGTCAATACAAATTTCTGTATTTGAGGACATTGTTTGATTTGTTTCAAAAGTAAGACGAACATCTCTCTATATCGCCAGAATTACAAAAGAAGCACCCCCAATAATCTAAATTACATTAAAACTTGACAAGAAACAGATTGCTTTAAAAGTGTAGTGTATTATAACGGAGATTCGGGTGCAGCAAAAAAGGCGTTGAGTTAGCAAGCTAACCTGCGTAGCCTCTGGATCTTGTCCTGGTATTTGTTATAATAAGGATTCTCCTCAAGCTCCGGCTCCTTCCGCATAGAGAAGGCCCGGAACTGCGCCGGGACGAGCCCGGGAATCAGCGTCCTGATACCGGTGGCCCTGACCGCTAACATACCCCGGTACAAACAGGACATTTGGACTACGGCAGCCGCCATCTTTCCATCGCTCCCGTCCCACATCTATAATGTTCCGACCGGATGCAAGTTTCATACGTTGGTTCCCAAAGTGGTTAAGTGACAGTGAATTGTTAAATTATTGATTAAATAAAAACGATGACAAAGGTATGTTTGTTTTAGCATTAGTAAAAATCATTATATGGTTGTTTCATAGATATGAATTAAAAACACCAAACAACAATGTAAGGAGACTGTTGACTAATATACCCACTGATAGTTTTGATTTTATGGAATTATTTAATTGAAATATTTTTAAATTTGAATCTTCTGCACCTTACATTCTTTTAATAATTTAATAATAATTTAATAATAGATTAACTTATTCTTTTATGCTGCAGTCTATATATTGTATTCTCTATTTTAACTGCTTTCTTTCTTTCTGTTTATTACTCTGTACTCTGTTTTATTTATGTTTTGATTGGCTTTTGTACAAACTGTACATTTTAATGTTTCCAAAACTTTAAATGTTATTTTGTTTTTACGTAAAGCACATTCAGTTTCCCTTCTGGATGAAATGTGCCAAACAAATAAAGCTGTCTTGCCTTGCCTTGATTTATGTTCTTCTTTTTGGATATTTTTAAGTGTTGGATTTAATTATCACTGCATTTTTTTGGACAAAAATATAAATCCATTACATATTAGATTTGTTTCAATAGCTGCAGAAACTAAATAAAATGTACATTTGTCAGTGATTCCGATGTATACTAAATGGCATTAGTTTGAAATTATAAATTATTTATTTGGAAATTATGAGAAAACTGATTCTGGTAGAGCACAGCCACGGATTGGAAGCTCCGACATTGACAACTTGTGACCAGTAGAGGTCCCTCTAGACTTTCATTGACACCTGATTGAGGGGCCTCTCTTCTCCATTGTACATGGACAACAGAAGCATTTAGTGCACTATTTCCCTGGTATCTCAAGAGTGTAGATGATTGCAGCTATCGACTTCCACAAACAGCTCAGATGGAGAAATAAATAATGAGCAGATAAATACTGAAAAAACTGCTCAATGTGTGAGTGTACATGTATGGAGTTCCTCTGAGTGCCTCTGTGTTTACCTTCTCTAATCAATAAACTAAACAGCTGTGCAACTGTGCATCTATGCTCCAGGTGATGACAGTGATGATGATGATGGTGATGACGACGGTCAGTGTGTGTGTACATGACAGCTGTTCTAGAGCCACACTACACACAATGCTACTGATTCAAAGAATAAACATCTGTTCATATTTATTGTGAAAACTTTGCTGGTGATGATGATGCATATTTATTTTCGATTGCACAAATGCAAGATGAACTGTAAAAAACAACAGCAGCTTCAGCAAGTCGGTGAAAATGACTTACACGGGACAAAAATGAGCTTGTAATGTTTTTCTTTACCTATTTACGGTGCATGTCTCAGAACCTTAATTTTCAGCTTATAAATCATGTAAAGACATATTAAGCTGATATATATTTATAACCATTAGCAGCAAGCACATAATTAGAGTTTTGTTTATTTTTGGAAATCAAAAATATGAGCATGTCTTTGGTGCCACATCCACGATAGACCAGCTTCTGAAGCAGGTAGTCTGGGAAGCACAGGGGGACATGGAGGTGTGTGTGTTTACTTTTATTTGTGACCTCTTTTCTGTCATAAACACTGTCCTTGTCAGGACCAGTAGCGCTCATCGAGACCAAAACCTAAGGAAGTGAGGGCAAAGATTTGAATTTTATTTGGGTTACGGTTAAGGTTAGGCATTAACTGTTTATGGTTAAGGCGAGGGATCACATGTCCAAATGAATGGAGCTCAATGCAGTGTCCTAAGAAGAATGCTGTCGCTGCACACAATTCAAGGCAACGTGTCACGTTGCACATTTATCAACATTTTGGATGTTGAAGGTGACATGTTGCCTTGAATTGATGTGTAATTTTGATTACATTTGTAGGTCTAATGTTTTTTTGTTGTTGTTTTCTTATCTTCCACTGTCTTCCAGTGATGTGTTCATCTCATCACTAGACAACACTGTTATCACTCTCTTATTGACTAATGTGTTGAATGTGAGGAAATAATCCAAGAACAGGATCTTGATCTGCTGTCACACACTGACCACTTCTGTTTTTTCTTCTCTTTTCTTCCTCTCCTCTCACTGACCTCCTCATCTTTCTCTCTCTCTCTCTCTGTCTCTGTGGTCTCTGTGGTCTCTCACTCTCTTTGTTATGGGGGTCCGGCATGTAGGATGTATATTTTATGTGCGGCTCTGGAGGCTTTTACCATTAATTATAGAGAAACACTAAGCTCTCCATTTGCCGGACAGATGTTATTTTTTACTTAAGGAGAGAAAGGGGACTGTTCCATAATTCAGAGGTAATCCCGCTCACCAGAGAACAAATAAATAAATGAATAAATAAATAAAGCAAAAGCAAAAACCACAAACATATGTATGCACCTCCTGCGAGCTCAGACATGTAACACAGCAGCCGACACACACGCATACGCACACACAGACACATACACAGATTTCCTCTGTGTTCAGCCTTTAAGTGCCCTTCATGTAATAAATATGGAACAGCTGCTCTGTCATTTCATTTTTTATTCAATCTGCCTCTTCTAAAAGTATTTCACAAAATCAAACACACACACAATGCAAACATTTACACCTTCATGTGTGTAAAAGAAAATGGAAATTTCACAAAGCTGAACTATTTGAAACAAATCTGGAGGAGGAAAAAGAAAGATGCTGATGAAATACAGAGCAAAAAATGACATATTTAACCATTACAATCATAAATTCACGATGCACAGAGAATTAAATTATGAATTTCTCAATTATTATAATATATATCTATAATTTTTTCGAGCAAAAATATAAAATCTGGTTTCAGTTTCCTGGATATCCTGTTTTCTTTTCTTATTTTGCAATATTTTATCCTCGGTAAATTGAATATCTTTAATATCACTTCGAACTATTAAGGACACTAATGTCACCACCTCTATAATATTTTGAATTTTGTGGAATTCAGTGAGGAAGGGACTATACACCGAGGTTTTTCTTTTCCCTTAGGTCCAGTTCAAACATGTAATCTTTAATTTCATGGGTTTAGTTAAATAGATCAAGGCATTTTTTTCAGCCTTCATCCAAAATTTAGAGCAATAAAAGAACAAACCAAACACACGACCAATCAGGAGTGACTATTTTTCTCACAGTATGTTTGTATTGCAGAAGTAAAGCAGGCACAGAATGACGTTGTCAGTTTGGGGATGAAGTTAAAGGAACAATATAATTTTAAAAGGATATAATAAGGTTTATGCAGTTCAGTTAGTAAAATAAGTAAGAATAGGTATATTCTGATACACTTAATACTTATTAAGAATATTTACCTTATAATCTGGCATATCTTTAAAGTCAAGGGCATCAATTTATGTGCATGTCTTAAAACAAAAGTCAAGTCAGTAATATTTGGAAAGTAAAAGGCCACTTTATTGTGTCCATGTGGTCTGTTTGTTCCAACTCTTTGGTGAATTCACATTCTGTTTATATACTGAGTGAAATATTCGCATCCAAGAGAATGCAAACATCTTGAGCTATGTTTGGAAATTTGTGAATCTGTCTAAAAATGTAAAAAAACAAGGACTGCTCATATATGTGGAACATTTGCACTGACCAAAAACCTAACACAAACTGTAACATATGACTCGGCCACAATATGTTAAAACACATGGTGAAATTTGAAGGGGACAAAGTTGGAGTGTAACTAAATATGAATATGAGCGTCTCATGGACATCTTCATCTCTTCATATCTTCATGTGCAGCCTCAGTGGGTCTGAGTGCATAACGTGTCCGATGAGGTTTGATTTCAAGCCTTGGGGTTTTCGGGATCTTGGGACCACTCACTTACTCTCCCTCTGGCGAGTTGAAATCGCACCCCTGGGCCGTGGATGACCCCCATCCACACACACACACACACACGCACACACACGCACGCACACGCATACATACACACTCAGAGAAAGAGGGTCAGGCTCTGGTGGAGGAATCCCATCATTTTAGAGAAGGATCCCATTAAAAGTGTATGAGTGTGTCTGTCTACGAATCAAGACACCACCTCTGCTGCCCTATAGCTGATAGCCTTCTATGTGTGTATGCATGTGTGTGTGTTATTTATTCATGCTCAGAAGTATTCATCACTCACTTTATTCCAAGGAGCACCTTACACTTTGTAGCTTTATTTACAGGTTTCAATCCAGATCTTCGCGAGATCTTAATCAAGATATCGCACCCTGAATTAGGCAGTGACCGTGACCTTTGTAGGTCAAACTTAAATACAGGAATAAGAATTTGCATTGACAGGCTTCATGGTTGTTGTTTTTTTCATGGCACTAATAACATTGTACAACTGAATTTCAACATTTACAACATTGATAGATATGATGCTGATATTTTTCTTTTTTTATGCTGCCTTTGTTGTGCACCCATGCTTGAGTGAGCAGAGCATTAATTAAAGTCTGAGATTTAACACCAAGTCTGATTAGGTAAAATTAAAAAAGAAAAAAATGAAAGTGAAGTTGTTAGATAAATTCAGATCATTCACTTATCAGCAGTGGGTATAGTACATAAAAAGTCCCACCTATAAACCCTGTATTATTGACCAAATATTATTGAAATGTGATAAAAAAAAAAAAACAATAAGTAAAGACAAGAGTGTCTACAAAAATGATTTTCATATGTAGGCGAAACATTAATTCTATTTATTAGCACAGACTTCACATCAATGAAAACTGCACTGAACATTAATAAAGGTTGAATTTCACTGCTTACATTTAAACTGCTTACATTTAAACGCAAACGCACACACACAGAAACACATACACACCTCTGTTGTCTCTCTCCTCAGCTCCTCCACGGTCGCTGTAAATGAAGCGGTGAGATGTTCAGATGAGACCCGGGCAGCGAGTGAGGCACTGCGGCAGGACACTGCCAATGCCGCCGCTGCGAGGCTGCGAGGCTGCGGTTCCTCCTCTGAGCAGCAGGCGGCGCTGCTCGCACATAAACCGGCTGCAGCTCGGAGGCCACAGAGAGGCCAAAGCGCAGCAGCAGGTCCAGGTATGACAAGGATGGACTATAGGCTGCAGAGAGCCCAGGACTGTCCCGGTAAACAAAACAAACACACTCTTACTCTCACACAACATGACTTTGTTTATGATTATTCTTAAACCCGATATATAAATGTAGCCTGTGGAGAAAATATAAAAACACATTTATCATTTTTTTTGTTTTTGTTCTCAGTTTTTAGTGCATAGTTAGTTGCCTTTCCTGGATTCTTCTTCTTTCCTTTCCTTTCCTTTCCTTTCCTTTCCTTTCACACCTTGCTCCCTTCTCCTCTTTTTTTTATCCCCTTCTCATTTTCCTTCCTTTCCTTTAATCCTTGCTTTCCTCTCCTGTACTTCCTTAACTTTATCTTCTTGTCTCTCCATGCACCTCTCTACTCCTGCCTATTCTCCTTCTTTTCACTTGGATCTCTTCTGCCCTGCTCTTTTTCCTCTGCTTCTTCCTCCTCCTCCTTTCTCATCTCCTTCGTCCTGGCCACGCTCCAAGGACGGATGGAGGGGGAGCATCCGGAGCGAGCTCACTGGTGCTGACAGCTGTCACTTTGGCTGGTGCTAATGCAGAGGGGATAACCTGAAATGAGCAGGGACAGGCCTGGAGCTCAGTCACTGGCCACTGCCTCCTCCTCCTCCTCCTCCTCCTCTTCTTCTGTGGAAGATGGCTGAGGTGCAGAGTGCTGTGGTGGGTTTGGAGAGATAAGACGGTGGATATAAGAGGGGTCATCGGGGTCATGGTGTGGTTAGCACCGACAGCAGTGCCCTGAAACCGATCCAGCAGCAGCGTCGAAGGGAGAGACTGAAAACAAGACGAGCTGAGAAAGAAGGAAACGGTGAAGGGAGGAAGGAGACAGTATGAGGAGCAGTGATGAGCAGTGGCTCCCAACCTTTAAGATCATGCATATCTATCATTAACATAAACATTTAACAAGAAAAGCATTAAGATGTCCTCTCTTTCAAAAACAATCTTTTTAAAAAGTAAAGAACTGATAAAAGTTGTGTGTGGAATGCTTGCTTTGTCACTGGAAACAGACTTTCTACACAGATAATATCACAATATCATTTTTAGACCACAAACACAAGGAGTCATTGAATTACTCAGATGAATAATGTGATATAAAAGTAGTTTTGTCCCAGAAACAACTGAACAAGTAGTATTGTGCATTAGTTATTACCTCCACCAAGGAGCTTATGTTTTTGTCTGTCTGTTAGCAAAATAACTCAAAAAGTTATGGATGGATTTTGATTAGATTTTCAGGAAAGGTGTGTAATGGGACAAGGAACAGATGATTATATTTTGGTGATGATCCGGAATGCTGTCTGGATCCAGGAATTTTTTGAAAGAGTCTTTATCATTGCTTGGCAGAGGTCTGCACTCTCTGAGTGCTTCTAGTCCATCATATTATCCTTGCTATATTTATTATTTTATTATAGTAATTCTTAATGAGTTACATAGTTTTATAATGTTATGACTTCTTGTATCATGATGTTTGTCATGTCTGTAAGTTGGATGTCAAAAGATGCCACTGTTTAAAAACAACAAAATAAATCCACCTATTGATGCAAATAAAGTGGAAGATTTGAAAAACACATGATGTGAACCCAGAAGCTCCACACAGGGTGACATGTGGGGTCCAAAACCAGAGGTTGGAATCATCGCATTAGAGAGAGGAGGGAAATGAGAGCAAGGGAGATAGAAGAAGGAAAAAAAAGACAGGGAGAAGAGAGAAAGAGTATGTAAGAGAACTGACGGAGGGATAAAGTGACAACTGTGTCTCTTAAAGGACTCCTGCTCATTATAACAGCTAGTTGTCATCTTTCCTCCTGTGCATGTGTGTGTGTGTGTGTGTGTGTGTGTGTGCACATCCCACTCTGTGGATAACCCACAGCGCGTGCTGATTCAGCTTGTTATCTGATGGAGCCGTAGACAGAATGAGTTTAAATCTCAGCATCGCCTCAAGCTCTCACTCTGCTTCATAGTGTTCGCTCTATTTCTCTTGCTCACACAAACCCATAACTTAATGCACACTTCACAGGTGCAAACACACACACGCCTCAGTTTCCAGGACTTCAGAGGACATTGCATTGACTTAGATTCATTTCCTGGAGACTTACTCTAACCTTACAGTATTACTACTAAGTACTAGTGCCCTAACCCTGACCCCAGCCTTAACCTAAGTCTAACCTCAGTCGAACTTTATAACATGTCTTCACCTTAAAATGTAGTAAATTACATTATAGGGACTTGTTTTTTTCCTCAAATGGAAGACAAGTACCTATAATGTGCACATATGCATGCTGTAAGCGAACATCGAACAAACACAGGATTAAAAAAAGAGAAAAATGGTATTTTACAGAAAGTTTGCATCTTTGTTCTAAAGTGAAACAGAAGTGTCTCTCACTCATATGTGATACAGGAAAATGTAGTTACAAAACCATGGGCATTGATGCTGTTTAAACAACAACACGTTGGTGACTTGAGCTGCAACTGGGTCCAACTCTAATATTTATCTGAATCCCAGGCAGCGCTGCAGTTCTTACCACAGATGTTGGATGGGGTTGAGGTCAGAGCTCTTTGCACACCTGTCAGGATTTTTTCCACATACACGAAAAAGGGAAACACATTCATTAATGAAGCTGCTTTGTGCAAACAGACAAACTAAATATATATATCATGAATGGATAAGGAAGTGGCCTCAAAAGCAGGACACTCAGATGCAGGTTGTATGAAGCAAAAAATGTCTATTCCCTCCTGTTTTAGTTTGTTTTTGCCTTTTGCGATTTTGTTTTATTAAATACTAATATTTTTTCCTCCATTTGGGTCCTAAATTTTGCAAAACTTGCCACAAAGGTCATACATTGAAAACTAGAAAGTAAAAAAAAACTGTCTTGCTATCTGGACTGACTAATGAGGGATGACTAAATACTATAAACTCTGTTTGCTCACACAGCCATGTTGGCAGGAAAAGCTTATGAAAAATGACAGGCACTTGTACCAGGTTCAAAATGTAGGACTTAATTGTGGACTTTAAATCCATGTAGATGTTACGTTTCCCTTATTCTACTCCAGAGAACACAAGATATTAAAGTTAATTAGTACTGAAATCTGAAGGGGGAAAGTTAAGGGAAAGTTAACTTACAGCAAACAAGCCCCCAACTTTGTCAAATAAAATAAAGGTTTTATTAATATCATAGTAAGTTTTAAAATACAGTAAAAGGCTCTACTTTTAGTCCAATGTGCTTTCGATACACACACTTTAATATCAGTAAGAAGTTTAAATAATTATATTTACATTAAATTTTCCCCTAACTTTGGGACGACAACTTTAGCGTTGAGATTATGATCAGAATCGGTTTGAGATGAGTTGCCTGACATGTTGCATGGAACACATTCAATTTCACAGTGTAAAACTAAGACAGTCAGTTTAACATCATTGCCAATAAGGATCAACTACTCTCTCCAATTGTATTAAATGTAACTCTTCTAGTGTTAATTCAATACTGAAATAGATCATTTTAATACTATTTCAGAGTGTATTTAACATTTTATGTTTTACATGAATAACAAAAGAGTTCAATTATTAAATTACTACTATTCAATAGCGGCTCTGGTCCTTACTTAATCTGGTGTTAAACTGACTCTGACTTCAACAGTGCAAACTTCCCTGTGTATTTATCCTATAGGTTATATGTCTATGGATGTGAACAGCACCACTTCCTGCCAAAATGGGGTTGTTTTGGCTCTGAGTGTTGCGTCATGGCATTGCATGATATCAGCTTCCAGAGATCTGTAGAGGACCCATGAAAGGAAAGAAGGCGGGTGGAAGAGTGACAGGAATTGAACTCATCTGCAACAAGACAATAATGTTAGTTGTCAAAGTAAGATGACACAGAATAAAATTTTTTATTCAGTCAGTCACAAAAAACACATCCTCTAAAGTGGTCATCTTCTTCTCATCGCAGATTTTATTTCATATAAATGGATAAAGGTTTTTATGCAACTCATTTAGGGATTATCCCAAAGTAAAAATGAACAAAATTTTCAACCTACCCCTCTTAATAATTTGCAGAGGGCCTGCTGGTGTACTAATCAGGATAATCTGCATGTAATAGCTGGATTATAGCAGGTTAGGGAGTCATCCTCTGGGTTTAAACTCTAATTCATTAATCAACTAATGCCCATTCAAAGGCCTTCTTATAGAGACACAGAGGGACTCAACAGAGCTTTAGAGAGAGGGAGAGGGAGGGAACTTCAACGCAATGTTGTATTGTCTTTAAACCCAGAGAACTCTATGATTCATGAGTATTATTTGTGACAACTGGTTAAAGAAAAATCTTAGCAATGTTCCTAAAATATCTGATCATTTTAACTGAGAATTGCTCCACTTTTCAAGCTTCAGATGCTGGACAATGGCTTGGTGCGATACTTGTGTTTGGGCTCTGCCCGAAAGCCATGAAGCATGACTTTGTATCGGTGCGACAACAACAAACAAAGACATTGAACGCGACACAACGGACAACAGACAACAGTGGAAGACATTCAGCAGCTCTTTTCCTGCTCAGTTTGTGGCTGTTGTATGGGAATAGACTGTGGGCGTTTACCTCGACTTCCATGGGATATTTACACCAATCACTAGGGAAGGAAGATTTTCAGCTGACTGTCATGGGTGAAGCCGGTCAAACTGTACCATTTTACTTTGGTACACCAAGGGAAGGGTGCCAAAGAATGGAATGGTTGGGGACAGCTATGGGGACAGACTGGACTGGAATTTTGGACTGTCACTGAACTTTGGCCTCTCTGCAAGGGGCCCCCATAGTCTCTTGAAATGCCTCTGCCATTGTACAGTTAGCCATAAATATACAACTGTTTTATGAGAAACATGTAGACCTAAGTGAAAACCTGAGATGCCACTGTGTTGGTGTGTCTGCAGCTGTGGCACTTGTGCTGCTGCCAGTGTTCAACTTCAGTCTTTCCAACCACTGATCAGTATGCAAACACCCGTAGATAAAAAAAAAGTTCCATCTTGGATAGAGGCACCCAGCAGCAGCTGTGCAGACTGTTAAAACACAGCAGACAGGTTTGATTGCACTGTGCATCTCTGAGTAAGAACTAAATGTACAATTCTTGTATATAGGTAACACAGGGGTAAGTATTTTATTGTACATAATATTTGCTGTTTTGTCTTTAGTTTAATTTATTTTTCTTAGTATATCAGTCAATAGTTAATATGTTACTGCATGTTTAGGCTGAGAATCTTGGATTTTATTTTTTGTTCTATGTTGGAATATTTGTAACAAAAGCAATCCCACCCACCCTCCAATATCAATAAAATATTTCTGATTCTGAAACTATGTAACCTTCACTTTGAGATTTGAGATGTTTAGTTTGTCCATTGTGAGCTGTGGTAAAACTATGGTAGTTCCATGAGCCCAGCAGCATATTAATGGCTTATTCTGGGATAATGAAAAATGACAGTTCATACAATCAGATAATTGTACATTAGTATATTAATTTAATTTTATCTTAAATTTTTGCCAACTGAAAATAATTCACTCAAATTTACAAAAGATTATCTGTTGTTGCATAGCAGAGTTTTGATCATTTTCAGGATATATCCTTAGATCTGGTACTCACATTAATATAGTGAGGATACTGTGATAATAAAGGCAGCATAAACATCACATCATCTCACTGAAGAGCTGAAACAAGTGAAGCTGGGATGTAGAACCAGTATATAACCTCCTCCCCCCCCAACACACACGCACACACACTCAATCTGTGCCTCTTCTTCCTCCTTCCCCCCCCTCATGTTCAGTAACTGTATCCCCTCTGCAGGACCACAGGTCCGGTGTGAAAAGCACGCAAACATTTAAATATTTCAGATCATACTTTCACTCACCAAACAACCAGTGGACCGTCCTACCAGCCAACACACACACACAGTCACACACAGAGTATAGAGAGAGAGAGAGAGAGAGAGAGAGAGAGACGGCAGCGACAGCTTCATAAATAGTCCATGAAGAACGAGCGGCCCCTCCTCACCACAACCTGTCAAAGGCTCACAATGATTTATTGATTTCTTTATTTGTCACATAAAAAGGGAAAGTCTCTCCTTATGCCTCTCTCTCCCTTTCTTACCGACATCATCATCTCTCTTCTGAGAGAGAGAGAGTGAGTGAGAGAGAGAGAACAAATTGCCACTTGACAGATTGAACTGGAGGGGATTCCCTGTCTGGTGAGTGTGAAGTACCTGTGACTCCTCA
This sequence comes from Brachirus orientalis, assembly GCA_016785285.1. NCBI lineage: Eukaryota > Metazoa > Chordata > Actinopteri > Pleuronectiformes > Soleidae > Brachirus > Brachirus orientalis. The sequence goes on along the minus strand of JAFBJR010001097.1, from coordinate 1,240,531 downwards.
GATGGCACCATCATGTTATCAATCCTTTTTTTTTTTCCTTTTACTAACATTTAATTATAAATATTTATCACAGTGAAGGCTAGATTACAGGCTTTACCATGCAGATACATTGAAGCAGTTTTTTGTTTTAAATTTATTTAATTTACTTCTTTTCCTTCATTTTCTGGAGCCAATCCAAGCTTTCATAGGCCTAAAGGAAGAATACACCTGCAGTCAGTTTTAGAGTGACCAGTTAACCTCTGCATGTTTCTGGACTGTGAAAATCCATGTTCACACAGGGTTACCATTCAAACTCCATAAAGAAAGGCCCTCAGTCGAACCCGTGACCTTCTTGCTGCTGTGGATCAACAGTGCTAGCCGCTACTCCATCGTATGGACCATCCCTTTTGGAAATTAATTATTTTTCCTCTCTTTTCTTTTTTAATGCTTTTCCCATTGTTATCTCTTTTATACATGTTTGACTTTCTTTTCTCCATTATGAGATTCATTTCCTTTTCCTATTCTTCTTTCCTCTCTTTCTATTTCTCTCATTGATTGCGTCACTCCACCTACTCATTCTGTAGTTTTCTTTCTACATTGCTTTCTTTTCAATCTTCTCCTTTCCTTTCCTTTCCTTTCCTTTCCTTTCCTTTCCTTTCCTTTCCTTTCCTTTCCTTCCTTTCAAGCCTCTCCAACTTTTAACTTTTTGTGTCATCTTGTTCATTTTCCACCTCTTTTCTACCTACTATTTCTTCTGAATTCCATCATGTCCTCTTGTGTCCATCTTTTTATCCACAGTATAACATGAATCTCCCTCCCTCTTTGACCCCGTCCCTTTCTACTATCCTGCACTTGAAGTCCTGAATACATATACATGAGTGTATACATGAGACATCAGTGGAGAGGGAGAGGTTGACAGTGACAAGGAAGAGGCAGTTGAGGACACAAGGAGACATCTTACATTCATGACATCTTTCTTTTTATCTACCCCTCTCTCGGTACCTGTATGTCTCCTCTTCCCCTGCCCTCCCCGTCCATCTATCCCTTTCTGTCCCCCCCGTCTGTCTATGTGTCCCCTTCTTTCAGAACCTCTCTGTGCGGTGGCAGCCTGTCGATGAGAGGCATTGGTTGGCGGCCGACGCAGTCGATGACCCTGACAGTGTGCAGTTATCGTTCTAATTAAGATGCCACACTTGAGTTAAACCGCAGCATTAGGGTTTGATGGGGAATTGATCAGGGTGTCAGAGGCGGAGTGAGACAGAGGATGGAGGTGGGAAGGGGGAGCAGTGGTGGGCGAGACAGAGATGACAAAGGGAGCATACGGCATAATGTAACAGGACTTACTGAGAGACAAAGAGAAAAAGACAGGATACTAGACAGACAGAGTGGGACAGAACAAAAGACTGCGTCACCAGGAATCATGTTCACTTTACTTTACTTTCACCTTGCGAGATAGGGAAGTGTATTGACAGTGTCGGACACTGAACAGCCTTGGTGGATGTTTCCACTCCCTGAGTGCTTTCTCTCAATTTTAGTTTCACGACCAAGTTCACATCCAGTGCAGGACATGCTGAGTCCTTCAGAAATGCACACAAGTAGAGCGGGAAGTAGGTCAAGTGGTGGGTCTTACTATTTCTGTAATAGTAGACAAAAAGGGAGAATTTTATTCTTTTAATTGTTTTGTCCACTGTGAAGAATAAAATCTAAAGAACATAAAGTAATCCCTGACCAGGCAGTGATGATATTGATGTTATTTAGGTTATTTTCCACAGAAGCCAATCTTCAATATCATTTGAATAGCAAAATACTGAAATATTAACTGAGAACTCAATCATTTTCAAAATAAATGTCAAATACTAGGTTTTAGCCATGAAGCTGTTTTTCTTGCTTTAAAGTAGCAGCTTTTGTAGCTTATACTTATAAAGAAGCTGAACAATAGAAATAAAAAAAAATCTGTCAATCAAACTTAATTTGTCAAGCACATTTTCAGACACTTAAAATGTACTGAACATCCTGTAAAAATAAAAAGCTATCACCCCACCACATACACCAACAGACACACAGGCCATTATTAAAACCCTTACAATGATAACTAAAGCAAACAAACACAAGTGTAATCTTGCACATCCAAACTAATACTAACACAAAGTGAATTATGCTTCTGCTATGTGATCGTTTATCTTTGGTGAGATTTAAAATTTATTCCTCAATAATGACTAATTGGATTCCAGTATTATACCCCATTTTAAGTGAATTGTATTTATTTACTTGTATAAATTTATGCACTCATTTATTTGAGTTGTGCATTATTTTTTTCAGACCTTAGTCATATACTTTTAAGTCCAGTTTGATCCTCTGTATTTTGGACTGTGTGGAGCTTTGGGCAAAGGTTAAGAAAATCCTTGATTCCACTTGATCACAAAGTCAATATCCTCAATGACAGGATGAGTGTGTGTGTGTGTGTCCTCAGGCCTTAACACTGAAAGCTTTGACACTTTCTTATTGCTTCCGTCTCCTGGGCTTTTACTTGAACTTCAAACAGTAAAACACTGGAGCTGCTGCCTCGTACAGAGCATCAACAGTGAGTAACGTTGAGCTTAAACTGTTTGCAAACACTCATAACACCCCAGTAAACAAAGCACGTGGCTGCAGCGCTGGGTCATTTCCCATTGAATTCTGCCGGCGTGTGATTACACGCACCGGAACAGCTGTGTGTCTGATGCCTACATGTGCTGCAGATAAATATGAATGAGCAGCGGACAGACCTCATGCATTAAAGTGGGAGCGGTGATGCATATTCACTCAGCTCATTGCACACGTTCACAAGCGCTTTAGACTCATTCTCACATAGGACTTTACTCACAAATCTGCACGCACAACCCAGCAGCCTCTCTGGGCTTCAGAGGAGCGAGGTCAGATTAGAGGTCAGCTGAGAAGTTTTGTTGACATGTACTGTATGTGTGAGTGGCGAGACCACAAGGCCCATAAACAACAAGGGTTTAAGAGCATTAGTTCATAAAAACTGTGATATTGCAATGTCTACAATAATTATCTAAAAATACCCCAACAACATAAACAATCATTTTTGTGTACTGATACTCCGTCAGCACTGACTTCTGGGACAGGGAAGCTGACTCACTGACATAGCTGCCAGTAGCGGCCAATTCACAAAAGGCTCAGACTAATAATTTATACGACTACTTAAGTATTGGATATCCTAATAATATGTACATTTTCTTGATGTTAATCAGCCAGAAATTGAAGTTTGAAAACAGCTCACTCCATACACCAAAGTGAGTTCAAATGTGTTATTTTGTGAAATCCTTCATTCACATTTACCAAACAAGCAGCTGAGTCCCTGCAAGCTTAAAATGCATATTTTCACTGTGGACTTAGGTATTGGAGTCTACCACTTAAACTTTCCTCTCCCTGATCATTCGCGTGTGTTGAAAAATTAGATGTTTTTAGATGCCGCATGGAACAGTCCCATTTTGAGAACTATAGCCATATTTCCACCGAGTGGAACGTTTAGTTTGGTACAGTATGGTACGTATTTTTTTCCTTGCGTTTCCATTAGAAATAGTACCAAAATAACTGGCCCAACTATTCCATTTCTGCCACACTTCCAGAGTAAAATAGACAGAGCTAGACCCTTCAACGCCTACAGTCTATTCTTATACAAAGCTTTATGTCTTGTTGAGACAAACAGCCACAAACTGAGAAGTTGAAATGTAAGCCTGACCCACGGCTTTACTGTTCCAAAACATACGGCAGGCCTATGGACCAAAGAGAACCATACCATACTGGAAACGTGAAAAAAAGGTTGAGGCATCCAAACCTTTTGTCCTTGGCTGTGTCATTATGCCTCTGTCTGTGTGTGTGTGTGTGTGAGAGAGTGTGATCTGTGCTCACTTGTGTTTTTGTCAGGTCTGGTCAGTCAGAGGCCTCTCAGCGCAGCAGTTAGCAGCAGACTGCACTCTTGAGTTGTCAGGCGTCATTCACGTTTCCTGTCAGTGTTGATGGCGAGCTGCTCCCTCAGGTGTTTTTATATCACCCTCTTCCACTGAGACAGCAGACACATGAGGACAGACATAAGGCAAACTTCACAACACAGTCCAGTCCTGATGTGGATGAACAGCCCACGAGCACCTTTCACTTCGTCCTCCAGCTGCTGTCACACCTAAAGGTTCAGTGTAAAGATTTAGTGGATTCTATTGATAAAGATGAATACTGCAACAAGCTAATAACCTCATCCTGTTTCCCTTCAAAGTGTGTTTACGAATGTTCGGTGGCCTTCAGGGAATGACACATGACTTCAGTAGAAACATCCACAGTTTTATCACTTAGTCCGGGGATCTCAGACTCAAATGATCAAGTGGCCACTGAGAATCTAGACTGGTCAGGAGGGTTTGGTGAAGTACAAAAAAAGTCAAACTTTTTGGCAATAAAACAAGAAGACCCTGATTTGCGATTCCTTTCTGCATTGAATTTGCATCTTCTCCCCATGTATGCATAGGTTTTCTCTGGGTTCTCCAGCTTCCTCCCACAGTCCAAAAACATGCAAACTGTATATGTAAATAAAGAAAGAGGCAGAAATAACTTAGAATAACAACTTGATATTAAGTTGAGGACCAGATGAAAGTGGCCCATGGCCTGCTAGTTTGAGACCTCTATTTTTCAGTTTCACAAGAAACCATACATATATATATTATTTTATAAAATGGTTCCTTTTATAAAATGGTTCCTTTTAGAAAATGGTTCCTAAAACTGTTTTTGAAAAAAACGGTTTTGGAAATAAGTATAATAAGAGCTTAAAAGGGGTGTCAGCAGCTGTTGCAGAACTTTTACATAATACTTTTTAAGAAACTGTAAACGATCAATCAATCAAAACAGTGAAACAAGTAAAATATTATCATTTTACTTTTCATTCCAGGATTAAACTGAAAGAAAAAAAAATGAATTGTCAAGTCACAAGCACTATATTACAGAGACAATATTGATAAACCTGTGTTGAATGATCATTACTCTAGTAAAGAAGAAGGTCTGTGGTATCAATGTGACCCTGGTAATGTCTTACAAGGCTGTTATAACCAACCTGACAACCAAATGTGGTTTAAATCGAAAATGTTCTCCATAACGAAGACCCTCAAGGCTCTTCCACGCATTGATTATCACTGATGGTGATCATTTACATAAGTATAGGACTGTTCAAGGTTAGTTCATTCAAAAATGATTTTCTGGGACCGTTTCAGGTTATCTTTAAAAATAATGCATTTCCTATATAATATCAAGGTCTATGCACGTCCATCTCTGTGTTCCCTCTCTCTCTTTTCCTCTCTCTCTGTGACGGAGGAGGGGAGCTATCGACTAACCATCAAATCTCCTATCTGCACGCTGGGGCCATTTCTCCTTGTCTCAGCATTCCACACCTCCTCCATTATAGCTCATAATCTCATCTGAACAGGCAAATGACCCTCTGAGACACAGAGCAAGGGGGAAGAGAGGAAGACAGAGAGGAAAATGGGAGGGAGAGTGAGCAGCAACGAGCATCGCATGGTTTTAATAACATCCACCCGCCTGACAGGAGGGACATCTGGAGGGGAAAATGAGACGGGTAACTTTTTAGCTGTGTATTTGTCCAGTCTGGATGATGATTAGATGAATACACACAAATGTCATTAATAATAAAGTAAAAAAAAACAAAAACATTTTAGTTATATACACTATTATCGATTTAGCTGTGATTTAAAGGATAACTCCATTCTGAAGAAATAAATCCTTAAAATGGGTTCAGTAATGTCCATAAAACAACTTGGCACTGCAACGTTTCACAAACTTTTTTGCTCTTTGTGCATATACATGTATTATATTTAGTGTCATCACATCCCCAAACATAAGATAATGGGGAGTGATGAACAAATATCTTAGGCCTGTGCCAGAGCTTGCAGGTGGATGCTGGGCTCAGTCAACAGGTAGTAACATTGGAACAAGTCGGCAGTTGCAGTGATAGCAGGGAAGCACCCTGATGGATAAATTAAATGCCATGTTATGGAAGGTGTGGAGTGGGAGAATAAAGAGAGAAAAGCTAATTGAGCTCATACATGTTCCTTCATTTGTGGTCAAAGCATCAAATATGGGAAAAGTTGGGAAGAGGATGGAGGTGTGTGTTTGTTTTGTGCTTATTTGTGTGTCCATGTGTTTACATGTCTGTTTTAGTTGAGAGGGCAATTGTTGTCACAAAGTCAATGCTGTGAGGACATTTTAGCAGGTTCTCACAACCCTAAAGGGCTTTTTTGGTCTTAGTGTTAGGATTGTGTGTGTTCTTACCTAGCACTGGAGAAAAAGCATACTTCATGGATGTATGTATGACACATCATTTTTGTGCCCATCAAAGTTGCTACTGTACCTCAGCAGGCGCCTGATCACATACATACACCTCTGTTACTCTTAGACAACACTGTGTTGTCCCGCCCTCTACTCATGAGCTCTCCTAAACCTGACAGCCATCAGTACCTGCTGGTTACCTTGACGACGATGTCCTGAGCAGTTATTGGTCCGGCTCGCCTGCTCTGATTCGCCTTGTGTTAGCAGCCATAACTCCTGGCAAACGAGGCTTATGATCCCTCGCCTCCTACGCCCTTTATGGGTGCTTGGGGAGACAATGGGGCGATGCAGACCCTCCTTCTCCTCCATTCGTTTTCTCTCAACTGTATTTCTCTTCATCCCCCGCCCCTTCCCTCACATACACACACACAAATATATATATATATTGCTGAAAGGGGTCCATCACTCCTCTCACCCCCTCTCTCAGCTGCTCAGTGATGGATGGAGAGGCAGAGGAATTAACCTTGGCTTTATGGGGACTCCTCTGCCACTCTCCACTGCTGTCTGAGATCCCTGTTTGCCTTTCTGAATCTGTCCTACTGATCCTTTGGCAAGTGTGTGTGTGTGTGTGTACTTGCATGCGCGAGGGCATGTGGGGAAACCTCTGTGCAACTGATGAAAAGGGCAAATGATGCGTATTAAGAATTGCCTCTTAATAAAGAGATTTGACTCTTATTATCTAGATGCAGTCCGTCAAAAACGAGTGGACAGCAAACACAGTGGCTTGTTTATAATATAAGTTTGATATAAGATGACAGTGAACATGTAATATATATGATTTATCATGTTTATTTCTTTTTATCGGGAGATCCAGGGACTTTCCCAGACCAGATAAGTGTTGTGCCAAGAAACCACCAGTAGACGGTTCCTAGGAGGATCCTAATTAACAATTTTCTGGTGAAAAAAAAAATTAAAAAAATAAATAAAATACACACACACACACACACACACACACACACATGTATATACTGTACATACACACTCACACACATATATATATATATATATACATATAATATCATCATATCATGATTGTATGATATTTATGAGGGCCCAAACACCAAACCGAGTTTGCATAAGACCGAGTTTTAGCACAATCCAACAGATTGTTTTTCACATTTTGTGTTCCTACTAGCCACATAACAGGCTTCTGCCCACACAGACACTGACCCCATCTTCCTTTCTTCTGTATTTAGGTTACCGTGGCAACCATGGCAGAGGTCAAAAGTAGGTTTGCAGGAATAGCACACGGCAGACTTCTGCCCCATCTCAATTCTTTTTTCATCTTCTTTTTGGAGCCAATTGATCCATGATTATAATCTGCAAATGCAGTTACTGTACCACCTACTGGAAACAGGATGTACGTCTTCAGTAACAAACATTGCTCATTTGCATGAAGCTTTCAGGGTGTGGTCTACATTTGCTATACTCTGACATAACAAATTTATGGCGGCAATTCTCTAGTTTCTCTTTTGCATTCATTTAACTTTGGTAATGTATGGATTCAAATTTGCTTTGTCTAATACACATTTTTAAGATGGACCCCAGGAAGACTAGCTGCATCTAAGCTAATGGACAGAAGCTCGAAACACCTCAAATGGCTCATTTTGGTGCACAGTAACATAGTTTAATGTGGTAAATACGTGGTGCATTCAGACACAATCGACAGCATCTTTCCCATATTGCCCTTACACAAGCTCACAACACAACACACTCCAAACAATATTGGATATTAGTGGTTTTCATCAGTGAACGCGTGGCGTATCTGGCTACAACATGATTACACCTATGTATCAGTGACTGCATCAATCCAATAACTGATTACACTGAAAGAGAGAGAGAGACAGAGTGATCATCACTGCTGTAAATGCCTATAAAACCAACAGGGTGACATGTCACCAAAAGCCAACAACCTCACTCTTAATCCCTCTCTTTTGCCCCCGCTGACCCTCTCACCACCCCCTCCGGTCATTTCCAGGTAGTGATGGTGTGACAGAGGGGAGAGTGACAGGCATGTGAGGGTGAGCGAGGTGGAGGTGATGGAGGTTAATAGTCCGTCTCTCTTTACTGACCATAAAGGTCCCAGACAGTCTGTTAGTGCTTTAGTGCCAGGTCAATCGTACATGTCCCTTTGTATTAAAGCTCGGAGGTGACAGACAGCAGGAGGAGCATGGTGAGGAGGAGCTGAGGAGGAGGAGGCAGTGATAACAGTTTTCAGTCACAGCACAGAAGAACAAATGCAGTGCTGGTTTACTATCAAATGTGGAAATAAAACAAGCCTGTTCCCAGTTTATATCATAGTCACTGGTTAGATTAGTACAGCCTGTCACATAGCCAGTGGTGGTAAATTTGGCGTAACACTTTACATTACTGTACAGCAGAGCTGAAACAATCATTAATCAATTATTCATCAATTACAAGTTAATTGTCAACTATTTTGACGATAGTTGACGATTGACGGTTTGAGTGTTTTTTCCTTTATTAAAACAAGATATTTGAGAACATAATCAGTTCAAGCTTTGAGAAACACTGATCAACATTTTTCAATGTTAACCCAAACAATTACCCAATAAATCAAGAAAAAATCTGCTGATTATTCAATTTTGAAAATAATTGGTAGTTGCAACCCTTTTGTAGTAACAATATGGTAATAATGTAGTAATAATATGGTAAAGTTACAGTATCTTATGTCCAGGTTACCAGCTGGATAAAAACAATGGTAACTGTGTACTATATGATATATGTTGATAATTACAATAATATTAAGTTCAAACACATCATCCCCCCGTGACCCTCATGTGTAGGATACAGTGGTTTCTTTCTTTCTTTCTTTCTTTCGTTCTTTCTTTCTTTCTTTCTTTCTTTCTTTCTACTAAGAAAGAAAGGACTAAAAATGATTTGCAGTTAATTCATAATTTATTTTTTTGCTCATTTTACTCATAAACAGTTGCATTGTACTTTAAAGCAAAAGCATTGTAATTTAAAGCTCTAATAAATATGTAATATGCAAATATTAGTTCAGTGCATCAAAAGTGAAAAGTTTCAGTGTCAAAACTCCAAAACACTCACATTTGTTATGAATTGCCAACAACTACAAATAAAAGATATTTCTTCTGACTCAACAACTACAAATAGATACTTCTGTATAGCTTACACTCTCTGGTTACAGGTACTGTTGCCATCTCAGTGCACTTTTTATAATACCAGAATGCATTAAGTGACATATACTGTATCTGGATGCAAAAAAATTGGATTTTACTCACATTGCTCTTAGATCATAAAAAAAACACATTTGTCAGCGTTCAGTATCGCCTCGTGATGGGAACTGTGCATAACCTGGAACAAATCCAGGGAGAGAAACTACTGCAGGAACTGATTTAGATAAATGCACAGCAGCATGAAAACTCAGTGACATGAACTTACAGCACATATCTCGGAAATCGTGCTGATATAGAGACAGCATCAAGTTTCACATACTGCACATACAGTATATCATGTCATATAATTTCCAATTCAGGAGCCAAAAAGTTTCCATATGATGCCATTAAATGAGACACATGCATGAAATCAATTTTGCAAACAGCTAATAAACCAGTGGTTCTCAAACTTTTTATACCAAGTACCACCTGAGAAAATATTGAGCTCTCGAAATAACACCATTATCACCAGTGTTAAAATAAAGTGGCGTAAATAGGCCGAGCAAAGTCAGCTACAGACTCACCGGAGGAAGATTTATTCCTAATAAGATAATTTGCTCTCTCATCATCCTCCTCTTCCTCACATATACTTCAGACACTGGTATAATGAAATTAGATTAAGATGGAGTGAGACATAAGCTGACTCTAGTTATTATTAGATTTTTGTTATTTGTTTAATTTTGGTCTAAATTCAGAAAGAGTATTTCTGATTTTCCTCCAAGTACCACCAGAAAAAAGCTTGTGTACCACTGGTTTTACGTGTACCACAGTCTGAGAACCAAAGCATTCCAGTCTTTCCATTATCAGAATCCAATTCGCCAAAATATACAACTTTTTTTAGTCTGTCATTATGATGTTTAATGATACAGTGAGTGAAACACTGTTACTGAGACTAATTTCCTGGACATTACTTGTCAGCTGAGACCGCAGAACCTTCTGAAAGGACGACTCAAGAGTTATTTTTATTTGCACACACACCAATTAACGATAGTGAATTTGACCTCTGCATTTAACCCAACCTTTTTACACATCAGTAGTAGTGAACACAGCCAAATGGGTGCAGGAGCAGTGGTCAACGTTTAACAGTGGTTGGGTACCTTGCTCAGCGGCACTCTAGCCTTTGACCTGGCCTGGGATTTAAACCAACCCCAGTTACAAGCCCAGTACCCATCCACTTATCCACTTACCCATGGGCTGCCCAATAGGACCACATTACAACCATTGTCTTTCAACTTTCTGTGTTTCAAAAATCTGGGGATAATTCCTTAACCTATAGTTTATTATTTTCTCACTTTACTAGCTTAGCTGTTTTGTGTCTGCTTTATCAGTCATGATGTAGAAAAGTATCACTCTGTGTCTCAACAGACATGAAGCAAAATATTTGTTTCAGATATTTTCAACATTTGACAAAGGTTTGAATGCAGTGGACATTTGCTTATATTGAAAAGTTATGTGATACAGTTTTAACTGATTGCACAATGTAATGGTGATAGCAAAATTATACCATCCACGTGTATTTTGATCCACTATAAGCCTTGATTTTACTGTTATTGTTTTGGCTACTGAGATGCAGTTTGTGGGGAAATATGACAACGGAATTTGTGGTATAAAGGAACTCTGTTACACCATATTCCAGAACAAGGAAAACAGCTTTCTTTTTTCCAAATAGGAATTCTTTTTATGACACAACAACCACTCTTAGGAAAAGTGCCTGTACCACTATGGATGAGAAAGTTGTCTGTTGCCTATTTAATAGCATTTGTTGGGATATAATATGAGTTCTCTATCTGCCTCGCTGCCTGTGTTTAAAGTATATGGATGCAACTTGTTCACTTGTAGGATCTGATCAAACTTCAGAAAGGGCTGAATATGGTCACCTGATGTCACAGGAAACACAAACACCGTGCTGAACTATCACCATGTTTGTGTGTTTGCACATGTGTGTGTCACAGTGGGGGACAGCAAAGGCTTGGCTCACCTCTGATTGTTTCAGATAGCCCTAACCCTGCTACTGTACATGATCAGGTGTGGCGGCTGGAGCAGGTCTGTCTGCCCATCAACCTTTTACCGTGACAACAGGAGCTGAGCCTTGTCTCCTTTTAGTGTCAGGACTAGCAATGTCTATGTCATGTCAGTCTGACCAAACAACATGAGTGAGTGAGAGTGTGTGTGTTTGTTTGTGTGAGTGTGTATGTGTTTTAAGGAAGCAGCTGAGTGGCACTGGCAGTCTGTCCCTCGGGGTTAGCCTTTCATGGGTGACCTGCTGACCCCTACACACTCTCTCAAATCCACAAACACACACATACACTGGTTTCCATGACTTTAGGGGACATTGGATGGACTTAATTTCCTGGAGACTTATTCTAAACTTACCCATAATTACTATTGTTCTAATCCTAACCCTGAGTGTAACCTTAACCTAACCCTAACCTCAGCCTAACTTTAAATATTGGGACAAAAATCAAGTCCCCATACAGATTTAGGTCTCCACAACATAAGAAACATACCAAGAAAACACACACACACGTGTTCTTGTACAGCAGTCTCAGTGAGGACACTAATGCTTACCCTAAACTTAACCAACACAACCAAGTGTCTAAGCCTAACCCTTAATCTAATTCTAACTTAAGTTAAATTCTTACCCTATAACCCCAAAACAAATCTTAGCCCTTTAAAGTTGTGAGGACCAGCCAAACTGTCCTCACAATGTAGAAAGAAAAAGTTGCTTTCAGCTGTCTACAGACATGAACACACACAGAGATGTACAGATCAAAGGTGCTTGACAGGAAAATGAGGTTGATCAAAAACTGTTAGAACCTTGAAAACAATAAATTGTTGCAATGGCTATGAGCCTTGCTTCCACTGTGCTTGTTTTATTTGGAAAAAAAAATGCTAATTGTGTTCTGCTTTAAACATGGGTCTTTGATAAAAAAGCATCTGTATTTGTTGTGTTGTTATGTTGTTGTGCTGAGACTGAGAGGGAACTGCTAAGGATAAAAGGTCAAAACCTGAACCAGGTGCAGACAAAACTACCACATGTTAGTCATTTAGAACAGTATTGTTGCATGTATTTTTTTTTTTTTTTTGCATTATTATGTAACTTCAACCCTCTGTCGCTCACCAAAAAGGCATAAAATGACACATGAAATATCTTGAAGGTGGTGTGTTATTTATGCATAATCATGTTATGTTGTGGAAGGAAGTGAATCATCCTTTCACAATTGATGATTTTTCTTTTGATATTTTTTTGTTTTTTTGCAAGTCTGATTCTTACATCTATGATTTCCTTGGGTGCAGTGAGTAGGAGTGAGTCTCAATTCTGCGGACACATGCATGTCAACTTGGAAAACATCACCAGCATTATATCAGAGGAAGCTGCACACACGTGCATGAGGAGATGAAACACACAGAGGGTAAGTGAGCACTGAACTCACCTATAACTGTGTGGCATAACAAGAGTGAGCTTGACACATGTCACAATGTCTGTCTCTCTCCCTCGCTCTCTTTCCCACACACAGACAAGACATGGGGGGAAGAAGAAGCTGCTCTGCTGTTTCCTGGTCTAAGGAGGAGCATTAGACCCAAGACAATGTCACAGCCAATCACCTTCAGCACTGTCACATGACCCCTGGCAGTTGGCCGTCTCGTCCTCCAGCCTCTTTCATGAACTCCTCTGACATGTGCTCGTCTGAAGGACTCCAATAACACACAACACACTGTCGTGCAACCCTTTTCATTTCTCCATATTTTTCTCTCTTCCAAACTCTGCTTCCTCCCTTCATTTCTGCTCTCCGTGTCCACGCCAGCTCATTGATCTCTGTCAGTATCGAATGTCAGAGACACGTTCAAAGATGCTTTTCGCTCCCCATTAATAATTCACACTGCCTGAATCATCAATAATAATTCTCACAGAGCAATCATTCAGCTTTACCACCGCCCTCTCTCTTTCTCTCCCTGTCCCTCATCCCTGTCTTCCTCCCTTTATCCTCTTCCTGCCCTAGGCCATTCTTCCCCGTTCCACACCTCATTCCCCACTCAAACACGTCTCTCTCGCTGTGATATCCCCTTTTGCTTTCCCTGCTCTTTTATGTGAATCATATCTTGGTCCTCTTTTCCCTTGGCAAGGCACTTTTTCATGGGGTCAGTTTCCGCTTTTACAGTGACAGATTATCTAAACATGACTGATTCCAACTTCATTCTCATGGTGCTGCTTTCCAACCACTTCCCTGTGTATTAAAAAATTAACATTGCCGCACAGCGGTGGGGCTGTTGTGCTTTGCAGTCGTCTCCAACCACAGCAATAACTCAAGTCCTGTCAATCACCTGCTCAAAAATGAATGAGGATGGACTATGTGTCACCATCCAGCCAGTGTATATTTACTTTAATAGATATAGTGGAGCGAAGGAGGAGGCAGAGGAGGACAAATAGAGGCAGAAAGCCTCTCTTAATGTACATGTAAAACTCTCCAGTGGGCCCATGCCAAGTGTAAGTGGTTGAGTGATATTGGCAAAGGGAGAGGGGAGGGGATGGAGGGAGAGAAAGTGTCAGATTTAGGCATTTTCCTTAATGCTATAAGAGCTTATTGATATTTTGATTTTCACTGGGGGACAGCAGGTGCTGAGACAGCGGCTTTTTTGCTCCATCTCTTTATGGGTGAGAGATGTGGAGTTCATCCCAGACCGATCGCGGAGAACCGTCCGGAAAACTGCCTCCTGGGAATGTCGCCATGGCCAGAGAGAGAGAGTGAGAAAGAGAGAGAGAAAGGGGAATGTGAGGAAGGGAGAGAAGGAAGGAAGGAGGGGCTGTTTCATGCTGGGGAAGCAGAGAATGGGTCATCTCAGGTTCATCAGTTTCAGGACTTGCTTTGTTTTATATTTCTGCCTAGTTTTCCAAGTTAGTGGAGGAGCTACACGCTGCACTTCACTAGAGATCAAGACACTGAGCATGTTTATTGTACAAGATTGCAGAGGTGGAGGATAAGAATAGCAAATGTCAGTTAGTTCGTCTAAATTTCTGGGCAATGACACCTCAACAAACGCTACTAAAATCATATATCCGATAGGTATATGGGTCCGATAGAAGGCTGATAATTCATGAGCCATTTTGACTTTCATTTACTATTGAGCCTCCTGGATACATCTGATATTTTTGAGTGTTAAATCCTCCAGTGTTAGGGTTCTGAGGTGGTGGTTGCTTAACTCTTATTGCCCGAGCACCACTGGAGCCAATCCCAGCAGACACAGGGTCAAAGGTGGGGTACACCCTGGACAGGTCATCAGTCCACTGCAGGGCAATCACACAGAGAAAGACACATTCAAACCTATGGTTTAGAGAATCCAATCTAATCTGCATGTTTTTGGACTGTGGAAGGAAGTGGAGGAAGTTAAAGTACCAGGGGAGAAACCACGTGCACATAGAGAGAACATGCAAACTCCACACAGAAAAGCCCTTGGTTAAACCGTCTGAATGGTGTAACATTCTTGCTGTGAGGCAACAATATTAGCCACTGCACCACTATGTGAACCCATAAAAACATCACCCAGCTCAAAACTCACCTACACCTATGCAGTGCAGTGTTAAGGATAAGAAGTAAGTTACAGCCCTCACCTTCCCTCATACTTTTGTGTTATGCTCATTAAATTCAACTATATAACATCACAGTATATGATATTGTACAGGTGTGATACCCTGCAGCAGGTTTTTAAACAAGTTCTCATACATCAATATCCAGCAAAATGATGATTAAACTAGTGCCTCACTAGTCTTCTGCCCCACACTGTAAATACAAATTACAAACTGATGTCTTAGACTTAATTTTACACTATGTTTGGCTTCATCATGATGCTATTATCCAATTACACTCTTACACAATAATAAATAAGTGTGTTTTCAGAATTAATGAACATATAACCAGCAAAAGCCAATGCAATCTTGCAAAATAAATGTAATTAAGGGTGAATAAAATGAAATGACAGTAGCTATAAAACGAAGCTGATAGTACTCAATCCACATTACAGTCTGTCTGATAATAATCATCTCAAACTGTCTCCGCTCTCTCTCTCTCTCACTCTCATCGACTGCAGACCTCCGCTGTAAATAAGAGCTCCTGCGTCTCATTAAGAAGAGGATGCTCATAATCAGCTCAGACTCTTTACCCACCCTGAGTCTCTCCAGCTCCACTTTTGTCTTTAATTGAAACCGCTCTCTAACAGCTCTCTTAGGGATGCAGCACTGTTTTCACAGCCTCTTCTCCCTCAGGAGGCTGAAGTCACAGAGCAGTATCACAGAATGTATATTTGTATTGTTTTTTTAAAAAATCCATCTTGTTTGATTTTAACATATCGTGGTTTGACTCTATCTCTCTCTCTCACACACACAGACACACACACACAAATGTGGAGTCACTGTGTAATTGAGTGTGAGGCCAACCTGCTCTGACTGAGGGCGAGTCAAAGTCAAGGCACTGAAACTGAGACCAGTCTTAATGTGAAGAAGCTGTGTCCTACAACTTTAAACACTCAAATCAAATAATTTACTAAAATATAACATACACATTGTATTATGAAACACTCATCTATGGCTTGACAAGAAGCTGAAAACACTTCTTTTGAACTCAGGCACAGAAGACAATTTGTTTTTGGATTGTCTGTCTGTCCATCCAATTCTGTGAATGTGTTGTCTCAAGAACATCTTGACAGAACTAACTAAAATGTGGCACAAACTCTAGCTTATTGATTATATTCACAGATCATGTTCACTGTGTTTTGGTCTTTGATACACCATCTTAAGAATATTTCTTGATTTGCAAACTGGTGCATTTGGAATTGAATAATCACAGCCTTTTACAAATGGAATCACATATTAAGATAATTGTGGCCAGAAGTCAAGGACAGACTAGTTTCATAAAACATGTTTTCGGCTTCTTCTGCAAAAATCTGTGTTTTTAGTTCGCCTGGACATATGAGCTCTGCTGCCCAATTAGGTAAGTTTGTGTAACTAATGTAAATTAAAAGAAAGGATTTCAAACACCCAAGTCACAAAATAACACATTTAAACGTAGAGATGGAGGCAGCAATGACACTGTGCCATGATACAAAATTACTGATTTTCTCTATTGACTTTGATGCGGGAAGTGAGCGCGTTACAGAGGGAGAAAAATTTCAGTTTTCAGTTGGAAGACTGTCAAACAGTGAGATAAAATAATTTACCACGTCACAGTCCATAAAGAAAATCAAGTTATTAGCTCGTGGGTATATGAGAGCTGCATGGAAAAATGAATAATCATAAAAAGTCCGACTGCTGCAGTGATTTACAGGAACAGTTTCGTGCTCATGTAAATGTGAGTGGCTGTTCTAGTAAATTTTTGTTATACAGACTCACACTCATTCACATCCATCAGTGCTACATTATTCTGATTTTGAAAACATAATAAATGTCCATCAGCATATACATAAGAGCCTGACTTACTTTGTCTCCTTCCCTCGAAGGTTGTCCATGACACTCGGGGTTAACAGAGACCTCTGCCCCTGGTAATAGAAACAATTGATTTGTGAGCTGCAACTTCAGTGAAGCACAGGTAAGGGATATTCAACACCATGGAGGACACACTCACCTGTGTGCCACTGTGGGCCTGAGCCAGAGGCTGCGCTGTGCCTCAGGTGCCCTGCATGGGTTCAATGTCTATCCAGACAACACAATATTCTGTTCTCATTCAAAGATGCAAAATAAAATAAACACACTATAAAGACTCATTTCTTTAAGACCCAAAGTAAAAAATACCTCAATAACAAGACATTCATACACGTGGAGCCTTAAAATAATTATGTCAGATTCATCACAAAAGTTTTGTTGTTTAAGATTTGCTTAACTAGAGAATTTCATTTTATTTTCATTTGGAATAAATACCAAGTTTTCTCTATAAGTAGAAATCGGAATAGATTAGAACTGGAAAATGTTGTTGTAATCAGATATAATGGCATACTTATCTTCTTTCAAACAAAAATAGAGACCTCTAATATTTAACAGAAAATGTCTGATTGTGGACACAACATCCCATTTGTATAGTTTACTATTTGGTTCTGTTTTAATCATGTAATAGCTTGAAATTTGGAAATAAAATAAATGGCATGAACATTGTGTTTTAACGTGTTCAAAAAAAAAACACTGACAGTGCCATGGACTGCTGCAAATACTTCATATATTTTTAAGAAGCCAACAAAGAGGTGCAATTCCATATAGCCTTTAGAGTGTGTGTGTAAGCAGGGTTTGTA
The DNA here is from genome assembly GCA_016785285.1 of Brachirus orientalis. Classification (NCBI taxonomy): domain Eukaryota; kingdom Metazoa; phylum Chordata; class Actinopteri; order Pleuronectiformes; family Soleidae; genus Brachirus; species Brachirus orientalis. Next base: position 1,222,700 of record JAFBJR010001097.1, on the reverse strand, counting down.
CAGCAGTGTTTACAGTTTGTGTGTGTGTGTGTGTCAGTAAGATAAGTGGTAAGGGATATCTAACACCTAAGAGGACAGACTCACCTGAGGCCGGTGCCAGTTTTCACTTCCTGTACTTATCGACACCTGCTTCCTGTTGCAGGAGGAAGTGGCCACGCAGCCCGAGTGAAACTGGAGAGAGTGTTTGCACTGCGACGCTGGGATTGTGTCGGCAAAAAATCAGTCTCCGGATAAATTATGAATGAGAGTGATGGAGGGGATAAGAGGAGGAGCAGGAGGAGGAGGAGGAGCAGGAGGAGGGGGTCAGTTGAGATGGAATGGGGAAGCATGATGTTATAGTGTTATCTTCTGTTTTACTGAAACAGCTGGAGAGCTGATTGAAAGATATGTCTCCCTCGCTTGCTGTCTCTCACACACACACACAGAGAAAGAAAGAGAACAATAAAAAACAAACTGTAAAATGCTGGAGAAAGTAGAACTACCAGAGTTTAGATGCACTGAGTGTAGAAGAGAGGGAAGAAGGACAGAGAAGGAGCAAAATGTGTAGAGGAAGAGAAAGAAAGTAAATATTAAGGAAATGAGGCAGGAGTTAATAATAATGAAACAATGAGGAAAAGAAACAGTGGCGACAGTCTTAAATGAAGGACATAAATAATGAACATGTGTAACAACAGAGGGGAAGACAGATAAGAAGGAAGGAAAGAAGGAAAACAGGAAGGTAACTCAGCAAGAGTGAGGAAATAAAGATAAAAGGAAGCAACAAATGGTGGCAACAAATTAGAAAATGTGTGAGGACAGGAAATGAAGAGAAAAACTGGAAGAAGTCAAAAACGGCTGGCAAAATATAAAAGTATAAAGAAAGAAAATAAGGATATAAATAAGGGGAATGGAAGGTTTGCAGAGATTTAAGGAAAATATATGAGGATTGAGGTTTAAAGGGTTTTTAAAGAAAGAGAAAGTCTCATTCCATATTTATCTCATTGTTGATGTAGCATGTGTTGTTGCACATGGACTCTCCTTCTGACCCTTCTTCTTGCTGTGTTTTACACTACAGTGTGCAGGAGGACAGAGTGTATGAAGGGGAAACTGCAAAGGATTAAAAAGACGTCCCCCCCATTTGATCCATAATTGATCGAAATGGCTGGTGACTAGAAAACAGGGGGAGTGTGATCTAAATAACAAGCGCACCTCCACCGTGTCGTGACGGCTCTATATACGTGACCGCAGGTTGGAGAGAGGCGAGCATGAGAGAGCCTTGCTTCCATCGCTTGATGTTTTTCCTCCTCTTTTCTGTTTTAATGAGTGTCAGAATGCAGGTTTCTTTCTCTTTTTTTTATACAGGAGGAGGAGGGAGGTGGAGGGAGTGGGGGGAAAAAAACAAAACAACAAGAAAGCAGAAAAAGACCAAAAGAACAAGCGTATCTGATAAAGTGCTTACGGAGCGTTCGCACTAAGTTCTGCAGACACACACAGTACATGCAGCTGAGCGCTGATGTAGGGCACAGGCCCACCAGTCATGTGGGGGTTTCTCTCATTGATTAGAGGCACAGAGCAGGAACTGCTCTCATCACACAGGTTTATAATGTGATAGCTATTCTGCTGGAAGGAAAGTCGCATTTTCTTCTTCTTCTTTCTCTTTTTTTTAAATATTTTATCCTCGTCTTCTATATGATTGGCCCATCAAGTTTTAATGGTGACATTTTGATTCAAAATCAAAAGGAAAGCAAAAGCAGTAAGAAAAGATTATACAGTTCTATAATCACTAATCCACTATTTTTGTTCAACAACTATTAACAAATACAAGAGGAAATGCTTTAGGTTTAGGTGCCTTTTTATGTGCTAAACAATGAGCACTCAGGATTGCTTGATTGTTTAGGCTCATCCCAAGCGATGTATAATACTAATGTTTGGGGTTCAAGGCTCTCTGTCCTGAGCCCCTCCCACCGACTGAGTGCAAACAAATGTATGTGCTTCATTCATGACTGATCTTAAATGCTCTGCTGATACTGACATGTTTTAATGTTTGATTCTCTTTTTGACGCTTTCATTTTTTTTTAAAGGAGGCTGTGTAAACAGTTGTTGCAGGTGTTGGAACTGCGACCTTTCCCCCAAGGGCACATGACATGAGCAAAGGTTTTTGGCCACACCTGTTAAGTATTTAATTCAGGTGTTTCAATCAGATTTTGGGCTCAGCCCCTCATGTCCAATGAAGAAAATGATGTATGCTTCCAAGTTTGTGGCAAGTTTGAGTAAGGTCCTTTTCTATTCCAACATGATTGTGTCCCAGCGCACAAAGCAAGGACTTTAAAGACATGGTTTGACGAGTTTGGTGCGGAAGAACGTGACTGATCGCACAGAGTCCTGACCTCAACCCCATCAAATGCCTTTGGGATAAATTCAATGCTCTACAGAATGAATGGGCACAAATTCCCAAAAAACACTTCAAAATCTTGAGGAAAGTCTTTCAAGAAGAGTGGAAGCTGTTAAAGCTGCAAAAGGACCAACTCCATATTAAACTGTATGTATTTGAAAATGTCATTACAGCCTCTGTTAGTGTAATGGTCAGGCGTCCCAATACTGTTTTTTTGTCCATATAGTGTACATGAGGCTACTTTGTATTACAGCCATTAGGAGCACCCGCTCCCTCTGAACTGCTTTGTAACTGGTCAAAGCCTCCTGTCAAAGCCCATATTTCTCCAACGCTGATCCTCACAAATTTTGATTAAATTGTTTCTAACATAGTTCCCAAAAATACACAATATACTTTTGTGTTTGTTAAAAGTAAGACTCCCACAGTCCAAAAACATGCAGATTTGGGGATTAGGTTAATTGGACACTCTAAATTGCCCGTAGGTATGAATGTAAGAGTGAATGGTTGTCTGTCTCTATGTGGCCCTGTGATGGACTGGCGACATGTCCAGGGTGTACCCTGCCTCTCGCCCTATGTTAGCTGGAGATAGGCACCAGCGCCCCCCGCCCCCTAGTGGATAGAGCGGTAGAAAATGAGTGATTGAGAGTGAAAGTAAGACATTATTTGACTGAAAAAGAGCAGAAAACATTGGGCATGAAGCTGGGTGCCAAAGACAGGACAAGTGAGTGAGGGTGGATCAGAAGTCGTACAACTCAAAGGTCAAGGGCTTGACTCCCTGCACTGCTAGTCTACATGCCATTGCGTCTTAGGGCAAGACACTTAACCCCAAGTTTGCTCCTGATGGTTGTGGAAGCAGCGTGTGAATGTGTGATAGAAAAACAGCTGCACATAGACGCACTCTATGAATGTGTGAGTGAATGGGTTTGAGTAGGTGAACGGCAAAACTGCAGTGTACAGCAGCTTCGAGTGGTCATCAAGACAAGAAATAAAAGACCATCTATAAGGCAAGTATTGGTTTTATCCTTTCCATGAGATATTTTGACAAAAAGAGAAGTGTGAACTATTATCAGCCTTATCATACAAACACAGTTCAACTGAAAAGTGGCCAATCATCCAACAAACAGTTTCTATCCTGCATTTTTTTTCCCTTTCCTCTGTAGGCGACAGGCGAGTGGATTTGATTTCCTCACTTCTCACAAAGACAAAACAGATACAAAACAAAAGGGTAATGGCCCATTCTACTGAAGGTGTCTGTCTGCTTTAAAGCCCCGTCTCGTTATTAATAAAACAGCAGCAGCTGTCACAGTGTGCGTCTCCCTCTCGACAGGACAGCAATGAGAGGGATAATGTGATGACAGAACCGAACCACGGCGATGCACAATAGATGCTCATTCCCTGTTTTTTTCACAAAGAATACGGTGAACGATGAACACCATCCCAACAAAATGCCAATAAGACAACCGTCAGAAAAATACTGTAATGACTCCTAACAGTAAACAAGAGGCCGTCTGCCTCCTTCATCTTCCCGCTCTCTGCACCCCCCACCTGTCCTCTCCTCATTTCTCTCATCTCCCTCTTCTTCTTCTCCACCTGTCTGTTCTCGCAGACTCCCGCTGACTGCCGGAGACGCCACCAAGCGATGAGCTCTGACTGAGAGCTCAGCTGGTTTGGGGACACTGGGCCGTTGTGACAAGTGCTGTCCTGGCCCTGCATGGCCTTGTCTCCACAGTTACACAGTGTTTGTGGCGACTGATCGTCTCCATGGTGACAGGGCTGTCAGAGAATGTAGGGCTATGGTGAGAGCAAAAGAAAAAAAAAAACAACACATGCGTTAACACATGTATTGTTCTAAAATATAACAAGAAAAAGATTATTTTTGTAGTTGTGAAGAAGAAAAATGAAAAGGCAAAAGGAAGCACATGAGAAGGAAATAAAAACAGAGAGATAATTGAATCCCATCCAACTTTATTTATAAAGCACTTTAAAAACAATACAGTGAGTTGTGATAAAAGGATGGATTAAAATCACAAAGTGATGCAGAGAAAGAAATGGTTTAGCTTTAGTAAGTTGTCTAAACTGAAAAAAGCTGAACTTGACAACTGAGCTAATATGTGCATCAAGTTTAAGATCACTGTCTATTCTGACACCCAGGTTTGTTGCTGTAGGAGTCAAGTATTGACCTAAAGAACTAAGATCAGCACAAACTTTGGCGGTCAAACATGACCTCAGTCTTTTTATTATTAAAGTGCAAAAAAACAAGATTTGATTTGATTCTGTAAAGTGTAAGTCACTAGAAAGATACTGAGGTAAAGAAAGATGAAAGGAACTAAGAGAAGAATTAGATAAGGACAGAATAAAGGGAGGAAATCAAAAATGAATTAGGAAAGGATAAATGGAGAGAACGACATAAAAAGGAGCAGGATAAGTTAATTAAATCATCAAGAGGGTGAAAAAGAAATAACATTTGCTGCTGCATACAATTTGACAGTAAACCACTTCCACCAGGCAACAAATGACTGTAAATTAATTTGATAACAGAACAAATAAACCTGTTGTGTTTCCACTGACAGTTGCTAAACAGCAACTCCTGGAATAAACTGTGGTGTCAAGCTGAATATTTTGTTTAACATATCAAGTATGAGCATTGTGTTCAAAGCAGCAATACACCCACTGTGCTCCTATTTACTCTGCATTGTCCTTGAGACACATTCACACAGGCCTGAAAACAGCTATCCAGCCTTTACAGTCATTTAGCAGATATTTCATACAGAAAATAAAGATGCAGTAAATTCAGCCTGATTGAGCATCAAATAAAATAAAAGGTGTCACCACAGTGCCACCAGAGCACCATTAGATAAATGCAGAATAAAACCTTAAGTGCCATAATCACCGCTGTGCAATTAAATATGAAATGAAAATGTCAGAGGATTAGACACCGAATGGTCATAACTGCTGTCCCATATCAGCATCACCAGGCCGCAGCAGTAAACCTCATGTTTGTTTGCTCCTCTCCATTTTACCGGTGTGTTTTTATGGTCAGGCCTCAATCATATACAGTATCTTAACGATGATGGTAATTAGATGGCAGGCTGCAGGCCTGCTTTAGCTGAAGAAGAAAATGGAGGAGAAGGAAATTGGAGAAAAAACTGAGTGAGGAGGTCGATTGATCCGCAGATCATAAACGGCTCAGGGTCAGAGTCATGAGCTTCTCATCGCGCTGGTTAATGCAATTAGTCTGGGTTTGCTTTGAGGCTTCATAAGCATATAAACAGCCCCTGTGGCCCTGTATTAACACACCAGGGGATATCACTAATAAATAATCCACAGAGGCGTGTGTGTGTGTTTGTGCATATACTCTGCTCATTCGTGCTTGCATTCATTCTGTCCAGTATTTTGTGCATATACGTTTTAATGCTGTTATCATTTTGAAACTGTGAGATGTCACATGTGTCCCAGTTACCTTCTCACCTCTTCCCAATGTCCGTCATTTGCTTCCAAATACAGTTCAGTCAAAATACATGTCAGGCCAAATCATAGCGTCTGTGTTTGTTACTACGCTGAGGTCTGTGTGACCAAAATGTCATAATTAATTGATGTTGCAGACATCCAAATTTTGTAACATCATGGGTCACAAATATACATTAAATGCAGATGCTCCAGGTACTGCATGAAAGTGTGGGATCATATTCAGTACGTGTGGAGCCTCATTTTAGCATGAATGAAACCCCGGAGATGTGAATGCAAAGTATGGAGAGGCCTTCAGAAAAACAGTTGAATAGAAGTTGAATAGTCCTGCATAGAGCAGAAAAGTAAAAGACAAGGAAAGTCTCCAGGGGTCTAGACACTGGTGGCGGTTGATGGGATGAGGAGATGTTGAGAATGGGAAGCGTGGATATGAAACCTGTACATGAGATGAGACAGCTGACTGTAGCAAAGCAGATGTTTCATAACAACAATGTGATTGGTTGTAGAATAGATTTTATCCTGGTTTGGGCCAAAGGAGGAGCTGGGGCCAATTCCAGCTCACATAGGGTAAAAGACTGGCGCACCATTCACACCCACGGTCAGTTCAGAGTGTCCCATTAACTTAATCCCTATTCTGCATATTTTTGGACTGTATGAGGATGTCGGGGTACCTGGAGACAACACAGGCACACTGAGAAAAACATTTAACCTTCACACAGACAGGCACTTAGTCGAAAACCACCTGCAGGTGAATAAGGTCTATGTCTCAATTTCAGTTTGTTGGTCTACACAAGATTTGAACTAGGAACCTTCTAGCTAATGCAATGCTTAGATCTCGCCACCTTTAAGGCGATGTCAGCTGATTAGAACAGGACGGTTGGATGGGAAATGAGTGAGTCACAGATTTGTTAGAAATAATTTGTGTTTAAACTTATGCTAGGCTTACACATACTGCACATTGACTGTTTATGCTTTGTTTGACTTGTTAACCCTGTGCATTTGGGAGCGAGCATGCATGTGTGTGTGTTCTTGTATTTGTTAAATCTTTTGGACCTTTTCTGGCATAAACACTGATCTCGTCAGGACCAGTAGTCCTCATGGAAACCTGGTCCTATCGAGGCAGAATCTAATTTCTGAGGAACTGGTTAAATTTAGGGCTACGATTTGGTTTTTGGTTATGGTTTGGATTTGGTTATGGTTAAGGTTAGTGATGAAACTTGTTTTGGCTGAATGTAAGTCAGTGCAGTGTCCTAAGAAGAATAGCTGCCCAAACCTGTGTGTTTGTATATGTGTGTGTACCTGGTATTCCTTGTAGAAACCTAAATCTGTTTACATTGTCACATTATGGGGACTTGTCTTCCTTATGGGGACAAAAATAAAGCCCTTATAATGTAAATTACTACATTTTAAGTTGAAGACATGCTTTAAAGTTAGGCTAAGGCTAGGATTAGGGTTAGTGTGCTAATAATTATGGTTAAGGTTAGAGTAAGTTTACAGAAAATTAATGAAAATAAATGTAATGTCCTATGAAGTCATGGAAATCGGTGTGTGTGTGTGCATGCATGTGCATACTGGGCCTTTAATGTCCGTGTGTGTGTAGTAAGAGGTTAAATTAAAAGAGCATTGACTATGTGGCAGCACATGCTATATATTAGGACCAGGCACAGCCAGCCTGCCAGCAGCTGAAGCCAGAAAACCTATTCATCTTGCACAGTTGTTCTAACCCCCGCCACCTCCTCAATAAAACCACAGCCCCTCCACACACCCACTTTCCACTCCACCTAACCATAGACCCCTCCCCTCTGTGCACATAATCAAATTAATTAACATTGCTAAGATCCCACACTCATTAATCTATCCATAGTGGTCAGCAAAATAAAAGCAGGCAGGGAATAAGTCCACGCAGCAATCTCAGAAGTCAAAGTTAACTTTAGTTGTTTTGTTTTTTAACAAATGTGTTAAGTCCATTGTTTTGTAACACTGAGTTTCATAGTCGTAAATTTAGGGTAATGATTTCTGATCAACATAAGACCTGCAGAGACACAGGGATGCAACTTTATATCCACTGCATTACAGAGCTTTCACACTCACCCATATTTATTGTTGTTCTGATTGTAGGTTTGCTGTTTGTAAGTACAAAAATTAAAAATGTTAATATCACATAAACACCTTATGTGTATTTACTACAATGGGAGACAGTTTGTTTTAGGTTGTAATCTTTCAAGTGGAATTATATGTTATTTTAAATTATTTGCTTTTTGTTGTTTGACAGTGAGAACTGTGGTTATCAAACCTTTGAAATAAGCCCATATTCTTTTATACTTTTTATACTTTTATATTCAAAAACTCACCAAAGACTTGCTGGAGATATGGATGAAGGCTTTACTGAAGCTCATATACACCTGGTAAAAGGAGGAAGAGTCTTTAAAGTGTGAACAATGTGCTGCGTATCACTGATGCAGATCGCACCTCCATCATGACCAATGGTCAGGAACTATAGGTTCCTGCAGACATTGTTCACCAGTGTTTCCAACATTGTCAGACCAGGCAAATTAACAACTACCAATGACCACAACAAGCCAATAAAACACCGGGGTATAGGCAACTCAACTGATCATGCATGTTTGGAGCTGCAATCAGTAAAGAATGACCTTAAAGAACTATACAATAAAAAAAAAAACAATTCCCCCAAATCTTAATGCAGCCCTGGCCATTTTGGTGGAAATAAAACCTCTTTTTATCGAAGGTGCCCTTTCTCACACTGTCCACTGAAATACAGTATTTATGATGTAGATATTTGCAGTTGTAATAAAAATGACAAGGAGCAAAGGGGATTCACTTTTACATTATAAAAAACTGCAATGAAAAGGGTAGGGGGAGATCAACCACACATCATTCATCAAAATCCTTAATGAGATACATTTAATAATTATTTGACAGCAATATAATTTAATTATTATATTATTATTATATTAACCTGTATATATTAACCCCACCCCACCCCCCCGAACCTCAGTGGATAAAGCGGTAGAAAATAAATGAATGAATGAATGAAACTAGACATTCCATGAGTTTTAGATCTGAATTGCAACTTCATTTCATGTTATTTAAAAAAAGCTTGTACATAATTAAAAGGCTGGAGAGATATCTGCAAATTTATTTTGTGACCCCAAAAATAATCTCCTGCGACTGATCTTTGGTTCCTGACCCAGTCTCTGAGAATGACTGATCAAATCTGTTTATCTTCATATTGTATGTCCTAAAACTGACTACATGCACTAAAACAATCTTCATGAATCAATACTATTATCTCCTGAATTAAACAAAGAAATGAAATAAGCCATGTGTATCTTGTCAGTCGTCTCCAGTTCTGGAGTTTATTTTGGAGCATAACTGTCTCACCTTTTTTTAATTAAATAATATATGATACCACAAGGATGCGGCAGCTGTACTTGCTAATTAATTCACCTGAGTGAGCTGTAGGAGATTGATTAATTCATGACAGGTAGCTGATACCCTTGGCCCTGGGGCTCTCTTGTGGCCCAATCCCACCTTCCCCATACAATCGGTGAAATACAGGCGCCACTATTACAAACACCCAGAAGTCAGGACTTGTGAATTTGTGCACAAATACTGTAGCATTTACCACAGTCTGACACACTGGCAGCTCTGAAACAACAACAGCAATAACAAAAATAATACATTTTAAAAAAATATATATCAATCTCAAGCCAATCTCAGCTGCCATAAGGTTGACAAAGTTCTTACACTCACACCTACGTGTCCAATTAACCTCTGCATTTTTTGCAACTGTGGGAGAAAATGCACACATGCAAACTCCACACAGAAAGGCACTCAGTCAAACTGGGACTCAAACTGGTGACCATCTTGCTAACAGTGCTATCCACTGCACCACTGCGTTGATCAAAATACCTCATACAAGAACTCTGAAGAACCATATTTATCTGTAAATGAGGATATAAAGCTGTTCGAGTAAATCTTCTACCCTTTCTCCCCAAACCTGTTACACACCTCTCCTTCCACCTTTCTTAGCTACATCTTGTTCCTTAGGGATGACTCGTGACAGTAAAGAAACGTGGCTTATTAATTAACACTTCAGAGACTGAACTGCTATATTTTTGGTTCATCCTCTTGTAAAAAGAAACCACCTGGGCTGTGGAATAAAACTATATGTGGAATGATCAAGGGACAAAAAGACAAAGAGGAGGAAATGCAGGCAGTAAAGAAGGTGAAAAGATGGGAAAAAAATCATGTTGGATGATGGAGTTATGGAGTTTTTGCTCAACTGTGCTGTGGTGGAGGCTCAGCCGGAGAGAAGAGTGGCTGCACTGATCCTTCTTACCTCTTCTCTAACAAGGGGAAGATCTGAGCAGATTTTCCCGCCATGTCTGGAGGAGAACATCCCTTTCATCCCCTCACTTCTCCCATTTATCTCTCCACTTCTCCTGGAGAGCACCTCCAATCCCTCCACCCCACCCCCAAAGCCTGCAAGAAGGGGGAAACCCTGTTTGTGAATGCTTCAGTAAGCCTCCGGGCACACACGCACACACACACATACACGCACGCACACACACCTTGTTCTAGGCTTGTTGTTAAATCCAGATCTTAGGCCGAACCACAACCCAGTCACAAGGAATTACATGTTGCCATTGTACATTTCTGCAAACCACAGATACACTTTTCTGAAACAAACATGTATCACTGTTACACTGTTTTAAAGAGCCACTGTGTAACAATTAGTGACATCTAATGTTCGCGGCGCGGAACTTGTTTCACTCCTCGACCAACACCTTGAGAAAGTTGCCTCAGTGATGTGTTGATGATGACATGATTATTCCATGACTTTCTGATATGCACCGTGGGATAGTAATACAAATGTGACAGTTCCCATGTTTTGCAGAAAAGTGTAGTTGGAACTTTTGGAAGACTAGGCTTCAAAATGTTGAAGCTAAATGTAATTTGGAAATTTCTATAACTCCAACTATATATCGTGGAATATGAATACAATTCACTTGTATTAGCAAGGTCTGTTCTCAGAATGAATGTCAACTTAGGATGGGACAATATGTCCAAATACATCCTTCCTTTCCACAAATACCACAGCTGTGTTGAGTTGTAGGTGATGAAAAAGTCAGGACACAAATTTTGGAAACGGCATCATCATTTTCAAAGGTCTTAATTTTCTGGCGATCCGGACTAACATACAGCTAATGAACCCTATAGTGTTTTCAAAGTTCTGTGATTTTTTGGTGTTGAAAACAGTGGTGCATTTCTTTTTAAAACACAAATAGTGTGGATGTAGCCAAAGCACACTTGAAAATATGTGTAAACTCACAGGAGCCAAAGCTTTTAGATTTTAGATCTATCTTTGTTGATTTTAAACACACAAAATAGGAATAAATCTGGTAAACTGTGAAGTACACACACACACACACACAGAGAGAGAGAGAGAGCCCACAATATGTCTGTGTTGAAGTTTGATGATATGCTCTCTCTGTTTGTCATCTCCATTAATGTGCTTTGTGGGTGAATAAATTCACTCAATTTCCAGCGTGTCTGAAGACCTGGTCACCACAGCTGGACTGTATGTTTCATGTGAGAATGGATGAAGGTGTGTGTGTGTGTTTTTGTGTGAAGGGTGATGGTGGGGGGAGTGGGAAGGGTGATGGTGGGGGGGGTGGGGGGGGGGGGGGGGGGGGGGGGGGGGGGGGGGGGGGGGGGGATGAAGCTGCTTTTACCAGGAGACAGCTTTGTTTCCCCTCCTTCCCTCCACTCCTGCCCCCCTCAGCCCCCCGGAGAGGCAGTGGAGTCATTTGCTCCATCTTATGATGTCGTCACGGTGTGTTAGTGGCGAGTGGCGATGCCCTCACGCCAAAACCCCCCCCCCCCCCCCTCCACCACGCCTCTCTGCCCCCACTGCCATTCTCTGTCCCCCTGCTGCTCATTGCCTCCCCTCTCTCTCATCCCTCTTCCTCATCCTCAGTGGTCAGTCAGTGCAGGGGGGGAAGAGATGCTGACGCAGGCCCAGCTGAGGTAACAAGCTTACCTGCAGATAATCTCCTAAGAGAAATTTCAAGGGAAGAAATAAGAGACTGAGAGAGGGAGACAGAAAATGAGACAGAGAGGGGAAGGAAGGAAGGATGGATGGATGAAGAGAAACTTAGCAAAGTTTTTAGTCCCTGACTTGCTGCGCCAAGCACTTCCTATTCTCCCAGCCAACTTCCCTCTTCATGGTCAAGCACTTAGTGCTCTCACAATGCCCTCAGTGAAAAGAGGAGAAGAGAGAGGACAAGCTGGGGAAGGAGAGCAAGCTGCACAAGAATTAAAATATGTTTGTTTGTTTTTTTTAAACTACATGGGCATTATTCTTTTATACTTATTATTGAAATTGCTTCAAGTGAAAGATGAGAAGGTCATGTAAAAATGATATTTACTGTGGTTAATATTATAATCATGTGCATCTACTGTGTAACTGTATAAGATTAAATATTTTAACATTAGAGTGAACAAATATTGACAAACTAATAAACTAATATTTCTCATATTAATACAAATCTGTGGCTGAACAGTTTTAATGTGCATTGTTAACAACTTGTGGCTTTATTCATTTTCTTAAATAATTTTTTTGAGCAGCACAAACTACGTGAAGCTCTGATTCTAATTTTCACATGTGCCACTAGAGTTGGTGGTGATGATCACGATGGTTGCTGGTGTCATATTTTGTTTGCTTGCTGTAAATTTATTTGAAGTTCATTTTATTTAGAGTGCATTCACGTCATGCCAGTTTGGGATTTTTGGTGCAGCATTAAAAATAGATCAAAATCAACAGGACAAAGAAAATGAAGAGACACTTTCTGCATCAGTGAAACAATTCAGTGTCTTAAACTCTTGACATTAACAGCTGTTGTAGAAGTTGATCAAAAACATTCTTTAAGATGGGCATACAATATAAACTATATGTTTATTCATCAACTTGACAACATCTTAAACCAACCATGTGTCTCTTATTTTCTGTTCTGTCTGCACTTAGTACATTTTAAATGTCTAAATGGCCAAATCTTTTCTCACTGCCTCATTTGACAAAGTTCTTTATTTATTCGGTGCTACATGTAATGCTGAGAATTCAAAGTAATGATTCTGGACATTTGCATTAAGAGCTCTGTCCTCTCTGAGGTGAAAACTGAGCAGTAAAACTGCGTAAAAGAGATGACAAAATGCAAACCAGTGGACCGTGTGTGTGTGTGTGTGGGCATGCATGTTCAGGATCCTGTCAAGCTTCTATATGGACTCTGTCTCTCTCTTTTAATCAAGACTAACTTTAATGAACTGTCCTTGTGCATCACTTTCATTAGCACATTTACTCAATCAATACGCACAGTGTATTCAAGCAATTCAATGAAAACTACAATGTGAATGTGTGGGTTGGAAAAGAGTCTGTGTGTTTGTGCATTACATGTGCATATGTTTGTCTGCATATGGATTTAAATATGACTGTGTGTGTGTGTGTGTGTATGTACTGCACCTGCCCTAAACCTTGGAGATGCCATGAGATCCTTTTACAATTAACTTTGTCATTCCTGTTCAGCCCGAGCCGTCAACAGTGATATCCATCAGTCAGTCTCTATTCATCCTTACTTTCTTTCCCATCATGCAGCAGTGAGGCCACAGAATGCACTGATTAGCCCTCTGACCATTTAATTAAGTAGGCTCGGCACTTAATTATGACAAACTGCATTACCGCAGTGGCACACCGGGGCTCGGGCAGGTTATGTTCGGTAACAATTTGATTTGAGTGAAAATGGGGAGCTCCGATGGAGGAGGGGGGGTTTATTGAGCGGAAAGAGACATATGATGAGATTAACAATAATCAGAGCAGCGGGAATAGCCCATGACCGACTGAGGAGCGGGGAGGGAGGGAGAGCAGGGAGGGTGAGTGAAGGGCTGAGATGGATCAAATTAGGTTTTTCTCTTCTCATTAGGATCTGGAGAGCAAATTGCTACTGAGGGTGTGTGCGCATGCACGTGTGTTTGTGTGGGCCATTTTGTGGTGATTTAATCTGCTCCCTGTGTCTGTACACTTTTTACTGAAGCTGAGATAATCATCTAATCTACATTGTGCTTTTCTCTCTGCTCTTTGTTGGTGTAGCAGTTAAAGATGATCATTTAGGGAGCCTCCGTACTTTCCATGTTCCGTGCCTGCAGAGAGTTTTCATCACAGCAGCTCCATTCATTCTAAAATGAGGTTCCACATCATTCTACATCCCCACACATTAGTACGAGGTCTCACTTTCTATTACAGTGCAAAGTGTCCATTTGCTTGTCTTTTTATTCTTCAAGTGATGAGTTGATGGGTGATAAATTGGCCTACCATTTAATGGGTCAAGTAATCAGTGAACTGGTCATGATGGGTCCTGTTGGACTTGGGTCAGGTGTCCACACTAAGGTGATGGAGTTAATATAACAGTGGAAAAAGAGGTTACAGCGAGTTAAAAAGTGAGAGGAACAACTCCTTGGGATTCCAAATTAATACACCAAAACTACAGAGAAGTTTTACCTAACTTTGCCCAGTATCATTTACCCAGTATATACAGCATCTAACGGTTTACGCAAACATCCTAAATGTTAATTAACTGTCATTTTAAGCTGCTGGTAGAATACAAGGATGGAGCCCAGATACAGGAGAGGATATTCAAGAAGCTGATTGGAAAATGGCATGTGTGTCAATCAACACGAGTGATGCTCATACAAAACAAATGGTTAATGACACCACTGAAAAACTGTATTGTTCACCCACTGAAATTCCACATACCTGTGTTAAATGTTTAAAAAACAAAAGGAAAAGACACTTTTGTTTCACTTGTGTGTGAGAGACTGTCCCAAAATAAACAACAATAAACAAGAAAATAATTATCTAAGCTAACTATATAAGATATTGCCTGAGTGACTGTCGCCCAATCTTTAAAACTATGTGTAGAGGGTATGGTATATATCTTTGTTGTTGAGGCATTCGATTTTAGACTCGTACAGACTAGGAGGATGATAGCTGAGTCCTGGATAAAAATGAAGGTACCTTGAAGAAGATGAGTTCTTGGATTATTGTCCTGGAAAGACAGAGTTTGAAAAAGCTGTGGAAAACCTCTTCTGTGTGACTGTGTGAGTGTGAGATAATTTATATGTGCTGTGTAATTCGTGCCTGCTTTAGCAATGCTCTCAAAGCAAGTATTTATTAGGATGATATTGACTGTGATGCCTTGCCCTTTTCTTTTTGTTTTATGTATAAATATTTGTAAATTAGTCACATTAAGTGAATACTATTATTTTTCCATGTAAAAATCTACATCCATCCTATTCTTACCATATTTCATCGCTAACTTAACAAACCTAGTATCTCCCAGTAATGGAGAACCACGTTATAGGATCATAAATATCACAGTCCTTTACTATTGTGCATGTCATACTCATATCATATTTCACTGACAAACCGTCCTATTGTAAATGCTGTTTGAGGAAGGTATTTAAAGGGATGAAGCCTGTTACACATATACTGTCAGTCCTCTTTGCTACAAACCCTGCAGCCACACCACAATATGATAATGCCCATGTGAATAGCAGGGGGGTGGGTATGGTAAAAATGATGAATTATGATAAATAAGGCCATAGCATAGGCATGAAGGAAGGGAGGACACTGGTCTAATGCACCATAGTGTCTCTGTTTGTGTGTGTGTGCATGTGTGTATGTGTTCCAAGTATTACTCATGTTGTGGGGACTTAAATCTGTTTACACAGTCAAATTATAGGGACACGTCTTCCATATTAGGGCAAAAAGCAAGTCCCCATAATGTAAATTATTGCATTTTAAGGTAAAGACATGTTGTAAGGTTAGGCTGAGGTTAAGTTTTTCCAGTAGTAATCAAAGTTGAGGTTAGATTAAATCTCAAGCAAATGAATGTAAGTCAATGTAATGTCCTGTGAAGTCATGGAATCCAGACTCTCTCTCTCTCTGTGTGTGTGTGTGTGTGTGTGTGTGTGATGCTGAACCAAGCCTCCCTACATCACAGGCCAGGACTGTTGACAAAAAGAAACAGATTGGATAGAGAGTGAGGGGTGTGCCTGCAGGGAGGGATAGATGGAGAGAATGAGGGGAGGAATGGAGAGAGGAGGGGGATGAAAAGGCCGTCTCCCACATATATTAACAAACATCTCTCCCCCTCACCCTCGACACTGGGAGTCTGATCCCTTCAGCTCGCTCAGTGCAGACTTAGTGGAGCAGGACCTTCTAACTGGGCCACAATATTAGCTTGATGCTGCCAAAGAATGATAACATCCACCCTAAACAAAACCAACATTACACCAACACTGACACGTGATCAGCCACGCATCAAAGGTGACTTTGTCCTGTCAGCTGACAATAGTAAAAACACAAATACAAACATTGCCGTGTTGAGAAATGTTCTTTCTTTCTTTTTTTCTGGTCACTCAGATGTTGCGTTGTAAGTAAAACCCTCTCTGTGTTCAAACACCAGCCAAGGAATAGAGATATTAAACGCCCTCTCTGGGAGTCGCTATGGCAATCAACAACAGATCGATCAATCCCACTGGACACGCTAATGCTCGTGCTAACGATTCACGTACCACCATTGACCGGCTCACACCACACACACAGTCCCTCAGCTCTTGATGATCATGGTAACAAAATATATTTCAATTTATAAAACCCAAAAAGATTATTTTATATAAATAAAGGCCACATGGGTTTACATATACAAGAGCAATATTTGAGAACACAGGTTTTATTCTGTTATTAGTTATAACAGAATATTACTTATTATTATTACTTATACTAAGTTGGTCAATGATGCTCCTTATAATTTCCACCTGTGTTAACATCTTCCAATAACTGTTGTGCAAATATTTACAGAACAGGAAATGAAAAGTCTAACAGCTGCAGCTAATTTTCTATTGATTAACTGTCATTTCATTCAGTAGATGAGCGGAATTTATGTTTCAGATACACATATTAAAGAGTTGACATGTTAAAATCTGCACTATGACACTACATTTCACACTCACGACAAATAAAGTCCTAACCAATACAAAATGCAAACATGCAAGCGCAAATGTCAATTTTAAAGTATTGGTTGGATGTTTTCTAAAAAGGAAGCAAACACACTGTGGATTGACAAACTAGTTACCAAATGATTTTCACTCAGTCAAGTCATAAATCAATTCCCTTATTTCAGCTCCACTTCAATTAATTTTGTTGAAAAAATTAGTAGCCAAATGATTATAATGTTCGGTGATGTCCTGTTTATTGAGGACATTGAGTGTGTGTCTGTGCCATGAATTTGCAGACATGTAGTTTGCACCTGACAGATATCACATGTGTCACTCACAGGCACCGCTGTGATGACGGCTAATGCAGTGTTGGTACAGTGAACTGATGTGTTTGGCGTGGGTATAATTTGTGCGGCTTCATGTGGTGAGCGCTGCGGCCCCCCCCCCCCACCCCCACACAAACCTCACCCACCTCACCCCCGCTCCCTCTTTCTCTCCTCACAGTGTGGTTTGGTTTCCTGAGGGGCAGAGTTCAGAAACATAATCCAATGCGCTAATTGGCCCCCGATGCCACTGTAGTGACTCAGGTAACACAGAAATACACACACACACAAGCTGATACTAATAGTAGAGGGGTATGATGGTAAAAATAAAATCTGTAAATAAACAATAAGGATACACACACTGCGAAAGGAGTTCTTCTGTATCATGTTCCTGGTATTGAGGATGTTTTTACAGTTTATACAATAAATCATAATTTACCCAAAGATTTACTGCACTTTGAACAAAATACAACTAGAGCAGCCATTCCCAAACTGAAGAATGCTGTGGCTCTTTTTACAATTTGAAAATCTAATAAGGATCACACAAAACACCGAATCACAACTTTGATCAACACCCAAGACAATACAATAAACAATTTCAACTTTATTAATAAGTAAATAGGCAGAAAATGACTTAAACTTTAGAATGTGGGCTCTGCAAAGATACAGAACAAACTGCAAGAGTGTAGCAGCCATTGGAATTCAGTTGTCTGTAATAATTACTGCACAGGCATCTACCAATTTGCATTTTGTATTTTCCAGTTATTTGAGGCTTAATTACAAAACTGGAAATTTTTATGTTGTTTAGTTTTTTTTGACCCTTCAGTATTTTTACAGCACACCAGGGGGGTGCAACACTGCAGGGTTAACATTCGTTTGGTTGACATTTCCAAATAATTTAATTTAAAATTACCATTGACTTTTTGTTGTATGCTGAAAACAAACAACCTCCCCGGTTGAAGTAAGAAATAAAGAGAATGTAGGCAACGACTGTAACCGATTAAAGTAGCTTTAAAACATTGCACTGAAATCTAAAATTATCTACATGAAAAACATGAATGCCAAAATTTTGTTTCCTACATTTTCTCCTAACCTTTCCTCTCAGCTCTCTGGTCGAAAAGTGAGCCCATGAGAATACAACAAGAAAATATCCCGAAACTTCACAGTGAGTGAGTGTCCTGCCTTCTGCATGCTCGACCCTGACGCCATCAAGACATTATCATGCAGCATGTCTGACCCAGACAAAACCCCTGGTTTTTGCAGAAATCTTCCCAGGTTTATATCTTACAACAGCTCTACACTGTTGTTTGTAGAAAGGCCAGATTTTTGGATGAGGTTTGACGTGTTGTTCATGGTGAGAGTGAGCTTTCATTACAAAAAGGAACAAGATCTTTTCTTCTGTTCATCCACTGAGCACCATCTTCACCAGTGATGGATCAGAAATGTGTAACATTTTGTCCTGACACTAACAATCAAGCAAAACCTATAGACCTTTTTTACAGAGATGTTTAGAGCTGAAGGTAAAAGATAATGTTATCCTGGAGTCTTTATCTCACTGACACTCACCCTGCATGGGTTCAGCGCCACCACAGCCTGTAAACTTTACATCAGACATCCTCAACTTCAGCCTTTTGGTTTTCAAGCAGCAGCACTGTTTAAAAGAAAAGAACAGGAAGTTGTCAGTACACATTGAATTTATGTGGAAGCCCAGTATTCATTTTTTTTAACCTGCTATAGAGTTCATGAATTTCCTCATTGAGGCTTTTAAAACAAAACATTTCAAATCACTGATTTTTCATGAAGTTTAGGTTTGAGGCTCTTCACATCTCAAAAATAAAGCCAGTTCCAAATCCAGTATGTATCGCATATCATGCAGTAACACAGTTGGTACTGATTCTGCTGTGTTTCTCCACTCAGGTAATATTAAAGTGTATTTACACTGGACAAAGACACTTGATGGATTAGATAGAGTGACCATTACAGTATTTTATTCATGCCCCCCTTGAATTCATTGCAAAGTTATATATGGATCTCTCAAGCTTCAATCATATTAACATTCTTTCTAAAAAATTCACTCACAAGTGGACACCATTAAGTATGACTGACCACATGTGATTGGAAATCTGGAGCCTGTGTTCATGACATGAAGCAGCGAGGATATGGAGGAATAATAACGACAGGAACAGACGGGAAGTTATACAAAAGAAAAGAAACAATCACTGACAGCAGCTTTGACTGAAATAAATTAAATGAAATCTTAACTCTCTGTCGCGATCTATTTTATTTTTGGTCAGTGTTTTGCCCCTGATGTGTTGTTATTTATGCTATGATTGGTGAAGTGGTGAATGATTCACTTTCTCTAACGCCCTCTCCACCTTACTGAATCACCATCTTTCTCTTGCACTCCTAATTTATAACAATCAGGTCACTGTGAGTTTTGTTAAACCAAAGTGATGGTTCATTGTATTATGTAAATTCACAGCACACTATCTCACATCCTATTTTTCTCCACCCCCCCCCCCCCCCCCCCACCTCTTTTTTTCCCCCCCCCCCCCCCCCCCCCCCCCCGCCGGCAGGTCAACGTGCTGAGGGTGGCAGTTTGTGGACGCTCTGTGAGTGCATGAGTAGACCCAGCTCTATATATGTAAATCCCATTCATTCCCCATCCAGAGCTTAATTGACAATCTATGCGCGTTATTGATCGACACGAAGATGTCTCTATGCATATCTGGCTGTGTGGACGTGTGTGTGCTTGTTTGTTTTTGTGTGTCCAGATTAAATTTGAATGACCCCGGGGTCATGCTAAGAAACTCACCTGTATGTGTGAGTGAGTGAGAGTGAGAGAGAGAGGAGGGAGGAGGTTTATTGTCTCACTGTAACCTTGTTTGAACTATCGTGCCCTCTTGGCTCCTTTGGACCAGAAATGTCCAGAAGAAGAGGAAGAGAAAGAAGAAGGAAACCTACAGACAGTGTGGACATCATGTCTGAGCAAAAGGTACATGCAACGCTACATAAAAGGTTCCTAAAATCTCAAATGTTTCTCACAGGTTGAAAGTGGGTCAGCACTTTAAATGTTAATTTTAACTTACTGGGTGCACAAAAGCTCAGCTCTGAAATTCCATTATGATTATTTGTTTTGATTGGCATCCCTCCCAAAGCCTGAGCGGGTCTGCATCGCCTATACTGCCACTATGGAACTTCAGCTTTCTACTTTACAGCATTTTTCACATGATGTCACTCAAATCGAACCAGCGCATTCGTATGTGTTGTCCCGAGACAGGGCCCAGGTCAGCTGAGTGAAAAAACTTGTAAAACATTTAAAATTGGCAAAAATCTATACTTCCACAAAGCTCCACCTCAACCAGTTAAAGTAAAATCTTGTGTATTAACTTTTAACACTTTAATAACACATTTTGCATATTAAAAATGGGATTTGAACCACAAGTTAAAATGTTCTGAGGTGTTTGACTTTGAATTTACACAACACTTAATGTACATGACAGCAAGATGCCCCTACACTAGCCCCAACATAATAACGTTGACATGGCGTCTATGTCACCTGACTCCCTGTTGTGCCCTTTATAACTGCCAAGTCTACTTGAGGGTGATGTCACATGAATGCACAACCATTTCTTTTTTGGGAGGTTTGATGGAAAGACAGACATTGTCCAAAGCCACATTTACAGTATAGCTGATTCATCTATGTGTCAGCTGAGGATCACCATGGTCTGCTTAAGGTAAATGTCATCATTTGTGAATTTAAATGAGAACCAGTTGTGTATTCTCCATGTGCCACAACACTTGTCAGGCCAGGTGGAGGTGCATTCAAGGTTTGGTCCGAGATGACATAAGGACAATAACATTTTGGATGCTTGCGTCACAAATCCACCACTACCAACATCCGTATAGTCCATCAGTTAAAGAATAACATACAAACAGAGACGGAGGGGAAAAAATTGCTCATTTTGGAATGGAACTGAGTGGAATGGTGAGATTGATTATTTTTACATGAAAAGCTAGAGTCATTTAGTATGAGAGGAACTGAGAGTTCCTGTTCCTGTTAGATACAAACAAATGGAAATGTGTTGCAACTCTCTTTGGACAGGCAAGGATATGTAGAGATCCATACATTGAAACATAACAATCTGTTTGCATTAGAGGACATCCTAACAATAATTGACTGTTTTGTTGAGAAGAACAACAAAATTGTCCTCTGTTACTTTTTCCTACCGTCCCATTTCATGTTTGATCTCTGTTATTCTTATTTCTTGGCCTCTTTCCTTTTTTGTGTTCCTTTTTTATCTAAACTTTCCTTTCTGCTCTTCAGTCCTTTCTTCCTTTCCTTGTTCAGAAACTCAAGGTCAATGAAACCTTGATGACAATGACATGAAAATCTTGCACAACTGAATATAGAGGTTTTTAATAGGCAAAAGTTAACTTTAAATTAAATGAACTAATACTGGTGGATTAGTTTTACATCATTTGACAGAACTTTTAGTCAATATGAATTAGGTAAAGTATATTCACACTATTTGTAATTTTAAATTTAAGCTCATCTGATCGTTACTGAATAATGTACTCTTAATGTTCTTTGTTTCTGGCTGCCTGCTGAACAGAAAGCAACTATGAACAATGGCTGACCTGTACATATGTTGGAGAGGAGTATGCTGTGTGAGAGTGTTTGCCCATCTGTGCATTTAGTACTCATCTTGCAAAAGTGCCTCCTCAGCAAAAAGCAGCCTCCTCATGTAGAACCTAAAAAGTAGATATTCATGCACACAAACAAAACAGTGCATTTGTGTGTATGTGTTCCCATGTATGGCATCACATGAAGAAGAGCAGGCGATGGGTATTTACCGGCTGACCAGTGTCTCGTTGACAGATTGAGATTGGGACTCTTTCGGCACACAGAGAATTTATGGGCGCTTTGACGCCGCTTTCCTCCTAAATTACAGCTGAGCGGGAACAATGAGAAAGCCTGGGAATCAGGTCCGATAGTCTGAACCTCCCTTGGGGTTAACAGTCCCTGACTCAACCCTTTGCACTCCATTTCACACCCCCAACCAGCAGCTCATCCTCTTTTCCAGCATCAGAGAAAAGGAGGAAGGAGAAGAAAACAATCCAGTGAGACAAAAATAGCTTCCTTAACCTTTAAAGGAAAGGAAACCTTCCTCCTCAAATCGAGGTTAAGAAAAAATATTTATATTTATTTATAAAGAAAGGCAACAGCTTTTTTTTTGTCTGTGATTCAAACTATGACCAACAAAATTACATAGTTTCATGATTATTATCATAATTTTTCCAGATTTCCATTCTTCCTGCTGCCCTCACTCTGTGGAGGTCTGAGGATGCTCTCCCTCCTGCAGGGCTGGAAATGGGCCACCCACATCGATTTCACACCCAAAAGTCAAATAAAGAAGAGAAAATCAGCCGGCCCACTATCATGAGTGGCTGTATGTTCACTATCTGTGCACCAAAAATAAATAAATAAATGAACTGCACTGACGTAGAGGAGGGCTGAGTGAATGGCATATAAAGAGTGAATTTGAAGGGTCCAGCCTTGTGTAAATGGTTTGCATATGGAGTATAGACATGTAGCAATTCATTGTTCGAAGGTTAAACTGTTATGGTCATGATTTCATTTGCTTAAGTGGTTTTAATATTCATATCTAGTTATGTGTGTCTCTACAGCAGGGGACAGGCTTGATTTCTGGCTACATATGTGATGACAAATTAATTTTCATTTAGCTTCTCCCACGTGTCACACACATATGGAGGTGTGGAGTCACATGGCTGGTAGTGATGGGTATTTGGACACTTTTAAGTGAACCAGGTTATTTAGCTCAGCTCAACAATAAAAGCTGGCTTTTTCAGTTTTCACTTCGGATTTTTACAGTGAACCAAAATATAGCACAGTCCAACCTATAATTGGTATCGTTCATGTTTTAAACAAAACAACTGGTGTGCTGAACTCTGTCGGTATTCATTTAAATAGTCAATATCCAGAGAAATAGTTGACACTCTCAAACAGCGATGAACATTTCAATAAATAGATAAATGCACAGCAGCACAAACACGGACACATTTGAGCCTGTCTGTGTGTCACTGAAAATATTAATTCAGTATAATCATACTGGACCTTATAATTTCCAGATTTAGATCATGTTTGGTATTAAAAACATTACAGGGAAAAACACAAATAAACATGAATTTTATGTTTTTTTTCCCCACACAAACCATCCCAAACTCATTATGGAACATGATATGTCATAAGACACACAAAAACAATCGGATATAACATTCAGACTAATGTTGCTCAGGTGTCATAGTGTCAATATATCTGACACGTGAGTGGACCATTGAAAAACAATACGTTTTTTAAAAAAATTGCTGCTTGTGACTGCTTTTGAACTTGTGGAGTGTCACATTGATGCCAGTGTCAAACAACACACAGGCTCCTCATGAGCAAAATGTACAAGACTGTCATCCTGAGATGGCCTCATGTTCCTCTCATCCTGAAACCTCAATGTGTGAATACAGTTTCTCTTTTTTTAATGAGAAAGCAACACAGAGTTAGATCAGGTGGCTGCTCACTTATCACAGTTATCAATACCACTCTTCCCGATGTATACAGTATGTAACCAGATCTTAGCAAATGTAAAACTGAGGCCTCCAAGTATAGTCTATAAGAACCCGGAACTTTAGTTTAAATAGGCTCTTATAGTGTGGTTTTCATATAGTGAGGTTTTTAGTCTGTTTCAACGTGTGCAAAGTCACAGGCTGATAGTTACAATGAGTGTGAGGAAAAGAGCAAAGCCTGGACAATACACACTGAATATTTTTAAATGAAAGCAGTGGAAAAGAGTGGTCTCACACACATAAACACTGCTTTCCATGACTTCATTACATTGCATTGCATTAATTTACTGGAGACTTACTCTAACCTTAATCATAATTACAGGTGCCCTAACCCTAAGCTTAACCTAACCCTAACCTCAGTCTAACTTTAAAACACGTCTTCTCTGTAAAATGTAGTATTTAATTTCTGGGGAGTTGATTTTTGTCCTCGTTAAGGAAAACAGGTCATTGTAATGTGACTGTAAACAGATTTAGGTCCCCACAACATAGGTAATACCAGGGACACACACAACCACACATACAAAAAAAATGATCATAAGAGAGGGATAAGATTCAGTCAAAAAGAAAAGGCAGATTGGAATTATAGAGGAGAGAGATGTACTGTAGGGAGGCACAGAGGTCAGTAGTAGAGGAGTGAGCAGAGGAAGGGGCTTATGTGTGTGCATGTGTGTGCATTTGCGTGTGTGTGGTTGGCAGTGGAAGCAGGTTGTTTATGGCCATCTTGTCACGTTTCGTCTCTCTGGGACAATCAGGAGATTAAGTGTTGAGGAGTGGCTGGGGAGCGGCTGCAGTCACATGCCATTACTCACTCCCTGCATCACAATTAGTGCAAATGGCGCATTACAGGGAAATTATCATCAATATGATATTAAGAGACACTGGCTAAACCAATCAGGGGAAAAGTGCTTATCCGCTGGTAACCAAAGATGAAGGAGGCGGCAGCACACAGAGGTGACACTGACGTGGCCTCTGAGTCCTGAGACAAGAACTCAGAGGAAACACACTGCAGCCAAATCTGCATCATCTTCTGAAGGAAAGAAATATGAACATTTCAAATATTTCCAAATTGAGAGCAGAAAAAACACAGTGGCAATAGTGATCCCAGTTAATTCATGGTGGCCTAATTCATATCTTCACCAAATTCAGAATCATTTCATTCATATTGTGTGAAGCAAAACATACAAATGAGTCAGAATCATTGCTGGGTTACTACACATATGTTATTGTTTTTTTATGGTCATCTGGGGGGGGCACTCTCCCTTTTGTTAAACTACAGTGCTTCTCACTTTAGGGGTCACCTAACAGATCCTTTTCTTAACTTAGAGCACAAGTACCAAGTAAAAGATCCAGTAATATAGCCATTCACTTCTACATATTCCTTAAATGTCTTAAATGAAATTAAAAAAGAAAAGAAAATAGTCAGAGAGCACAAACCTCCACCAAGGTTCCCACAGTGTTGATACACTCTAACATAATCTTCTTGGTGAAGGTAACAAAACAAAGCAAAACTTGGGGCAGTGCTGCTGATTTTAATTAGAGTTTAAAGGACAAAATGACAGAATATAAGTTGACAGTTGCATTAAAACGTCTGAAAACAGTCTGCTCTCTTCTATATTAGAGGACCCCACTCGCACGAATCTTGACCACTGAATTGGACAATATCGGTCCCTGTCTGCTGGTAAATAAACTTATAGGGAAGATGCAAAAACTATGGAATGCCATCTGAAAGTAGCATAAGTTATCAGTGACAGTCAAAAGACAGATTTAGGTCAGAATACTAACCTAAGTATTTTATTTAATGGGCCTTTATGGGTTGCAAAAATTTTTTCCAGATGTCTTGAACAAACAGAAAGAAAATTACATAAAAGGCATTTTCTCTTTGCCATTTTTGTTATAGTATTCTTTCACTCACTTATTTCCATTTCAGGTCAGAATGTCTTTGAAAGTTAATAGTTTTTGCTCTTAATCCTGTATATGTGTATACTTTTTGGTGACCACAGATAATGTATTTGCTCCAGATGGACAGTATAGTTCACTATTCAATCTCCTGATTCCTGATGAAATCATTCTGCAACCAGGGAAGATCTTTGTTTAAATAAAATGTACCCTCTGCACTTCCATTTTTTAATACAATGGGTAAAAAAAAAGCAGCAGTGCTGTCAAATCCCTGAAGAAATCTCCCCTCTTGAATCCTGCTGCTGGCAAGAGGGGAGTCAGATGACTTTCAGGTTTATTTATATGACGACATGTACAGCAACTCCACACATGAACAAGTGTCACTGTAAAAATGATACCTGAGACTGAGCTGGCTTGGCATCTGAAGCCGGAAGAGGCCAATATGTAGACACAAATGCTGCAGGTGACAAGAGTGTGGAATATGTCAGTTTGAAGAGAGTGAGGAATAAAATGCTTGCTTTGCTCTACATTTTGTGACTCACCTTTTTTCACCCCACTTGAGTTGGAGAGATGACTGCAAATCTTCCACTTCTAATATCAGCTGTAATTCTCCTCCTGTGCTCATTCTGTTCACACTCCTCCTTCCACTCCACCCCCCTCGCTCCTTCATTACTTCTCCATATGTAGATAGCTACACATTATTATTTCCCTGTCTTATTTTGCTGACACAACGTGAAGCAAATGAAGTGAGATATACGGCCCGACTTATTGGTGGAGATGGCCAATCCCTTCTGGCCAAAACCATTAACAAAATGGACCACACTTTGTCTCTGTGTTGTTTTCAGATTCTTGTGTGTTGGGGAGATGGGGGGGGGGGTATTTTTAGAGTTTAATCACATGTAGAGAATAACAACAAATCAGCTCAAGTTACAGCTGTCCAGTGGATATAAATGCAAGCGGACACTGAAAACTGTATCTCAAATGAAGCCCATAATCACCTCCTGTGATTATATTTTATTCATGACTGGATTAAAAAGAAAATCTGTATGAATGTAACACAAATAAGTGCTGATAGGTTAATAAGGAAGGCAATTAAGAGATTTTGCCCAGAGTGGAAATCTGACATTTAAATGAGTGTGGTTTAAAGGTCCAGTCGTCTGCTAAAAGCCCTTACCGTGCATTAATGCCCACACTAAACTAATGTCATTTTTGAAGCAATTTATGAAAGTGTTAGTGATTCTGGCTCATAAGCCAAAAGTCTTTAATGTTTCTGTATGTTTCTGTATTTTTTTTTTAATGCATTTTATTTGCATGCTAATATAATTTTTTTAAACCAATGATGGGACTTAAAAGATTTTTGGAATGAGGTCTATCTTGTGAAAAGTCTCTCTCCAGCTACAGTTACATATCTAACCAGTCAGAAAGTGTGTTGTTGCAGTTTGCGGTCTACAAACAAATAGAACCTTACTAAAAATTTGATCATCAGATCTCCCTACAGTCCACCCTGAAGCAACGAAGGAGACATATCTCCTGCCTGTAACCAGCAACTCATCGTTCCTAAAGGTTGACTCCACCTGTTTGTTCCTGTGATGTGATTTATTTTGTGATTAATGCGAGTAAGTGCATCAAAATTCACCTCTCACAAAGATGCACCCCTTTGAAAGTTTTGCCCACAAGACTGAAAAAATAAATCTGTTGTTTTGTCATTTATTTTTGATATTCTTGACATTTTTCCTCCCTATTTGACAGTGAACACTCATCATTGACTGGTGAACCTATTGAATAATGGCTTCCAAATGTATGAAGCCCACTGTGCATCCTGGGTAACTGAACATGCAACGTGACTTTAACACATCTTGACCTCAAACCCCAAGCTTCCCTTACAGGATTTAAGCATTGTTGAAAACATTGAAAATGTCAGTTGTCCACTAATCGACATAATTGTCTATGACTGTGGGTATTTTGATGCAGTAAAAATCCCGGTAAAAACTCCTTGTTATTGAAATGACACACTGAGAGGATTGTGCATCCTTGGTGGAGGTATGTGCTCTCTGAGGATTTTCACCCTTAGAATATAGACATAGGTATGAGAGAGAGAGGAGAGCGATGGAGACGTCCAGTGTGGGTGTAGGTGTGGTGTGGCCGGCCCGGCTCATTTCACAGCTGTATAGGGATTAGTTGGTGGAGTGTGGTGGGGTAAGCTGCCTCTTTTATCTCATTCAAACATGTTGCTAATTCAGCAGAGAGCGGCTGCAGCGGGAGCCTGTGCCACTAAGCGCTGTATCATTCTCCCTGCCGTGAATAAACTGCTAGTCCTAATCCCCAATCAGCCGCCGTGACACGGATTATCACCCTCGACAAGCACAGCGACCTGGTGGAGAGGAGAGGAGAGAGGGGAGGTGAAGAGAGAAGGAAGGAGGCGAGAGGAGCAGGAGAGGTGAGGAAAGAAAGAGAATGATGGGAGAGGTATAAGGAAAAAGGAGAAGAGGAAAGAAGGCAGATATGGGAGAAAGCAAAGAGGTGTGGGAGGAGGTGGGGAATTATAGGAATAATGAGAAGAGAGAGAGGACTGAGGTCAGGAAGGAAAGAAAGGAAAGGAAGACTAGAAAAAAATGTGGTGGAGATTAGGTGAAGAAGAAAATCAGGAGAGGAGGAGAAAATGATTTAAGAAGACAAAAGGGAGGCACAGAGTGATGTGTCAAGAAGAGGGAAAAGGAGAAGTGAAAAGAGAAGAGGTAAAGACAAAAAAAGGTGAAATAGAGTTAATGGAGGAGGCGAAGTAAGAGGAGAAGAGGAAAGGAGTGGGGGGGCAAAGAAAGGAAGAGAGAGAAGAGAAGATAGGAAAGATAAGAGGGGAGTGGAGATGAGGAAATGAAGAAGAAGAGAGGTTACAAGAGGTCACAAGCTTTTTCCACGATCATCTACACATACAGTACATGTTGACTTAAAGGAACTGAAAGAAAGAAAGAAAGAAAGAAAGAAAGAAAGAAAGAAAGAAAGAAAGAAAGAAAGAAAGAAAGAAAGGTTGACAAACTTAAGAAAATACTTAAGTTTGACAATCGGTAACAACTATATGTAGTTCCTTTAAACTGAAATTAGTAGAAATATGAAGACAACCCAATCAAATTAGTTAATGTAAGTGTTACCAAAAATGAGAGGAAAGAAAGAAAGGAAGGAAATGAGGTGAGAGTAGATGAAGGAGATGGAATAAACATCAACAGTTACTTCAGTGGCTAAAACAAGTTTTGAAAATCTGGCAAAAGAAACTTTACATTTGTGTGTTTTTTTCCATTGATATTAGCAATAATCGCTCAGGGGCACAAACCTTCAAGTGCGGGTCCCCACAGAGGATGCAGCATGATTTAAATAAACAGCACGAAGCCTCTGCTTAGAATTAGAGCCTGTAGCTGTTGATACATGGTCACGTTTTGTTGCTGCTTCCCATTAAAGATTGTAGTAATATTCACTTCTGGCACCAAGTCGAGGAATGCTGAGGTGCTACTTTTCAATCACATTAT
This sequence comes from Brachirus orientalis, assembly GCA_016785285.1. Lineage (NCBI taxonomy): Eukaryota > Metazoa > Chordata > Actinopteri > Pleuronectiformes > Soleidae > Brachirus > Brachirus orientalis. The sequence continues at coordinate 1,193,412 of JAFBJR010001097.1, read as the reverse complement.
TAAACATCATACTATATTTGCTGAATCTGTTTTCATTGCACTTATTTTACATCGTATTGATATGCCTAGCGGGACACATGGTGGTATGTGGTTGGCACTGTTGTCTCACAGCAACAAAGATGTCGGTTCAAATCACGGATCAACCGAGGGCCTTTCGAGTTTGCGTGTTTTCTCCGACTTCTCTGGTTTCCTCCCACAGTCCATAAACATGCAGAGGTTAATTGGACACTCATAAGTGTGAATGTGAGAGTGAATGTTGGCCCTGTGATGAACTGTGTCAGCTGTGACTGGCTCAGCCACCCGACCCTCATGTGGAGGAGAAAGCAGTCAAGTTTACCAACTCCTTCAAGTGTAAACATTTTAATGTGTGATATTCCAAGATGCTTTGGTCAATCTTCTGTTTCCATTCATTGAGCAAATTGAAAATGTGCCCTTAAAAAACAAGCTGATGGAAACATTTCTCTAAAAATAGGCACCTAAATGCCTCATGATGCATCACCATGGTTTCATTTTGAGTGTTTGTCGTCCCTCACATGTTTCAGGCCTGGTGTTGCCACGCGTGTGTGCTGTCGATTGAATTCAGCCCACAGGACCACAGCATGTACACATGGGACAATAAGGTTCAAACAAGGCCCCAGAGAGAACAGACCCTTTTTTCTTCTTTTACATCTGCTAACAGCTCTCTGTGTTCCTCCCTCTCTCTCTGTGTGTTTACTCCTGAGCTAATTGAGATCTAATTGCTGTAACATGTCGTAAAGCCCAAGCCTAAGCCACCACCAGGGAAATATCGCTAACAGCCAGCTTCTCCCGCAGGGGATTGTGGGTAGCGGAGATGTCAAAACTACTTAGTCTCAAATCGGAGCCTATGAAAACAAACTTTCCCCTCTTTAAATCTAGTAAACAAGTTAAACACAACCCAAACATGACAAAGGTGAAACCGTGTTCAGACCAAGAACTGACGTCTGCAAATCTGCTCAATGCTCGTCAACTTAATGTCCTCAGGAAGTTGATCACAAACTTTTACACACACACTAACCTCACAACAGACAGTATATACGTTTTACTACTTTATGTCAGTGTTGCTGATGATGAGTGGTGATGTCCTAATAAAGCAAAGCAGCAGATTTCAATCAGGTATTGAAATAAGCAGAGCTAAGTGCTTCTGTTTGCCTCCAGGGCGGATGTTGCCCGTGAAGGGAGATGATCATCAATGGCATGAAAAAGAGATGAGGTATTGATATAGTTATGAAACCAGTGTTTCAAAACATGCCACATCATCAGCACAGCAAGATGAGATATTAAATATACATCTTCCTTTAACAGTGATTATAGAATTACAACTCAAGAGACGGAGATGAAACTCAAACCATTAACTGATCCTCCATCATGGAGAAGACAAGGGCTTACTTCAGTGTTTACACAGCAGAAGAAAGAAAGCAGCACACTGTAATTACAAACGGAGCCATTTAGCTCATACTGAATTGATGTGTTTTTGTCTGACAAAGGAAGAATTTTTGAGTTAATGAATTGAAATTTCTGATTTAATATTTGTTATTTCAGAGTAGGTGGGACACAATGTTGCAAAAGCCAAACAGCTTCCTTGGAAGAAAATCAATCAGTATTTGCAAGTTGTTTTTACTCATGTTAATTGTGTCAATCAAATCTAATGTGATACAAAAATTCACATTGGGTTTCATTTGAACATGCCATTCTTGCCCGGAATCAGAACCAGAGCAACCATAACCAAGACTCTAGTGGAGGTGGAATTGCTCCAGGCCTAAAAGAACTAGAGCAGCGGGAATGTCACCTGACATCTGTTAGAGTCAACCTGGTAGATCTACTGTATTCTCTGCTAGTCTGAGCTTAAATGCTCCTGCAACCATGTGCATATTGGGATGTGCCCAAAAGTTAAAGCCTACTGTATTGTGTGTCTCCAGAGAGCCAACAGTTAAAGACGGTCGTAGTACTCTTAGAGCGATGAGTTGTTTATGTGTAGGGACGAGTAGATCTCCTCGTATTACCTCAAACAAGCATCCATGGTTACCATCTACTTTGATATCTCTTTTGACCAAACCAAGAGGACAATTCCATCTGGACTGATACAGTAAGTGCTGCACTACACAGAGCATGTGCAGTCAGGATGTTCACTCTGTACAGACACAGAACGAGGAGATACTCATGTTTATCTGCAAAGGTTCTGCATGGACATGGATGGATGATGGCATCTTCATTATAAAAGGACCACATAACGCAGAAAGTATAACCCAGGCCTAATAATGCGATCAGTTACCTGCGGAAGAAATGAGGTCCTTTTCCCCGGTACTACCTTCCTTACTCACACCCAAGAGAATTTAAGCCTAACCAACATGCATGAAAAAAATTACAATAATAAGGTTTTACTATGTTAACAAGCATGTATCACCCACCCCGCCCTCTCCACTGCCTCATGATAGATCCATAAAACCAACCAGTTACTACTGTCAAAGCAGATAAATCAACCAATCACATGCATGGATGTGTTTAATCACACATTAGTATAATGCATACCTCCTGCTGTTTGGGGAGCTGCTTTTACCGCTAACACACACACACACACACACACAGACAACAGCCAAGCAAGGTAATCTTCCGCCCCATCAGTGCGTTAACTTTCTAATTTACTGTGTTCTTGATGTGGAGGAGAACGTGAATGAACCGAGCTGGAGGAGGAGAGTGCATCACATGCAGAAGGGGCTGGGAGGCCCCCTGCTGCCTCCGACGCACACACTCACACAGTCCGACACATCACACTGTCTGCACACTCGCACTCCAATGATTTTCAGCAGGATTTTGTTAATGACTACGTTTTAAAAAGCAATCCTATCAGATTCTGTACATATGAAAAATGTCATCAGCCATTTTTAGCTATTGTGATTCGAAAAGAGACACATAAGTGCTCATATGTTGTGCCACAAGATTTGATAGAAGCTTCACACACTGACACATCAGTGACCTCACTGGTTTGGAAGCCGTTCCATCCATCCAAAAATCAGGAAAAACTGTGAGACTGAGTCTCACCAGGACCATATCCCACTGCGTGCAAACGCCAGAAAGTGTCTTTTGAGAGTTTGTTACCTCTTTCCATCCATTGTTATTCCTCTTGACATCAGAGTTCTGCTGAACAGTCACTGCTCTTTATTCCATCCATCCAAGAACTAAAGATGTCCACACATATATTGAAAAGTCAGTCTTCTGTCTGTGTATGTCTTTACATGTTTGTGAACAGTCTCTGATCTTCACTAGGAGAAGGAAAACTGCCGCACAATGCTGTGATCACATTGTGATCAACTATGTCCTTCCTAATGTGTGATCTGACAAGATATAGCATGAATAGAGTGATAGCAGTGTGTGTGTGTGTGTGCGTGCGTGTGTTCTGCCTGGTGTTCACCAGGAGTACCGGGGCAGAGACAACAGCAGATGAGCGAGGCTGAGCACCAAAGCACCCATGAAAATCCTGCCTACATCCTCCTCCATATGCAAGCAGATCCCTATGAAATGAAATCATCTTTTCTGTCTCCACCTTTATCTCACCCTTTCCCATCCCATAGTCTCTTTGCCTAAATTCCTGCCTTACTGCCTCTTTTCTCTCTGGTTCCTCTCCGAGACTCCACATGTTTCACTCTCATTTTCATAACGCGACAACTCTGTGCAGAAAGAGCGAGTTAAACAGGTAGGACACGGAGAGAAGAGAGCGAGGGTGGAAGACAGATGGAGAGACAAAGGGAAAGTCTACTTGAGAGGGAGGAAAAGTTAGTGGTCAGCAACACTGCGGGCATCATAAATCAGATTTCCCACAATCCCCCGCGGAGGGGCCCTTCGCTCGGCCTTGTGCGGACACGCTCAGCGGGGCGCGGAGCATCGATTGGCGTCGCCGCGCTGATGCTGACTGTGCCGGGTTCGTAGGGCGAGAGAGGCGAAGGGGTGAGGTTTGAGGAGAGTGGGGAGGGGTTGTGTGGCCTGTGTGTGTGTTAGCAATGGCGATGAGAGGGTGAAGGAGGAGGAGGAGGAGGAGGAGGAGGAGAGGGGGTGAAGAAATTTGCCTCAGCATCAAACTAAAACAGCAAACCAAACCCAGAAAAACGTAAAGGTGTGTATGTGTGCTCACACAGGAGAAGGTGCAGACTCGGGGGTAATTTCCCCCACCATCAGCACACACACATCGTCACTCACTTCAACACTTGCCCCCTTCTTCTTCCCTGCTCATCACAATCTCCTGCCCACTCACTTGTGGTCGCTGCAGGGTTTGTGATGAGAGGCCGAGGAGCAGCTCACACAGCCGGAGGGCAGCAGTTTACTCACACGCTGAACCCTGCAGACAAAACACAAACTAACATCAACCAACCATGCCAGTTTGTTTGAAGAGACCTCATGTCCTACTGGACTCACCTGAGGAGAGAGGATCCTGTGATTTCACTGAATGGCTAATATTTTTGTAAGTTCCGATCTAGAGAGTTTCCTCTGTGATGTGGGTCTCTCAATCTTTCCGGGGTTGGACAGTAAATATAGTAGAAACGTCTCCACTACCCCACAATAGGAGCCAGAACTCCACAAAGAGGTGGTCCTCTCTGCTCAGAAGGTCAGGCTGTTTGACCGTGAATAAATGCCCCCACACCAACTGTGTTCGTATTAGGAGTGAAGGGATGGCCAGGAAATTTGCCAAACGTTAGCCAAAGATGACATTGCATAGAATCAGTTATTTGAAATTTAAATGAAGTTCCCTCTTAGTTCAAATGGCAGCCCAGCTACAGTATGTGCAGAGAAACTGGTAAGCCCTCTGAATCGTTGAGACTTAAATACATAGACTTAATACTCAAATACAGGCTCCGAAACAGTTCAGTCATTCAATATCATTTCAGGTTCAGTACAGAGGTACAAAATGAGAAGACTTTCAAAATAAAACAGGAAATAAAAGACAAAACCCACTAATATAGGAAATCAAAGGAACAGGGATGTTAGTAAGAAAATAAAACAGGAAGTGACATAGGAGCAACTCAAACCAGACATGACACAATTAATAAAACTAAAGCCATATAGCTACATGAAATGTATGAATTTTAGGAGGTAGATTTTTGTTGGATTTGGAGCATTTTTGGGGGGATTGCCCTCTGTGTCTATGCCTAGAGTTTGACTTATGGTCAGTTGAACTTTGTGTACCTCTCCACTGTACTTAAAGGAAAAGTTACATGTGTCTGGTCGGATTTAAAATCCGCACACTGTGGCAGGTGGCTGGTCTCCCCACACGTCTTATCTGCAGGACACTTTGGCCTTGGTTAACCAATTTTAGTAGTGTTATTTTTCCATACTGATCTTAATCTTAATACAACCTTGATGAATTATTAACAGTTTTAAAGCTCTACAGGCCAACTCACACGTACAAGGTGGAGGCGTCCACTGAAACACATTTCATTCACTCTGAAATGGGGCGTCAACCATTGCTGAACCCATTGAGGGTCATTTGCTTTCATTTGCTTGTGTGGCAGATGTTGAGAAATGTTCAACTTCCCATGTGGCAGCGTGTGCGCCGGCCCATCAAATCAAGTTGTGCAAATATTCCAACACATGCAGTAATCGCATCACGTTTAAGAGTTTAAGCTGAAATGGTACATTGTCCAAATAGACATCACATCCACATCAGTTTAGCAACATTAGAAACTCACTATGAAGACGACTATGTGCCAACTTCTGATTCCCACCTCCAACATCAAGCTTCAGGCACCAGATCTACATCTTCTTACTCTATGTGCAAATGCTTTTAGGATCACTACGACACTGAAATTATCACAGATGTCGTAAGAGTTCCCTGGCAAACCACTGTGACATCACCCAGTCTTTTCTGAGCTGAACTCAAGTTTGGTTTATAAACCAGAAGTAGCCACATTTGGAGGAGCAGGGGTAGACATGACAGTGTGTCCAATCTGCAACCATGCACCTCTTGGACAATACTAGCTATCAACCATGGGGGGAAGAATGAACATCATGCTCAAGAAGACAAGAAGACCTGAAATTAGTGATTTAGTAAGCTTTAGTAAGTCACAAGCAATTTTCTGTAGCTGCAGCAGTGTGTTGGAATCAGTTTCCATCAGCTAATGCTACTCTATCATCCTCTAAAGCTTTTGACTAGATTACATAAACAACAATGCTGTGATAACTTCATGTTGCAAATGTTACTGGTCCGAGATAAAATCACTTTTTGTTTTACTTGGTGAAGCTGCTGGATTTTCCTGTACACTTGGTTGTGTTAAGATAAAGGGAGTGACATGAATTGGTAATCGATGGGTCTTGAAGTTCCTGTCTTCCCTCCCTCTGCTTCTCTCTTTTCTCAGTCTTTTTCATAAATTTCATTAACAGAGAAATCCCATTAGCTCCCTCTCTGGCCCTGCCTCTCAGGGTTAACAACTTTGCTTAGCCATGTAAATTCAGAGCTTAGTCAGGCCAATTCTTCCACACAGCCACCAGTGGATGCATGCTGTCCTGCAAGCATTAAATGCTATCTTTGGATATGTTTGTGTGTGTGTGTGTGTTGAGTGTTGAGGTGAGTTGGACTCAGGATGTGAGGTTTGTATAAACCTCTTGCAATAGATAATCTGGATTGCATGCATGTGTGTGTGTGTGTTTGTGCATCTCCATATCATATACATACTGTACATATTCTCAGGGTCTGGTGTATGATGTTGAAGAGGACAGACACTTATCTCCAGTGGGCAGGATCGAGGCGTCTTACCACCGGCCCCTGCTCTGCCCTCCTCCTCCTCCTCCTCCCTCTGTCTTCCTCTCGCCTCCTTCTCCCTCTGAAGCTTTAACACACAAACCCAAGAAGATTTACTCCACTTTGGCACCACCAGTGGATCGCTGGCTCCCAAACAGAGTGAAGCAGCTTAAAGTGGTATTTTACTTCAGATCACTTTATTCTCTCTAATATAAGACAGGTATGTCCAGGAATTTGTAGGTGTTGATACGTAAAAAAACCAAACATTTTATTTGATTCAGTTTTTTTTTTTTGGTTTAGATGAGCTTTAAAAGTTTGAAACTGCTAGAGCTATTTGGATGAATAAATATAATTTTAAACAGTGGCATATAATGGTGAAACACTCACACACCTCCCATTTCTAAGCATGTCAGAGGACTACAGTGGCCTTAGCATAACAAAAAAGGCTACAACATCTTCCTCCTTTCCCTCATCTGTCATTTCTCTTTCTTCTTCATTTAAGCAGCATTTTGTGTGTGTGTGTGTGTGTGTGTGGGTGGGGGGGGGGCATTCTTCACTTGTTTATTAAGCTTCTGCTTAATAAAATTGAAAATGCACACACACACAGTCAACTGGCTGCTGTAGAAACATGGTAGTGCAAGATGGCAGCCTCTGTAACGTAAGGTCCCTTCCAAAAGAGTGGCTTTTATGGGTGGACAGAATATTACATGTTACATAGTGGATTTTTATGAGAAATTTTATAAGGATGGTGGTTAAAACTTACTTTTCTGACATGTGCTGTAGTAGCAATGATGACTTGAGGACTTCAAATGAAAAAAATGAGTTCAAGCTATTCCTCTATCACACATCTGACTGTTGAGCTGCCTCCATCTGGTGCATTAAACTGAAAGATCGCTGGCTCCAGGGAGCAGGATTTGACCCATGAACAAGGAAACATGTCACTAATGTTTGAGGGTCAAAGGTGGTGTGGAATGAACCTGTAAACTCCATTATGAAACAAATCTGTGTTGTTAACAGCAGTGCTCTGATCCACTTCCTGCCTCAGGCAATCAGAGAAGGGGGGCACTGTCTTCAGGAGGTCAGCTGTGACTCCAGGATGACCCTGCTTGTTACTCACTCTCAGGTGCTTTTTTATTCTATTTATGGCCCAGGCTACTCAATAGTTTCCTTATTGATTGTAATCTTGATCAATGGCTGGCAGTGGCTGGACTCCTGTCCCAATACTGGATCCAGAGTGTCTCCCTCCTGCGCCTGCAGCCAGTGCTGCTTCCTTCCTCGTCTATGACTCAAGGAGGTTCATCAATGGAGCTCAGCTCCTGCTCCTATGTCTTCAAACTCCAGTCACTTCCTGACCCAGTCAATGTCCTGTCTGTCTCCTGTCACATGTGCACACTAAATAATGATCCAAGGGGGGAAAGTTGTGCCATTGAAGAAGCTTCCACTTTGTATTTCAGTGACTGTCAAAGGAATGAGTTACCTAAATTCCGAAAGACATAAAATCATGCATGCTGTGTAATGTTCTGCTTCATCCTGCCAAAAAGGAGGTGAATAGAGTTAAATAAATGACTCACAATAGTGACAAGGTTTAAGCAAGAAGTATACATGACATAACCAATTTTAATCTTGATACAACTGTTGTATATTTGTTGGTTCTGTCAGAGATTTCTTCCTGTTAAAAGGGAGTTTTTTCTCTCCACTAATTCCTAGAGTTTGCTCATTGGGTGAACTGTTGTGTTTCTTCTCCTTCTGTAATATTATACAAATAAAATTGAATTGAATTGAACATTTGTTGCAGCCTAGATATGGCACAAAAGAGATGAGAGAGAGAAAGAAGATCAAATATTTGCATTGCAATAGACACAGACGAAAAATGGCCAGTGCACATTTAGAATATAAATAAAGTTTCAAAGGTTTCTGTGTAAAGTAACTTAAAAGAGGATTGCTATGGTGGATCGTGTCTCTCAGACTCTATTGATCAGAAAATGATTTGCCTTTGGAGAAGGTATGCCATTAATTTGGCTATACATGGGCAACTATCCACTCTAACAGCTGATGGTTCATTCCATTACACTGAAACATCTGTGAGCTTGTCTTAAGCTTTGTTTTTTAAATTTGGAAAAACCTGCAGATATTGTAACGCTTAAGATGAGTTCACGGCAGCAAGAATGATTTCATAAGATCCAGGTAAAGGGTTTCACTTGGGTCCAGCACAGGAAACTTTTACCACATGTTTGAGAGGGTAGACGTACAGTTGAAGGAAAGGTTGTGGAAAATGACATTAATGAGCAACATCTGTGGACACATTTGTCATTGTTATTCATTGTCTTACATTCACACCTCTGAGACTCAGACCAACTTGATCCTCATGCCGGAGAACCCAGAGAGAATCCAAACACACATGGGAAGAACATGCAAAGTCCACACAGAAAACATGTAACTTACGTTACATCACCTATAATCTTCCAGACAATTTTAGGAAAATGTCCGGAATTCAGTGCATATCTGAAGGCAGTTTTACTAACAATCAGGCAAAAGACTAACCTTCTTGGCACATAAAACAAAATACACACATACGCACGCCAGTACACACATCTGACTGCTGCACTCTAGTTGGCCAGGGTAGAGATAGGAGAGCGAGTTTGGAAGAGGTTTGGTCAGGCACTGTGAAAGCACTTTGGACATCCATGGGATGAAGGAGGACTGTCAAATCTACCCTGATGGCATTGCAGCTCTGCTCTGTAGGATCAGGCCTGAATGAAAGCTGGCTGTACAGAACCAAAGCCAGGGGATTCAGGCCAGAGACCGGGCAGCAAAGCGTGGCTGTCAGTCAGAGCAGGCAGAGACACTGAAAACTCTTCAAATAGCTTCTCCGGGATCAAGAAGACCACTCTGGTCAGCTTAGCGAGAGGCTGCTGGAGACACAGATTTGAGGAAGAAGAGAAAAGGATGTCATGTGAGACTGAGAGAAGTCCACAATCATGCTCAGCCTCCAGCTTTGAGCTTTTGTTTGGGGATAGAGAACAAAACAATCATGTAGATAAAGATTATGTTTCAGTGCAGAGGCTGATGATGCGGAGAGTAAACAGAGAGGTGATCAAGTGATGGATAATGGAAAGCACATTGACTGATATTGACCTGCTGTGTGTTTTCACATCCAATATTTGCCCATAGATAACCCACTGCACACACACGCACATGCACACAGACAGGGTGACACACAGATCAGTACAACTCAAACTGTGTGTATAGTGACAATGGTGAAGTGAACCTGTGTGAGACAGTAGGGCTATGAATACGTGATATCAATAAAATCACAGGGTATGTAGAGCACACTCACTCACTCTCTCTCTCTCACACACACACACACACACGCACACACACACACTGTGCAGGAAGTAGAGAGCTCTGTTTGTGGCCTGAGATATGACAATGTGTTGATGAGAACACAACAACTCTATGCTGACACTGAAGTGACAGACCCTGCATCCATAGACCAAATTAATAGTAATCTCCTCAAATTTGGGCATAAGGAGGTTGTTTGCTGCACAGATTACTAAAGGCACTGACCTCAAACCCCCTGTAGGCATGTGAGTGTGTCCCTGCTGTAATGATTTAACTCAGGATAAGTACGGACCAGAAACCAGGCCGTTGAAAAAAAAGTTAAAACCAGAGCAAAAACCAACTTTTAGCGAGGTGCAGAGCTAAGCTGAACTGAGCTGAGCTGAGCTGAGCTGAACGGGTAAGTACCACATTGAATGTGAGATGTACTGACACCTGCTGTAGGAGAAGGTCAGGCTTAAGAAGGCACCAGGCAAATCAGGGAATGAGTAGCAGGTGTGTGAGGAGGGACTCCGCCCAACTGCCCGGTCAATTCTCCTGAAATGGCAAAAACAAGGTTGCACAGGAAAACACACAGTTACCAAAATAAGAGGCAGGAAGCCAGACACCTGCCTTCATAAGTATACTATGATTTTGAAGAAATATGCACATTTTTTCACAGTGAAAAGGACTGTCCACCTAATCTGCCCTTTTGGAGTGAGTGGCTGGGTAAGAATACCAGAATCCACTTATGAAATTATGATATTCACCGGCTCTAGAACAGAGCTCAGCAAAGTAAATTTGGCCAAGGGCCATTTTTTGTAAGCATTGGAAAACATTGTATCTTCATCAGACAAAACCTGCTTTTCTTTTTTATAAATTATTCTATCTTGAATTTGTTAATCGTATCTTAAAATTGTTCTTTTTTGACTAATTGACTCATTCATGTTTATCTTTTTTCAGAATAAAAGGCATTCTCCATCACTTTGTAGTTTTAGCAAAGATAAGCAAAAAATAAATAATAATATTAAATTTTAAATCAGATTTTTAAATTAATCTACCGGGATGGATATTAAAGTTGACAGGCCAATTCTGACCCACAGGCCACCAGTTGGTGACCATTGCTTTAGAATAATACTAATAGTGTGGAAATTATCCACTGCCAGAAGTGAAAGAACTGGCTTATCACATGATAAAACTTGCCCCTTATGAATCCATGAAGCTATATTACAATGTTGTGACTATAACTGTAAAGAATGTAACTTGTGCTTTTTTGATTTTGCTCCATGGCCAACACACACAACACCAACAGTGAAATCCAAGAAAACACTTTATACTGAAAAAAGTGCCATATTTTAAGTTAAAGCACTTTGCTGCCAGAGCCTCAGGGATGTGCGTCACCACCACCGTCAAGTTACTGTTTACACCAGTGTCTCTTGATTTAAGGCTTTAAAGTATGAAGTGTATTTTCTCATATTAAGTGTAGAGGAAAGTTGCAGCGTTATGACCAAAAGATGCGTTATGGGGTCGCAATGACCAACAACATGCTGATTTAGAACTTGAAAAATAAAGCATATATAGTCATTCATGTCTTTATCCTCCAAATGAGGGTCTCGAGGGAGCTGGAACCAATCCCAGTTAAGTTACGACCATGAAAAGTTAGCATTATGAGACACATTTTGGTTTATTTGAATACACCATATTAATTAAGTGCATAGCATGATCTTTCTATTCATTCAGTGTTTCATTGGATCATTTTTTTGAACTGCACCTTCATGATTAAGGGAACGTTTAGGTTGAAATATAATGGTCAGAATTTTCCTACAGAAGGAAAAACTAGTGGGAGATGTAATTTATTCATGTTAATATGCACAGTTATTTTTCTGTTCCCAATATTAATCCTGTATGTATTATATACAACATGTTTTGTCTCATGTTTCATTACCAAACAGGTTCCTGAAACCTCAAATGAGGGTCACAGCTGGAAATACCAGTTACTTGACCTCTGACCTCTCACAGTGCTTAAGGGGGATGTCAGGAGAAATGGGTGCATGGGGAGGTGGAGGAAGGAGGGGTCGATGTGGGTGAGGAGAGTAAAGGGAGTTTAATTTTTCAATAGGACTGTCAAGGACACACAGGGACCTGCCCAGCTCCACTCACCTGAAAGAATGTGTTTGGAGACCAAAACAGAAGCATGTGTCCTCATCACACTTGTGCATGTTAGTCCACCTTTCCTAGGAAGATGAAATCTCAAACATCTACAAACTGAAGGAAAATTAAATGCTTTCTCTGATAATGAAGGATAAAAAAAGAAGAGAAGTAAGGAAACACAAAGAACACATGGCTGAACAGACACACCCTCCTCCTCCTCCTCCTCCTCCTCTTCTTCCCTGGGTAGCTGTTAGCAGTGTTTCACATGTGTGGAGAAACTCCCAGCAGAGACAACTGGAAGAAGAGTCAAGGGTCTGCCACTTAAAGCACAGATCACAGTGGTTAAAAATTCATATCTGAGTCACACTACGACCTCTGTTTGTGCATGTGTGTGTGTGCATATGTAAGTGTGTGTGTGTTTGTGTGTGTGTGTGTTGGGGGGGGCAGCAGAGGAGCACTCAAGTCAATGCATGTTGACTGAGCGTGGTACATGTGTTGCAGTAATGCAACAACAGTCATGAACATGTGTGGCGTTTTCTGTTTGTTTGTTCTAATGGAAGACTGAGCTAAAAAAATGATTCATACATTCATTCATCTAACACTTCATGTGTCTCTGCGTCCATTCATTCACTCATCCATGGGCGTTTTGCACAGCAGCCATTTTGAGGCCATAGTAAGAGAATCACAGATGTGAATAACCACATTAATGATGGCTGTGTTCCAATTAGCTACTGCATCCATCCATTCAATCCATCTACTAACCTGTCCTTTACCAACAATTCCATCTATCCATAGCCATAGACCCAGTCCTCTGTCCATCTTTTTCCATCTAAACATTCAGTTATCATAACTTCATCCGTTCATCCATTTAGAAGAACCCGTCCACTGCAACATTGATTTTCCTGACAGACCCACCCTTAAATAGATAATAACATTCTCTGATGGGACTTGAACCCACACCCTCTGAATCACTGTCTGTGTGCTATCTATCTATCTATCTATCTATCTATCTATCTATCTATCTATCTATCTATCCAAAAGTCCATGATGAGTCAAGCTTTAACTAGTCCAACAAGTTTGGTGTAGCACATTTTGGCTGAAATTCTCGCTCATGTGATTTGTAACCAAAAGAACTAAAAGTCAAACTACACTTTCCCCGTGTGGTCCGACACAATGAAAGAATGTACTGCAAGGGGCAAAATTTCCCCACATGCACTCCCTTCAGATTAGATTAGGATTAGACTGCAGCAAATAGGATGTCATTCTCCGTTAATCTCTCCTAAACTCAGTTTAGCTCTACCACAGCTGACAGCTGAGGCCCATTTGGTCTGACAGAGATGACTGGTTGCTCCTGCCATTACCAGCCTCGCCTCCCACATCTACATGTACAAATACACATACATGATACACACATAAACACATAGAGTTTACAGAGTCGGAAAGGCCTGTAAGGAACGTTGTGAAGCTGGCAGCCACCTGAAAGGGTTGATCCCAACAACTGCCTTCGTCAGCAACTTCCTCAGAGCTTTTTAGCCACATTCCTTCTCTAATTCAGTCCCTCGTCACAGCCTGGGTTCACTGTGTTCCGCTCCAGACGCATTTGGGTTTGGCGTCCCCGAGGTCTGAGGAATAAACGCTACGCATGAGTCTCTCCAGGTGCGTGGCGATGGTATGGGAAGAGGGGAGGGCAGCCTTACTTTCCCCCTGTCTGTTCATCCTGTCTTCTCTCCTTCATCCCTCTCCATCCATCTCACCCATGTCTGGTCCATCAGCACCACAGCGGCCGCCCATTCAATGTCAGAGAGGTTCTAACTGACTGACAGGTCACTCATTGGGATGGACATGTTCAGTCTATTGAAATCTACTTATTATTAATTATTCACAGACACCCCCATATCCCTCTCCCGTCCCTCACTTACTCAACCCTACACACACAATGTGTGTTTTAACCCTGGCACAGAATTTTGCTTGATGCCTAAAGGTGCAGTCAAGCGACTACTCACCTGGGGCTGATGCTAGAGGTAACTACCAGCCAACAACCAGTTAACAAGAGGGCAATCAACAGCAAGGAACATACATTTTTTTTAAAAACTTACCAGATATACATCCTCACTCAGTTTTGCCTTAACTCTTCCTTCTTCACTCTTATTTGCTGCTGGTTAAGCACATACAGCAGTGGCAGTAGAGCTTCAGATATGACTTGACAGTCTGTTTTTTCCCCCCGCCATGTTGGTAGGTAAAAGCTTCTGCAAAAATGAATGTCTGCGTTGCTAGTCATCAACGTTAAGTGCACATCATCTATGTGCATAAACCCATGGAGATTTAGCAATATATCGCACAACCTGATAGACCGAAAGACAATGTATCCGAGCCTTACGATCATTAAAGATGTGCTGTATTCCAACATCATTTAAACTTTCCCTCATCCAACTCCAAAGAACACGTACACATTGCATTGAAAACATCTAAATTACACAAGATAGTGAGGGGAGCAGTGCCGTGAAGCAATTTGTGTTTTTTCGTGCTTTCAGAAGACTTTGCAAGACTTAGACATCCTGAGGAATCTGGGTCAACAGCCCTGACCTTAAAAGTCCGGTTTTTTGCTAACACACAGTAGGGGGAGTAGAGAGTCAGTCTCCTGTCAAAAAGCCATTTAGCCATCACAATGACTCTGAAGCTGTTGAACTAGGGTAAAATCCTGCATAGTTCTGCATACTGTATATAGAATGGCAATTCAAAACCAAAAGCTTAGAAACAAGTCAGAGGTCTGGACAAAAATCTGTCTTGTGCCAAAGATCTACCTGCCTTGTGCTCACATACACAACAGCTCACGATGTGTCATCTTGTTTCCTGAATATTTTGCAGTCATCATTATTACTGAGTAACCAGTGACAGGTCTTATCACAAAAACGTGTGTGGTTACAAAAAGTAATACTGGGAGTGATGTTCAAAACTTGGTTTAATTTATCTTGTTTTTATTTCTACGGGTTGATTACTGGATATACTGAAGCAGTGCTGTCCGTGATCTTTGTCAAGATTTTAGATGTTATACTAGTTTTTTCCTCCTTGTTTTTATTTATCTGTTGAAGCTGCTGATGTATTCCTATTGAGGTTTCAGCCAAAGACCATGTATGAAAAGACAAAACAAACAGAGAGAAGTGTTTTGGGTTCATGTCTACAGGCCGAGCTTACATTCTACCAGTATTACACCTGCTTCTTTTCCCCTCTTCTCTTTCATAAATCACTGTTGTTTTCCTGTCTTTTCAGGTTTCAGCCGCCTCCACCCCACCCCCAGCCTCTAATTGGCAGGGATGCCTTGAGTCATTGCTACCTCATCAAATTTCCAGAATGCTGGAAATGAAATTGGGGACGTGTTGGGAGGAGGTCATCAATAGAACTAAATTAAAACAGCATAAGACATGGCAACATTGCAGAAGGTCATCCTGTGGTTTCTTCTGAATTCATAGCAGAACAAAATCCTTCTCTGTAGCAGTCCCTACCAATCACATCAGTATTGGATGGAATGTGTGCTGTATTAATTTCTAATTAAGATCATTCCTGTGATGCTGTCATTGATCAAAAGGTCAGACTCCAGTTCAATGGTAATTCTAATGGCTGTATTAGAAAAGGGTGTTTTTTTCTCTTATAATATATTAAATGAGTAAAAACTTAACATAACCAAGAGATAATTATTTCCCTCCCATTACATCCTAAATGGAGTAAGAAAGGAATTCCCGTCTTAGGACGTCTCCTGTTCCTTTTTATGCTTCTGTTGAACACTTCTTTTTTTTTCAGATAAACATCTCCTCCACCTCTTCCTCCTCCTCATCTTCTTCCTGACATGTCCTCCCTCTTAGTTTCCTATTAACCCTTGAAAACCCGCCCCGAGTCCGTCCAAATCCAGGCTCAGGAGGAGACAGCCCGAAATGAATAAGGGGGCCGAGGAGGGTCAGCTGAAAGGCATGATGGGACTTATCGTGGAACACATATGGGAATTGTGGAGGATTTGAGCAGGAGCGTAGCCGACACGGGAATGGATCAGCCTGTGACATCATTAACCATGGGGAGCTTCCATCTTCTTGGATTTCTTGGATTTCCGTAAGCCAGACAGTGAAGGGTTGGAAGCGGCCGATTGGTTGGGGGGAAAGTGGTTCCTCATGATTGACAGGCTGGAGCATGTGATTGGCTGAAAAGCCGATGCTGTGATTGAATTAGAAATTAAAGAAATAAAAATTTAAGTTACAGCTTAAAACTGTTTCTTTTTTAATCTTTTTTTTTGCCTCTGGTCTGTTCCTGCTCTATTTTTCTCCATAGCAATAAAACAAAATGCATTAATAAATAAAATCACCACACCCACACAGTGACACACATAGCGCACACATTCCCGCCCATGTGCCTGTTCTGCTCAGGAGGAGTTTAAAAGTGTCAGTGCATAAGTTTGTCTCTGTCAGCAGGTCTGGCTGCTTGATGGTCGGACTTTGTTGAGGTGTTGTTTTTTCTCCCTTCGTTAGACTCCGCGTTAATTACTAATCTCACGGTCCAGTGCAGGACACTTGTGCTAACGTTAACTCTCTCTCCCTAATGAGGGGGAAACCAGACAAACAGAGTGGATTTACAGCACAACACATGCACACTATTTCACTGTCACACAGACACGAACACAAGCAAATGGACAAAACACTCAGAAAGAAAAGAGGAGAAAGAGAGGAGGACATGGGAGAAATGGGCAAAGATGAGTGAATGAAAATCAGGTTTTGTATCTATGACTCATTTGACCTGTTAATTGTGTCGAGTTGTGACTGCCACTTTTATGTCTGGGTTTTGAAAAGGGCTTTGAAAAGGTTGGACAAGCTCACTCCTACTATTACCACACACACACAAACTTACCACACATCATGTACATAATGCATTCCCTCGCTCCTTACCCTAACCCTGACACTAACCTTAACCTCGGCCTAACTTTAAAACATGTCTTCACCTTAAAATGTAGTAATTTACGTAATGGGAACTTGATTTTTGTCCCCATAAGGAAGAAAAGTCCCCATAATGTGACTGTGTAAACAGACGTAGGTCCCCACAACATAAGGAATACCAGGTACACACACATACAGTTTTATGTTCTTACTGTGCATAAAGTGCACACACAACTCGAAAATGCTAAACCAGCAAAATGTCTTGTAGCAGATGCGATGTTGGGGCTCCACACCCCCTAACACACACACCCGCTCTCTCTTCCTCTCATACATACACACACATATTCACATATTCACATACAAACAGTTCTCTTTATACACTTGGACTTTTCATGATGTAAAATTCAAGCTTGTTTGATGGCAGAAACTGAATATACTACACCCACAGGTTTGTTTGTATGTGTGTGTATTTTCTCTAATATAACTGCCTGTCTTTTATACAGTATGTTCTTTGGGCATGGGCTTCAGGAAGGCAACAATTTTGTCCCGCCATGTTTCTACAACAGCTGGAGCAAACAGCCAGGGTGTGTTTGCTTTTTGAAGTGGAAGCTTAATAGGCAAAGAAGAATGACATCCTCTCCCAGTTTTTGTTGTCGCTGAAGTGACTGGAGGAGTCCTCACCATTAGATATCACTAATTCTTACAAAGTGAGCCTTTAACCTTAAAATGTCTATTTGGAAAGGTGAAGGACAGATAAAATTTTCCTGAGGCCCTAACCCTGTAAAATGTTGTGAGTTTCATGGCCTCATATTCTGCAACATTAACCTTTTTACAAAAAACTCCTTTTATGAAAGTGACCCAGTTTTTCATATATGTCTTTTGGGTTACAAAATGTACATTTTTAAAAATCTGCACTTACTCAAACTTTTTTTTTTATTTATGACCTCACTCCCTAAATATCCTAGTTATCAAAGTTTCTTACATTTGGAGAATGTCTCATTCTCATTTTCATATAATGCCCTGAACTCCCCAAATGCCCTCACTCTCAAGGACTAGCTCAAACTCTGGTCCTCGCAAGGACAGATATAAAACATGTACAGTACACACACACACAGACATATCTTCCCTATCGTGTCCCATCCTGCCTCTATGTATGTCCTGCCTCTATGTCCCTGAGGGACGCCACAATTAATGGCCCTTCTGATGACCGCGTCAGTGCTGGTGGGGCAGGCGGCGTCCTCGGAGAGTGTGCATTATGACCTGTGTGTGTGTGTGTGTGTGTGATCAGGACGGTGGCAATGGAAGAGCTGAGGAAGGCATCTCTGGGCTCAGGTGATGTCACCTGAGTGCCAGCATGTGTGTTAGCTCATGCTGCCGTGTGTCGTCCACACTTTACCCGCTCACTTTCCCAGCACCAGGTGATGGGTGTGTATCGACGGGCTGGGTGTGCGGTTTTTGCTGAGGTGTGTGCGGATGTACGTGTGTGTCGGAGGCAGACGCAGCATTTTAAAGCTCAGGCTTCAGCACAAAGGGAGCTAACCATCAGCGCTTTAGCTGCAGAGTCCAGACCACTCTCCCCCCCGTCTGTTCCACTCAGGAGCACCCTGCAACCCCATCACCGCTCACCCTCCCCGTGCCCCTGCAGCCTGGCAGGGTGATGGAGGAGAAGCTGTCAGTAAGAAAACAGGCCACGCTGAGGTTCAAACAAACTGCTGTTAGAGACACAAACTAACAAGCCTCAGGCCAAGGCCTCTCCTTCATATCCCTTCTTCTCTGTTCTTCTTCTGTGGTCTTCAGTGTCGGCTTTGTACTTGCTCAAAGACTCCTTTTATCATGCACGTCACAGATTCCACCCTCTTCAGCACTTTGTGTGTTTGATTACACCTGTTTATGTGCTGCTCATGTTGTTTGCTCAGCCACTCTGTGTCTGTGTGTGTTGGTGTCCGTGTGCGCGTTTATGTTCTCTTAAACCAACCTGCTGACACAAGGCCTGTCCAGGGTAGATGCCGAAACACCGAGGCTTTGCTGAACCTGACCAACATCCGTCACCTCAAAGTTTACACTGACGTAAGTGCTCATCATTTACACACTCGCGCTCACTCAGCCTCTTCGTGTACACACTGCCTCGGTGTGTGTTTTAGCTGCGGGCTCAACCGACGTTTCACATTGGGGCCGATGCACAAAGGGATCTCTGCAAATGCACACACACATCAAAAAAAAAAAAAAAACTGGCACATTTTATTTTCTGCACAAAGTTTTAAAAATATGGATCCGGAAATCAAAACATAATTACAAACTGAATGTCAATTTTAATTGCCAAGTAGGTGCTGCATGAAATTTGCATCTGTGTGTTTATTACATAACAAACACAATGACAAGCAAGTAAGATTTAATTTATCCAGGCACGAGGAGACCCTGGGGTTGGAGTCAGTTCAGAGTCTCTAATGAAAAGTGAGAAACGGGGATAAGGTACCTTGCTCAAGGGTACCCCAGCCCTTGACCTGGCATGGACTTGAAGCAGCAACCCTTTGGTTGTAACCCAAGTTCTCTTTCTGCTTGGCTGTTGGCTGCCTTTAACTTAACCAAATAAATAATAATAATAAAAATATATACAACTGGAGAAAGCGCCAACAGAGTGTAAACCGCAGCCAAGGCCACTCTTTTTTCTGTGTGTGGTTCAAGACTGAAACTTTGTAAATTCTTTCTTGGGCCATAACCTACATCCTCAGAATACTTAATTAAAATGAGTTGTTGATGAGTTTTGATGAATGCTCTTCACAAACAAACACGGCTGAAAACATAACCTACTGGGAAGGACCAGTGCGCGGAGACAAGAATAAAAGTTTACAAAGGTTTATTTACAAAATATGAACTAAAGGAGGGCCAGACACAAGAATGTGGGCTTAACAAAAAGGGGAAAGAACAAAAGGCGCTGAGGCTGGCCAGCTGGCAAGGCAGGACTCAGGGGATGAAAACTGGAGAAAAAGGGAGAAAAACATGGTTAGACAAAACAAACTGAAAACACCAGCAAATGGTTCTAGTAACAGAGCGTGGCAGTTGATTCAACGCAGATTACCCATGTACTGAAAGGGGACGCGCTGACGCCAGGAAGCAGGGAGTGGCAGTTTAAGTAGGGAGGAGTTGATGAGCAGATCAGGGACAGCTGTGATGATTAGTCCTCCTGCCTCACCTGCCAGCCAGCCTTCTGAAAAGAAAAGAACACAACACTTCCCCAGGAACACAAGTACTAAACACAATAAAACAAGAAATAAAGAATAAAAGGAGAGGCAGCTCAAGCCAGATGTGAACATAACAGCTCCTTCACAAAGTTAACGCAAATATGTTTGCAGGTCTTACCTTGATGATGCCTGTGATCGCACATGATGAAAGTAAAATCCACTCTAAGGTTATTTTCACAGATCAGGTAACAGCATTTAATATCAACATGAAAGTGATTAGTGAGATCATCAAATTCAACTAAGCTAAACCAAACCATTGATCAGTCTGACCTGAAATATAACTGATACTGTTCATATAATATTTAACAACACAATACATTCAGCTTAAAATCCCAAGTACAATCTGATAAACTTAGTAAAACCAATCCACCAAAGGACTACTGTACATTTGTGGTGTCATTTTGATAATGATTCACTCCCGATATTAAGTTTACCTCTCACAGCTGCAGAGTCCTGTCCCACAACGTGTGGGTCGTGTGACCTTTGACGCCGCCCATGATTAGTTTTTATGATGCCTAATGAATGCTTATGCATTCTCTGCTCAGCTCTGATTAATATTGATGAAACCTGGAGATTGCTGACACACACCTTCACAGAAAGACCTGTTTATGACCCGTGCATGTTAAAGCACGAGGCAGATGAGGAGCAGTCATGTGGCTGAAATAACACTTACATGTATCATGGTGATGTCACAGTACAGAATGTAGGAGACGTTCAGTTGTGGTGAAAAAGAGAATGAAAAAGGTGTTGCAGAGCTGACCCACACATCAACACCTTTATCTTAAAAACTTTTAGGGAGATATGTTGAAAATCTAAATGCATTTATTAAGTGACAAGGCACCCAAGGTCTAGAACCATTTTCATTCAATAGTTCAACAAACTCTATCGCTGAGATTTTGAGATTCTTGCTGGGAGTGACCAGGATGGACAGGATTAGAAATTAGCATGTGAGGGATAGCTCAGGTTGAACAGTTTGGAAATGAATTAAGAGAGTTAAGGCTGAGATTTGGTCACATGCAGAGGAGGGATAGTGATTATAATTGACAAAGGATGATGAAGATGGAGCTGCCGGGGACGAGGAAAAGAGGAAGACCACAGAGAAGGTCCATGGATGTTTTGAAGAAGGACATGGGGACAGTTGGTGTAACAGAGGAGGACACAAGGGAGAGGACAAGATGGAGACAGATGACCCTTTGTGGTGACCACTAAAGGAAGATGTCGAACAAGTTCATCAAACACTATTTATTATTTGATGGTAAGAAGTTGTTTTTAAATGTAATTATTTAAAGCTCTGCAACTGGATTATTTTAACTGTTGCCTGGCAACACAAACAATTCTGCACACTAGTTTATTTTACACTTTACAGCAGGTCATGGCCCGTTACTGTCATATCACAATTCTGTGATAATTCATTAGCAGTTAAAAGGCTGAGAAAAAGTAAAGAATATATTCTTAATATGTTACAAACTTAAGATAAATCTTGTTTTTCCCTTGTGTCCCTGCTAACAGCCATGTATTCAGTAAGAATGAGTGTCTGTGCCAGTGATGGGCAAAGTCAGTGATGACAATGTGGCAATCCCTTATACAAACACACATTAAAAGGCTGAACTATTCCTTTAAGAGATTATGAAAAGGAGTGAAGTCAAAACTGAGAACTGCAAACACTGGCCATCAGAAATGAATGTGAACATGTTTGATAACAGGCAGAAAAAGCACAAATGACCTCAGAGAGTGGACTCATGTCATTCATCCACTTTACTGATGTTTAGCCCCGCCTTCAATAATTCAAGAAAATGGAGGGGAGATGGACTGTCCCTCTTCGAGTCCCCTGTCCATCAAAGACCTGTCGCACAGCAGCATCATAATGATAATCATGATGACATTTCATGCAACAGTATCCATTAATTCGAAACAGTGGAAATCACAGCTCCCACTGTGAAAATGACACTTTCTCCACTTGTTCCGCAACCAAACCTAAAGGGAAGCTGCGCCAGTTTTAAAGAAGAGAGGAAGAGAAAAGTAAAGGTGGAATGACAGGTGTGGAAAAGGGAGAGCTGAATAATTCAGTGAGTGGTCTGCTAAGATTTCATCTCTCTGTTGATCGCTGTCTTCACCTTTCCTGCCCCTGCTGCTGCTTTTAACGTCCCTCTGCATCCCACAGTGTTAAATCTTGCACCTGATTTAACACTTAGTCAAAGCTCAGTCGCTTAATTGAGATGGAACTGTGTCAAATAAATCTTTTTTCTTGGTATTTTAGAAAATCTGTCTGGTGTGTTTAGTTTTACCAAATTTCTAGTAAGTATATATTAACATCCTGCAGCTCTAAGAGTTGTTTTATTAAACTTATTAATTACAATATCAGTGAAGCACTTTAGCTTGATTTAACTTGATTTACACAAACATATAAAAAAAACTACACTGAGAAATGGCATTTTGATAGATGGGAAGGTCTTTTTTTTATTTATTAGGTGGTTATTTTATGATGCTACAATCATATTTATTGCTGTATGTAATTTTTGATAGTGTGTTGTATACAATCCTCACTTTTTGGCTTTGGGTGCATTAAATTTGTACTTAAAGAGGAGAAACCCTGATCCATAATTTAATGAAAACTGAAACCACCTATCTATCCATGTATCTATCTCACAGCAGAGTTACGTTAAAGGATTGAACAACTGTTGTTTTGTCTTACATTTCATACTGTTTTAGTACATATAATTATCCTTGATTGCACACAGTCACACAAACAATCGTCAGTGATAACCCACCCACTACTGCAATGACCTAAAGTTTACCTCCATCTCCATCGTTGTATTGATAAGGAAATATGATTGGGTGGGAAGCCAATGAAGGATCATCCTCTTTTTTTACCAGTTGCGGCTGAGGTATGATGTCTGTGCAGGGTAATTAATCTGAATGAAAACACTGTGTCAGCCTCATTCCTGCGCAAAGAAATGTAGATGATTGAAAAGTGTCAGTCATTACATGTGGCAGCTTCTCGGAATGAAATGGTGTCCTACTTTCCTTGCTGAAAGACAAAGGTCACTAAACACATTTTAGCAGCTACTAATAGCAACATATACTGTATATATATATATATATATAAAAGCCATTTGAGTCAGTCATTCTATAAAAAGTGCTCAGCCATGAACCCATGCCACATAATAGCTGAAAGCAGCAGAAAAGTTATTTTACAAAACAGTGTCTTTCTCTGGACACTTTGAATCACCGGGTACTGTGATTTATGAGGGTGCACTGTTCATCAGAGGGATATTCTGAAAAAGAGGCCTTTAAAGGTCCAATTTGCGACAGTGATAACAGGAAATAAACATTACAATGTTACATTACTGATATCTCGAGCAGAAAATGTCGAGTCTCTGATTTGGCAGCAAGTATGTTGCATTCTAGCACCATTGGAAATACTGGACCCTGTCTGTGAAAATGCTGCATCCAAATGGGATTCGGGCTGAAACAATTATTTGATTAATTGATAAATATTTACTAAATTCCTTTTACCAGGGACGCAAATCCAGAGGTTTTAACCAAACTCACCAGAGCTTTGTCTTTCAGAGGAGGAAGGACAAACACTGTGGGGACACTCCAACCCCAGCGTCCGCTCAGGTCAGCCTGGCAGGCTGCACATGTGGCTCGTCCCTCTGATCTGATGGGGATGGTCATGTTGTTAAACTGTGGTAACATGAAAAGTTTCACAATTATCTATTTACTGTATCTGGCTGACTATATCTACTAGATTCTACCTCCATTTTAATAAAACGTGCTGTGCTCCTGTATCCTGGAAACAATGACAATGTATGTGTTGTAATCAAGTCTGTCCGAAATGAATTAATTAATTATCAACTATTTTGGTATTTGATTAATTGCTTTAAGAGTTTCTTTTTTTTTAAGAATTACAACAAGTTTGAATATTTTCTGGTTTCTTTGCTCAAAATGACAGAGAAAACATTTAAACTGAATCACTTTTGGTTTGTGGGCTAAACAAGAGATTTGAGATCATCATCATCATTTCCAGGGAAACGTGGATCGACATTTTGTGACATTTCATCGTCCAAATGATTACTCGATTAAACAAGAAAATGAGAGAAAAGCACAGAGTTCAGTTCAGAGAAACTAGAAAGTCAATAGTGGCAGAAAGTAGTTCCACGTGTCCAATTGAAGGTGACTCTATAGTTTTACATCCAAAGAAAGCTCTTCTCCTTCTGAGTCTCTCATGAGTAATTTGGTGCATGTGTTATGTTACATGGCTAATCTCACAGTCACGTTTAATTTGGTCTGCAATTCACAATTTTGCTTCTTTCCCCCCCCCCCCCCCCCCCCCCACTTTTAACATTTTAAAACACATCAGTAAAGCTGAAAAAAAAAACATTATCCATATGATGTAATATATAAAATTTTAATGTACATCATATAGAGTGTTCACATTGTTCTTTCCCTCCACAGCCTCGGCCTCATCTTCCTCCTGTGTATTTAGTCTCTGCTGACTGTGCATCCCTTCATCAGAGTTGATACTCACTTTACACACACACACACACACGCGAGAAACATAAGTGTCTCGTCTCCATGGACAGTCAGTGTACACTCTCTGAGTCCCAGCACAAAAGGCACCATGGGAAATAAACTCTTAATTGGAAAGAGTGAAAGAGAGAGAAGCCTGGTGACGCGTAGACGACACTGAAACCTTTGTTGTATAAAAGCAGAAGAAGCTGCATGTGTTTTTATGAGAAATGTCAGAGGGACAGCACTGAATTACAGAAGTAAGTAAAAACAAGGGTGTGAAGGAGGGAAAGAAATGCTAAAAGAAAGTGTAGAAGGAGGAGAGTATATACAGTAACAGTGTTTGTAGGGAAATGTTCGGCCTCCAGTAAAAGAACATATGAAAATAAACATTTTTAACCAATAACTGTACAATAGTACAATTATGTGGAAGTTGCAGTTACTGTAGCAGTCATTCCCAGACTGTATCTGAGTTAAATAATTTTAATAAATTTTTAATAAATGTATTTATTCATACTACTCTGCTGTGTTATACTTTATCTATAACTGCTATACATTATATTCCCTCCTACTTCAACGTAACTACATCTCAGGCGCTAATATTGTACTTTTATCTGAGAAAGGGTGAGAAATTCCTAATTTAGCCTTATCTCAACCAATCATAACTCTCAACTCTTATACAGCCTGTTGATTTGTCAGAAATATTACAGTCAGTACTAACGTATGTAACTTTTAAACATAAACAAATGCCTGTCATATTCAAACCAGTGTTTATGGTCACACAGTGACTGAGGCGGTGCCTAAGAGACCGTTTTCTTTTTATTAACTTTGACATATTTTAAACAACTCAAGTGGCATGCCCCCCTCTATAAACTATACTATGAATAAAACAAAAATGTAGTGCATATTTTTTGTCCTTCTCTTTCTGGTTAATCTGAAAATGTGTGACTTTATGAATGGTAAAAAAAAAATAAATAAATAAAAAAAACGAGTAATGCATGAGTCAAAGTGTATGTGAAGCTAAAGATCTACATCGTATTGCAACAGCATGGATTAGGAAAAGTGCCTTTATTGTGATTAATTACAAACTGTAGATAGAAACACAGGGGGTGAGAATCATCTCCTTGGTAACTCAGCACCTTTGCCACCTCTCTGTCTCTCCTGAAGTTGACCTCCCACTGAGCACACCGACACCCTTGTCACATCACATCCACCCCATCCAAACACACACACACGCGCGCGTGCACGCACACACACACACACACACACACACAGCGCTGCATGTTTCATGAATAATTAATCAGAACTGGTCTTATGACATGCTGTATCAGACCCGTGCAGAAACATCCCATCTGAGCCCCACTGAGGCTGATTATTAACCCACTAGAGTGTGAAAGATACACACCCACACAAACACACACTGGCTTCCATGACTTCAGAGGACATTGCGTTGACTTACATTCATTTCCTGGAGACTTACTCTAAAATGAACCATAATTATGAGTGCCCTACCCTAACCTCAGCCTAACTTGAAAACATGTCTTCACCTTAAAATGGAGTCATTTATGTTATGGGGACTTGATTTTTGTCCCCGTAAGAAAGAAACGTCCTCATAATGTGACTGCGTAAACAGATTTAGGTCCCCACAACATAAGGAATACCAGGTACACACACACGTAACGCATGTACATGAGCATGTAACAGGCTGCACACTGCCTGACAACAACAACATACCCACTCAATTATCATATGTCAATCGATGATAATTATGATGATCAATATGATCAATAGCACTGAATAATACTGTCTACTGCCCCTCTAAGTGTGCACTATTTTAAGAATACCTTCACAACTTAATCCTACATTTGACAGCCTTGTGTGAGTGGAAAATGAAGTTTGTAAGTCTGTAGAGATAAAGTGCATTTTTACACAGGAGCAGCTGGTAAACTGCTGACTTGTTTGGCAAGTTTATATCACTTAGGTGAATCCGAATTAAGGATTTCAAACACCAGCGTCACAAAAGACCACATCTGAACTTACTCATGGAGGCAGCAGTTGATAAACAAATCCTGTGTGCAGTGATTTAAAATCACTGATTTTCTTTATGGAACTTTGGTTCAGTGGGGTTGGAAGGCAACACAAACTTCAGTTTCCACTCATAAAAAGCTGTTTAACAGCAAAATAAAGCTGTGAAAGCATTTTTAGGATGGATGTGAGGACTTGGATGGATGTGATGGTTGTGTGCAATTTTTGTTTGGGCACCGATGTTAATGTGTTGCTCTGATTGTTGGTGGCAGAAGACTTTCTATAGCAATGTTTGAGGTGGAGATCTTCTTTGCTGTCTATGTGATTTCCCAATTATTGGAAAAAAGAGTCATACGGAGATACATTTGCTCAGGTTAATTTAAAAATGATGACAAATCACAGCTTTTTCAGGTTTCCGAGAAGGTTTGTGCAGAACCCTGGTCCACATATGGTCCAATGCATAGGTCCAACATGAAACTATAAATCACTCTCTAGTCCTTCTCTCCCTGGCTGATCTGTGCATAGCATTCCCCACGCCTGTATTCACCCATTCATTTCCACTCTGTCACTCACACATGATCCTCCTCACCATAACCGTGGATGTCTGGTGGTCTGTGGAAGTGTCATCATGTGGAAGATGAATTTCTCTCGTCAGAACCAGGACGAGCTCACTTTTCCAAGGGAGGATTCCCAACCCGCACTCCTCCTGACAGGTTTGATGAATCTCCCCTTCCCTTTACCATGAACACAAATCCAGAGGTTTTAACCAAACTCACCAGAGCTTTGTCTTTCAGAGGAGGAAGGAGAAACACTGTGGGGACACTCCAACCCCAGCGTCCGCTCAGGTCAGCCTGGCAGGCTGCACATGTGGCTCGTCCCTCTGATCTGAAGGGGATGGTCATGTTGTTAAACTGTGGTAACATGAAAAGTTTCACAATTATCTATTTACTGTATCTGGCTGACTATATCTACTAGATTCTACCTCCATTTTAATAAAACGTGCTGTGCTCCTGTATCCTGGAAACAATGACAATGTATGTGTTGTAATCAAGTCTGTCCGAAATGAATTAAATGTTAAATTATTCTATAGATGCTCACAAAGAAGTTATTTCAAGATGTTTTACAGGGGCACATATGTGACATGGAGCTTGTGTTATACTGTAGAAATAAACTCTACGTAATGACAGTTGTTATTGATGTTATCCATCTTAGAAATGAACACAGACCACTTTGATGACTCAGACTCAAAGGGTACACACTGATACACCATCGCACATCACACACCTCAGGAGTGAGGACTGTCTCTCTCTGTCTCCCTATTTGTTAAATTGTTGTTTTATAATATAAGTGAAAAGTTTCTCTAATGTTTATTATTAGAGCTCTGAGACTAAAAGACCCGTGTCACAGAGAAAACACTCTATCAGTCATTGTTGTTGGAATATAAATCTGTTTTGACTTTAACTGCACAAAGTCAAGGGCAACAAAACAGCAAAGTGGATATGAAGTCCATATCAACTAACAAGAGATTCAAATGAAGGCCTCTGGACTGTCAATTCAAATCTTGAAAAGTAAATATAAAAACTAGATAAAGGAAGGGTAAGATGGAGAAAATGAAAAGAAGAGAAAAGGAAGGACCGAGTCTGGGATGTTCTAATATGTAATACTGCAGTACAGTCTTATCACAAACTGGTGGGCTGCTCAGTGATAAACTCACCAGGGTAAAACCACATTTTTTTCCTTCCAGCATGCACTCGGAGAAAAGCAGAAAATGAAAGTGTAAACATACAGGTGCCAATTTGATTTGGTACAAAACATGGCTGGACTGTTACTGGCAAGGATCTGAAAAGGTTTGTGAATATTTCAGGTCAAGTTGCATTTTTTGTGTGTGTCAAAGTTCACAGGATCAGTGCTGTGAGAAAACTACAAATTTCCTCTTTGACTAAATGTGGTTAATTACTTCCCTTTGGTAGGACTGGAGATCTGGAAGTGTGCAAGTCAATGGAAACGTAAAGCGATAGTAGAGTGTGGTACTGACACATTATCAACACAGACCTCATCAACTGTGCCACCGTTTCTGTGAAGCAGCCTGGGACCCAGACATTTGCTCCTACTGATAACACGGCTGTAACATATTTTAGCCACTCAAGAAAATGCTCAGCTATGCCTGTTTAAGTCTACGATATCTAACAATATGTTTGCCACTCATTCTCAATATTAGACAGCATTTTTCTGTCTGAAACAGAAGTTTGTAAAGTGCTTACTCTCCTGCACAAGAGTCTGTTTAGAAATTCTGCATGTTTAGCTTTTGGGGAAACAGGAACTGCAGGTCTTCTGCCGCCTTGTTGGGTAAGTTCGTGTCATTTAGGCAAATCCTACTAAAGAGCTTCAAACGCCAAAGTCACAAGATAACACATTTGAACTTACCGATTAGAGCAGCAGTGGATTAACAACTCCTGTGTGCAGCGATGTAAAATTGCTGAGTGTTTTACAAAGTTAAGTTTCCAGCCATAATAGGCTGAAAACGTGGCAGACATTTCTACAAGATATGAAAGACAGGTGCACATTTTATTAGGTGAGCCTTTTGTTAAGTAGCTAAAATCAGTCTTTTCCAGTAGCACATACAGTAGGTCTACAGTAGGTCTGGCTTTGTGTTTCAGTCCTGAGGCCATTGTTTTTTTTACAACTCCTGTGTCTGTCCTTAAATCTTAATAAAGGCCATGCAAATTTAATCCATGTAAACAGGACCATGTGAGTGGACTGTGGAAGATGACTTATTTATGGAGGCCTATTTGACTGTGACCTGTTGTGTGGCAGTGCGGCAGGGTGCAGTGGAGTGGAGTGGAGTGGAGTGGAGTGGAGTGGGGGCACAGCTGATTGCGTGTGGATGTCACCATGCTCAGATGATGGTCAACACCTGGGAGAATTACAGGTGGCGGATGTACTGTATGTGCTGAAGGGGGGGGGGCGATGGGGGAGAGTATGTACAGTGAGCGAACACAGACATTAACTATGAAAAAACAAAAAAGACAATTTCATTATTTTAATAACCCAGTGTGGTCTGTGACTCCAGAGAAAACTGTGAGCTAAGATACTAATCACCACCATATCACACCACAGTGATATCACGCTTACACTGAACATGGGTCAGTTGGTTGGTTGATTGGGGAGTTGGCTGTTTTTTGGTTGGTTGCTGGCAGGTTGGATGGTCGCTTTGATGTTTGGGTGGTTGTTGGTAGATTTGTTGGCTGGCTGTTTAGGTGCATGGTGGGTTGGTTGCTTGGTTGGCTGGTACTGCTGATCATGTCTGACAAAGAAAGACTTTGGTTTTCATTTCATTTTAAGCTGGTTAATTTTCATGTTAAAACCCCATTAATAATTTTAACTTAATGTGACTGAGACAAAGCATTGGTCTCATTTTGTGTCACAGACCTGTAAAACATAATGAAATACAAGACATTTTGGTCTGCTGTGTGTCTGTGGGTGGTGTTGGTGCCAGAAACTTTTACAATGAGTTAGAGAACTTTGGGGTCTAAAGGCTGTGTTGTATTACAGACGTTTGAGAGACATCCAAAAACCAAAGCAGTATTTAGACATTTAAAACTAGTTTCATGAAGCACTTTTATTTGAAATGTGACAGAAACAGGATAATGAGTAGTAAAAGTGAGGTGGAGAGACGTTCCAACCCTCTCTCCTCTCTTGCCTTCACACAGCTGACCAAGTTGCTGTGCAAATGTCAGATTGTTGGTTTTGGAAAATTCGCAGAAATTGCCAGACTCAGCACTTGTCTTTCGACAGATGATGGCATTAAAATTTTTAGAGGGCACAACTAGAACAAACTTCACTTAGTCCTTAATATGGCATATCCATCAGTCTACAGTAGAAGAGTAATATGGAGTGCATGGAAGTGTCTGACTCTCGGGTCAAACCAAAGATCAAGAAAGAAAGAACGAGAAACAACAGGAGAATGAGTGACTCACAACAGAACAATAAAGCCTTAACAACAGCAGCAACACAACAGCAACGGCAGGAGTGAAGACAGAGAACGGTATCAGTTAGAGAAACAACCGCGAGACAGAGAGTCTAGAGCAGCTGGCCTCAAACTGCCAACATCTCCCACCACAAAAAATACCTGGAAATGAAAAGGCAACATGTCAGACAAGTAGCTGCTTCTCTTTCACTAGCTCCCTTTAGTCTCTCTCTGTTCTGTCTGGGCCTCCTTTTACTTCTCCCTCCTTGTCTTCCTCTTAACAATGCTCTTGTCACTTGGCAGCGGTGGCTGCCACGACAGCTCCAGCTCTCGTCTCCATCTCCTCCAGTAGAACGCCTGTGCTGAGTCGGCACTCCTTTGCCGCAAATGCTTCTCAATTCTGTTTATTTCCCTTCCCACAGCATGAATGCTTCAGCTCGGTATTAAACGAGCTAAATGAGGACATGCTTTTTATAAGGCAGCTTTTGAGTGTACCCCAGTTTAAGTTACATTGTAGAAGAAAGAGGAAGTTGCGCTGTCATTTTCTGTTACTTCGACAGTCTGTGCCACACGACGCGAGTCAATTTAGATGCCCCCTCCCCCATCTGAGATTCTTCTTGTGAATTGAATTAAATAAAAACTTTTAGCAAATACCAAACTTCTACTGAGGGATGCAGGAAGCTACAACACTAAGCTCATCATAATCAGGAAAATAACTTTGTAAAACAATCCAAAAACCAAGACTGTCCTCTCTCAACTCTCTCTGATTCTATATCCTAGTTTCACCATCATGTATTAAACACAGTAGGTATTGTAGTTGTGGAGCATTCACTGAAAAGCTTCTACACTGGAAAAATGGTTATTGAAAGGTTCAGGGTTTAAAATTCAGGTATTTTCAATAGGCATGAATTGATGATAAAATAACTATATTTTTCTTTATATGTGTAAAGAAACACCTGATGGTATGAATTGCTATTTTTCATTTTTCATATTAATATTAGGTGCTGGGTCTCTGTACCGCCATGTTTTTACAAAAGCACACAATAGACAAACTAGACATCTTTTGAATTTTGATTCTAACTGAAGGCTACAGTTTCTTCAACACACTTGAACTGAAGGGTGTTTTATACACTTTAGTTGGAATCAGAAATATGTGGATAATAGAAACAAAGGAGGGACAAGAGGAGGGGACATCAAGTGTCCTGTCTATCTTTATCTGCAAAAAAGCTATTAATGTAACTAAAGCCTGGTTCATGCAACACAATACAATTTTCAGCCACAGCCATTTAGAGACCGAGGGACTGAACCTGAACAGGAAGCAAACACAGGTTCATCAGAGAGAAAGAAAATTAGAGGATAAAAAGTGATACATCATCAGAAAATGTCACAGAGATCACAGACAGTACTGATACAATAAGAGTCGAACTTTCAGCCTGTAGACATGAAGACCCCATAATGTGACAGAGTGAGGACCAAAAATCATATAAACACCTACAGAGTGAGGACATTTTGACAAAGTGAGGACATTTTGGCTGGTTCTCACTTTCTGTCACCCCTGAAAAGGGTTTTTTTCAGGGTTAAGACCTGGTTTCAAGGATAGGGTTAGAATTGGGTTTAAGTTGGGGTTAGGGTAAGGGTTAGGTATCTAGTTGTGATGGTTAGGTTTAGGGTAAGGGACTAAGGAATGTATTATGTCTATGAGGGTCCTCACTTTGATAGAAGCGCAAACGTGTGTGTGTGTGTGTTCTTGTACTTGTTGCAGAGTGAGGACCAAAAATCATATAAACACCTACAGAGTGAGGACATTTTGATAAAGTGACCTGGTTTTAGGGTTAGGGTTAGAATTGGGTTTAGATTAGGGTTAGGGTAAGGGGCTAGGGAATGTATTATGTCTATGAGGGTCCTCACTTTGATAGAAGTGCAAACGTGTGAACGTGTGTGTGCGTGTGTGTGTGTGTGTGTCAGACTCAGTGACACCTCATTCACCTTCAGCTCTACAGCCGCATCATCAGCATCACCACAAGAGCCTGCGTGGCGCTTTGTGGCCACAGAGGGTGACATGGTACTTGACAGAGTCTGGAACAGAGTGAACACTGATCCACCACCAGGACAGAGAAGAATCATTCATTCATTCATTCATTCATTCATGGGACCTGTGCCTCAAATAGCCTGATGCTCACACACTTCTGGTGAGAGTACATGATGATCAGAGGGTCCACCAAGTGTTTTAAAGGTCAGGAGGAGACACCCTGTGAACATTTAAGCTTCTATAGCCAGGACAGGTGATCAGCATTAACACTGCCACGGGTTGTTCAGCCCTGTGGTGTTTTGTCAAACCCTGTGTCACCTGTGTATGAAATTTAATGTCCCAAACTCACTGAAAAACAGAACAAGTCAGAGCAGGGATCTGAAACTCAAAGGACCTGGGAGCCACATGTGGCCCCTGAGCCCTAAGTTTGAAACCTCTGAGTTGAATGAAAAAGGAAAGAATAAATACTACCAGCAGAATGAAGTTCAGTGGCAATGATACAGCCATTACTAGGGTTGCAAAGGGGTGGAAAATGTCAGGTAAATTTCCATGGGAAGTTAACCTGAGTTAAATATTACTTTATATATAAAATATTAAATTCTACTTTCCCATTAATTCCCATGGAAAGTTTCCAAGTTTGAAAATTCCCAGAATTTTGCAACCCTAGTCATTACTATTTTCAAAATCAACAGAGTGAGCATTTCTGACCTGCTATCAAATAAAATAGAAATAAAAATTAATTAAGATGAAACAAGACAAAAATGACACTGGAATTTGTATCACACATTTGTAGAAGAAAAACAATTATCCAGATGAAAAGCATAAACCCCTGGGTTTTTTGACCAGTGATGGAGGGTCTGTGGTGCATTCACACAAGAGCTGTCACGTTACTCACTGTAAGAAGATCAGAAACACACGTATCATGTTTCCAAGTTGCCTATATAAAGTATTATACATTCACTGCACTAATAAAAAAAAGAATCAACAAATGCACTGATATTAGTGAGTCAAAGTCAGGTACAATAAAGTTTCTTTTCTTTAGTTTGCATTTTATTTTTCTCTAATTTCACAGAGGTGAAACAGAAAGTAGTTCTGTCTCTTTTTTTTTTCCTGTAATCTGTCCCAAGATTTTTAAAGTAAACATCAAGTCATCTGACATATGCTTCCTCCTGCACCAGCCTGAGAACCTGAACAGTAACAGAGCTCTAAGTGTTCAGTGTCTCCCTGGTGACAAACAGTGTGGACCTGAGCCAGAGCAGCTGCATATTGTTTACAAAAAATAATT
The DNA here is from genome assembly GCA_016785285.1 of Brachirus orientalis. Lineage (NCBI taxonomy): Eukaryota > Metazoa > Chordata > Actinopteri > Pleuronectiformes > Soleidae > Brachirus > Brachirus orientalis. Next base: position 1,159,228 of record JAFBJR010001097.1, on the reverse strand, counting down.
AATGTCATGTTTATTGTCTCGGTAAACAGTGTGGGAACAATTGGAGACTATTTACTGTAAATTAGACACAGTGACATGAAAAGAAATTAGACATTAATTAAACATAAAGACTCTGCACTGACAAATGTAAACAATATAATTTAAGTTTTTAAAGACTGACTTCAAAACCTGACTGGCAAGAATAAATATGTGAAGGATTTGTGGCTGATGTGAAAACTGGAGATTGAAGGAGTGTGTGTGTGTGTGTGTGTTTGTGTGTCACAGGAAGAGAGTCTGTGGTGTGGCTGCAGGCCAGGCTGAGTGGAATAATTGATTGTCGATTGACCCTCCACTGCCACTGAGGAAGGTCCTCACCACTGCATTACAGCACACACTCATCTGGTCAACAGTGTGTGTGTGTGTGTGTGTGTGTGTGTGTGTGTGTGTGTGTGTGTGTGTGTGTGTGCGTGTGTGTGTGTTTCAGCCGTGACCACAAGCCACAGCCGCAAAGCAAACTGTTATTTTAAAAGCAACAAAAAAGGTCTGATTTGATTCTCGAAGGAGAAATAATGACAGAAATGCTGAGTCATGCACACATGCACACTCACGTGTGCACACACGAGCTGAATATAGTAACAGTTTTAGAAGAGATAATGTTTGTTCTTACTTTGCTGTCACCAATATCTTCAGTTTCAATTTCTACTAGTATGTTTGGTTTATTAAAGATAAAGTTCATGATAGTCCAACTTACTTAAACTACCATTTCCCCTTTTTGGAAGGGTGGTGCCCTCAGGAACACTGAGTCAAGTTATTAATTTATATTAATATGTTCTTCAGACTTGAAACTGTCACACTGATCCATAAACTCAACCCAGATTGGGAAGTAAAACGTGAAGGGAAGTGATAGTGGCCGTTTAGGTGATTCAGCAGGAACTTGACCCCTCGTTTGAAAGGTTGACTCAGTAAATCGTCCCGTGACCGACATCAGGGAACAGAACATACGGGAAATTCTTTCTCAGTGGATTATCAGCAACAAATAATGGGAAGAACCTGCTACTGAACACAAGATATAACAAGTACTAAACTAAATTGCAGCAAAATAAATACAGAACTGCAGCACTGACTGTACGGTTGTTTGCAAATGACTGTAATAAGAACATTATTCTGCTTAAATGCTTTAAAGGAGAATGTGTGGAGGTCATTTTCTCTTTATGGCACATTTTAAAAGACTAAAATGTAACCTGTTTTCTCCCATTCACACACACATCGCCCCTCCTTCCTTCCCTCCCTCCTTCTCCACCTCCTTGTTCAGTGATCAGCACATCATCCACTGCTCTCATTTATTTGTTTGTTTGCCGGTTAGGTTTGTTTATTACTGTATTTTCAAAGCACTGGGACAAGGTTGGATTTGCTGTTTGGGCATATTTTTTCTCCTGTGATAGCATGTTTAAATTTGCCTACTCAGCATGCGGCGTGTCAGTGTGTGTCAGTGTGTGTGAGACAGTGTGGAGCCGGTGGAGGCAGGGCACACACTCTGGGGTTGCAGCGGCTGTACGACATTACCGGCGCCAAATTGCTTTCCGGTCCGTCCAGCTTGGTGGGGGTCTGTCCTGCTCTGCGGGGGCCCCTGGCCCCGGGTCACTAACTCAATCACCAGATCAGGTGTAATAATTATTAAAACCCTGTGAGCATTAACAGCGCGCAGGTGATTTATCAAAAATGTCAATTACATTTTGCGCAGGGTGACAACTTTTTAAAGCTGAGCTCCTCCCTCGGGACCAGGTGTGTGTGGAGCACGTGGAACGCAGTTACTGTATGAAGCCGTGTGTGTTGGTGCTAAATGAACAGGCTTGAGTGAGAGTGACTCCAGGGGGGACTCCATTAATACAGCAACCAACATATTTATCTGTGATTTGACTGAAGAGGACTTTAACCATTGGCTGTGTCTTAAAGGTGGACATAACCTTCCAGTTTAGCAGGCAAAGTTTGTACATTAATAATATCTTGATTAGTTTAAATTTATATTATTTACATATTATATTATATATATGTTTGGGGCAGCCCATACCCAAGTGGAAAGGGAAATCGGCTTGTGAGTGAAGAGTTGCTAGTTCAAACCCAATCAGGTCAAGGGCTGAGGTAGACATTCCTGTTAGGTGGACTCTCTCAATTGACCCCAGACACACAGCTGATGCAGATAATCCACTGTGCTGAGAGGAAAAAGCTGGAAGGAAAAAAGAAAAAAATATATATATATAAAAGTAATTTGTTTATAATCAGTGCTTTTAATTTGAAGGGGTTAGAAACCGCAAGTCGGGGGGGAAATGGCATAAACTACAATTCCCAAGTAGAGTTTATCCTTTATTGAGCATCTGGCTGATGAGGACAGATGGTTTGTGAATGTTTTATTTTATTTTATTATTTTTATTATTTTGCATGTTTTGAGTTGCTTCTAATGTTGTTTAGTGGCTTATAATGGAGTTTGATGTTCATGTGGACGCTATGCTCGTAGTTTATCCACTTTATTAGCACTGAATGGTCTTTTAGAGTATCAATTTGCAGTTACCACAGTGGGATCTTTTGAAGAATTGATTAAGAAGCTGTTTTATTTGACTCATTTCATTGCTATCCTCCCATAATTAAGTTGATTTTTATTATAAATATGTATGTATTTTACACTTCGCAAATCAATCATAATCTTAAAAGAGCTAAAAAGAGTTTTTAAAAAAAGATCATTTATTTGTGTGAGTAAAATACTGTGTGTTTTTTACCATGTTTTGGTATAAAATCATTTGTTAATTTAAAGCGTGTTAAAACATGATTTAAAGAGCCAGAACTTCCTTCAGCCAGGCACAGTACAGAGCTAACCAGGATGTGAGAATATATTGAACAACCACTGTTCAAGGGTTGCAAAAAAAACAACTCAATAATCACAAGTTACAAACTGCAGCTTTAACCTGGCATAAAGTTTATTCGATGAATCTTTTCTCAAATGGCTAAAATCAGTTTCCTCTCTGTCCCTGCTGGCAGCCATGTTGTCGGGGTCCCACATAAATTGTGCTGCTCTCAGCAAATTCACCTTTAATGATGCATCAATATACCTCATGCAACTACTCTTCAAAATACCCGAACTATCCCTTTAACCACCCAACAGAGTCATCTCAAAATTATTAATTTGTATTTGTAATTAGTTTTAAGATGTTTGCCAGTGTGGATGAGCGCTACATATGATTGGGGTCATCATCTATTGGAGGCCAAATGAAACCCTACAAAACACTCTGGTGAGCCAATGGATCCTTGGATCTGGATCTGACTGTGGTTGTTTCAGTTGTTTCTAACCATTTAACACTGTTCATTGAGTGCAATGTTGTGAATCCGGACTGAGTGTGGAGCTGTTACTCTTTTTATTCCCCCCACTGACTCTGAGGTCAGAAAAGCACTCACCTTTTATTTAAATGCAAATTTGAAAAGGCAGACGCATCATGTGATCACATTAGATAAACCGAATAACATTTTCACTCGTGTGAGCCGGACCTGGTGATATACCACTGCACTGATGTACCGTATTGCATTGTGTGCCTACAGTATAAGGGTTTTGTGGCAGCGAGGGTCCCTGGTGGGGACTCTACAGTTTGTCGGGCACTTCTCACATTTACAGTGAAGCTTAGGCAACAGCAAAAACACCAACAGGTGCAGGAAGTGGAGGCTGAGGTCGTTATCACTCTTATTAAAAGGATGTGGATCTATCAGCAGCACGCGGCTCCAACAGTATTTGTGTGGACTCTGTTTATGATGTGTGTGTGTGTGTGTGTGTGTCTACTGTAGGTAAGCTGAGCCGAAGAGACGCTGACTGTGTTGAATCTTGGCAGCAGCAGCTCCAGACGCCAGAGACACACTGCACCTCTGTCTCCCTCTTCTCATCCTCCCTCTCTCTCTCTCTCTCTCTGGGTCTCACTCCTCCGTCCTTTCTCGCGGCTTCACTTGTTCTTTTTCCTCTCAGATGGATGCTGTCCTCGTTGATGGAAAGAAAAGCCCAACTGTGTAGCCATAGTGATCTTTCTCTCTCTCTCTCGCACACACACACACCAGTGACGGCTGTCACACTGCTCAATGTTTCCTCTGAATCAGCAAAACCAAGGAGAGGAGAAGGAGGAGGAGAGTGATGGAGAGGCTAAAAGGAGGGAGAAAGGAACACAGAGAGAGAGAGAGATACAAAGAGAAAATTAAAATGTGAGAATTAAAAGTCCCTGTCCAAACCAAATTTAAATCCATCACTCAGCAGTTGAATTAGTTCCTGACATGTTGAAGAGAAAGACAGTAATTTCACAGATGAGTGTTGAGCTGCAGGGCGATTGTATACAGTGTCTATAAGTAACATGCACAGATGTGTCATTTACATGTAAGTTTATAGAAAAACAAACAGGATGTCTGTGATTCACATGTGTCGGATGTTTGTGTTTGCAAGAGTGAAATGTGTGAAATGATGTGTCGCACAGGAAACAACTGAAGACAGACCTGAAGTCATCAGACTTTTAAATGAAACCTCTCTCACACTCGCAGGCATCGACGACGACGGCAACTGCTGCACGACTCAAAACACACGACGCCGTTACATGTGCGATTTGTGAGGCAACGTAATCTGGGAGTCTGCAGGGAAATAAGAATAAAAAGATCACAAATCAGTTTGTGTGTCAATGTGTTTGTGACAAGGTTGGATGTAAACAGGCAAACAGGCTCAAATAAACATGTACAGCTTCACTGCTTAAGCTCTAACCTCACCCTAAAACTCAGTCTTAACCCTCAAAGGCCCCTTTAAAGTTATGAGGACCAGGCAAAGTGTCCTCACTTTTTTACTTACAAAGACACACACATATACACACTGGTCCTGGCAAGGTCAGTGTTTATGCCAAAAACAGTCCTACAGAGGTAAAAGATACAGACACACACTTGGACTCAGGTTCGTGCAGCTATCCTTTTAAGAACCTGCATTGGTTCCAGTTCCTTTGGCCAGTCTAACCAAAGCATCATCCCTAACCTTAACCTTAACCAGTTAATGACTAACGCTAACCTTAACCTAACCACAATTCAAAAGTTATGAATTGCTTTGCCTCATTAGGACCAGGTTTTTGTGTCCATGAGGACTACTGGTCCTGTTAAAAGTCAGTGTTTATGTTAGAAAGGGTCCTAGGCAACAAATAAAAGTACACACACTCATACAGGTTTCCATGACTTCAGAGGACATTGCATTTACTTACATTCATTTCCTGGAGACTTACTCTAACCTCAACCATAATTACTGGGGCCCTAACCCTAACCCTGACCCTAACATAACCTAACCCTAACCTCAGCCTGACTTTAAAACATGTCTTCACCTTAAAATGTAGTAATTTACGTTATGTGAATTTATTTTTTTGTCCCCACAACATAAGGAATATCAGGTACACACACGCGCGGTGTCACATTTGCATGAACATCGGTGGCATCTGCGTCAGAGAGAGAGAGATTTAGTGCAGCTGAGGGCGCGTGCACGAGCGCGCACGTGCACGCGCAGAGTGGACATGGAGGATATCATGATCGTGCAAAGCTGCTGTGCTGTGCGTCAGTGAACACGATCAAAACAAGAGGCGAGAGGAAAGAGAGACGCGCTCACCTGTCAGGAGGGGAGAGGCAGAGAGGGGAGGCTCCATCCATCCCTCCATCCATCCATCCCTCCATCCATCCCCGCGGCCGGTTAGGCCGGCTGACAGCGGCAGCTGCGTGTGTGTTTATCGGCCTCCGCTGCTGTGATGTCTCCGCAGATCTGTTACCGTAGAAAGAGCTGCTCCCCCCCCAACATCCCGCACTTCACTGCGGCTTCAGCGGACACTCAATGCTCGGTACAAAAGAAAATAAAAGAAGAGCTTAACTTGTGTCAGCAACTGTGAAATCAGAGAGGAAAAGAAAATCACACACAGTAAACAATCACAGAAAAAATAAAATAAAATAATGAGTTTCATAATTACGTTGATTGATATTTCTGAAACATTCTTTGCGCTTTTACGGAACATAGAAACAGGCCCGATACTAACATTATAAACACACGACTCAATAATAATAATAATAATAATAATAATAATAATAATAATAATAATGACAGTCCGTCATCATTCGATCGAACATATTTTTCATGTTTGATATCTAAGACAAATAAAATATTCCGTTTTGTTTATTTATAAATTACAATCGTGTGATTCGGGTTAAAATCTAGTCATTAATTTCGATTTTTCTTTCACAATTATTATAACAGAACATATTTTTACAGTTATGAGTTAGAAATAATAGGTAATAGAAGCAGATTATTTCAGGTGTATTTATATTTTTTATAAGCTACTTAAATTTGAAACTGATTTTGTGAAGAAACTCAAATGTGTATGAGCAGCAAACACCGTGTGTGTGTGAGCTTCAGTCATTCTGCTTCTTCCTTCCAAATAAAAGACGTCGGCGGCAGCAGTGTATGTTGGGACACAACTTTTTATTAAACATTATGAAAACAAGATTCTCAACAACGTTCCACTTTGCGGGGTTTTTCTTTTTTCCACTTGTTGACACGTTAGGGACACGTTCATTGAATAAATATAGAAATTATATGTACAGATATACATTAACAGCACTGTGCAGAAGTTGGCTTTCCGGTTCACCTCCGTTTATTTAACAGTTTTTTTCCGAATCGAATTGTTTTTTTGTTTTTTGTTTTTTTTTTAACATTAAAAAATAACTTAAATTCAAAATAGGAAAGTAAAACAAATTAGAAGAGAATTTATGTCTCGCCTGCATTTTATTCAAGAATTAATTTTTACATTGGTCGCAACAATTCACTTCACAATTTTATGAAAAGAACTTACACATTTCTGTTCCAATAATAATAACAATAAAATAAAATAATAATAATAATAATAATAAATACAATCTCAGATTAAAACAGCATGTTTTTGTGTGCGTTTGCTTTTAATTTTCTAACCCCCACTCTCTCTCCCTGCACATGCCTCCGTCCAACAGGTGGACTCATCTGATCATCGGACACTTCTGCACAATATTGCACATATATCTAAGCAGCAGAGAAACACATGAAGAAACACATGAAGGTAGAGTTCACATGGGACAGTGAACTCTACCACCGAAAAAAGTCTCCTCTTCTCCAACCACCAAGCATCCATCCATCCAACAAACCAACCATCCTCCGATCAGACGCAAGTTCTTATTAAGACACCAGGCTGCAGAATAAACCACAGGCCCCAGAAAATGTTCCTCTACAAATATCTAAAGTAAAAAAAACACAAAACAAACTAACAAAACAAATGCAGTTTAACTAAGTCTCCCTTCGTTTAAATCATCAGGTTGGTGCATAGAGTTTTAGCAGCGAATGCAGATCCTTATCCATCAAATTTACACCCAGTTTGATCTCATTAGTGCAGTATAGGTTTGACATTACACATGTATCAGCGACAGGGAGAGGAGGAGGAGGAAGAGGAGGAAGAGGATACCATAGACGATTTGCATGCTGCAACATACAAACATTTGTATTAAGACATGTCGAATAATCCGAGCAACAGAGGGAGGGAAGCAGTTTTCTTTAAAAAGAGAGAGAAGGTAAAAGACCATAGTTTACTGCTCTTCTCCACACGTTATTTATGTACAGTTGGAAATAAATACAGTCTAAAATCTGGCTCAGGTAATTTGTGTTTTGTTTTGTTTTTTGTTTATTTTTTTGTCATTTTTTTTTCTTCTTTAAAACAATTTTTAAAAAAATGATTGAAAATAGCAGTTGAAGATGCATCCATGTTTCTCGCAGTAGCAGAGTGTTTTTTTTTTTATTTATTTGTTCGTTTGTGTTTCAGTCCTCAGTCCTTGCACCTGTCAGTTTCTTGTTTTTATTTTAAAAGGAGGAAAACATTTTCGGTGGCATCTTGCATTTACCCAGGCCTTGACTGAAAGGATGAGGTGGGGGAGGAGGAGGAGGAGGAGGAGGGAGAAAGGGAGGAGGAGAGAACCGTGGGCCATGCTTTCCATACATGTGGAAGGATTGTGGGAGATGACTGGATTCCATACATGTCCTGCATGCTGGGTTGCACGTGGGGATGGGAAATAATATATAGACTTGCAATTTTCGGGAAGAAACTGTTTCTTCTCTGCGTCACAGGCCGCCCACTCTGTGACACGAACAGTCCGTGGAACTGAAAGGAGAGGCGGTGTATTGCTTTTTTCTGCTTCTGTGTCAGTCTAGTCTCATTAAAAAGAAAAAAAAAACAAAAAACACTCCTCACCCATAAGCTTTAAGACGAAATCATCTCTGAGTTAAGACAGTCATGTTACATCATGATCCCATGTGTCCACGTCACGACATGACAGGTCGCTGTGGGCTGTACAGAAGTTGAGCCAAAACAAAAACACATTTAAGACTAAACCAATGCAGCGCACAAGGATTACTTTTGTGCGCAACTGCTGTGTATTTGTTAAGATGCGGTGGTTTAAAAAAAAATGTCTTTGCGGCCAAAGGGAACAACAGTAAACACAAAAAACACAAAGGCAGAAAAAGTAAGTATATAAATTAAAGTTCATAGGAAGGTTGTTTTTGGGTGAGGGTGCAGTTCACAGTCTATGCTACAAAATAAACCAGGAGTCTCTCACATGAAGAAGTCGGTGTTGGCCTGTTTCCCGGACGGATCTCTTGTGTTCGCGGGTCCGCCGGTATTGTAGGTCCGGCTCGCCAGCTTCTCGTACTTCTCCTTATAAAGATCCCTCTCTTTGACGAGGCGCGCCACGTCCTGCTTCAGCTGCTCCACCTGGTTCTGCAGCGTGCACTTCTCCGTCTCCAGCATGTGCCGCTGCTGGACGCGCTTGAAGCGGCAGGACTGCGCGTAGCCGCGGTTCTTCAGCGTGCGCCTCTTCTGCTTCAGGCGGATCACCTCCTCCTTGCTGAAGCCCCGCAGCTGCCGGTTCAGCTCCCGCACAGTCATGCTGACCAGCTGCTCGTCGGAGAAGCGGTCCTCCAGGCGGACATGGTGGCCGTGGTGATGGTGATGGTGATGGTGGTGCGCCTGGTGGTGGTGGGCCGCCGAGGCCGTGGACAGGTCCTCGCCGACGTACTGCTGCCCGCGGAAGCCCTCGTAGGCCTGGTGGTGGTGGTGATGATGGTGTGCGTTGCCGATGAGGGCCTCCACCGCGTCCTCGGGGGTCAGGTTGAGCGCCTCGGGGTTGATGTGGTGCTGGTAGCTGGGGATCCAGTACAGGTCCTCCAGCTGAGGCTTGCCCCCAGTGTTGCTGTGATTATTGGTGCCGCTGCTGTTGTTGCTGGCGCCGCTGCTGCCGTTGACCCCGCTGGAGAGGCTCTGGTTGGGCTGCGCGCCCGGGCTCGGGGCGCAGAAGCTGGGCGAGGAAGGCACGGAGGAGCAGGGTGTACTGATCGGTGTGGAGGAGAGGGAGCCCGACGGGAGGCGGTGGCAGTAGCGATCGGCCTCCGGTGGCTCCTTCTTCACCTCGAACTTCATCAGGTCAAAGTCGTTGACGTACTCGATGGCCAGCGGGCTGTTGGGCAGCTCTGCGCTCATGGCGAGGTCGGTGGCCATGTCAGTCCATGCGACGACTCCTGCCCTCACAGCCAAACCGACGGCGGGCAGCGCTCTGGGATACAGATTGCGAAGAGGAATAAAAGCCTGTGTGGTGTATATATAGACACACGCACACGCCCGGTGCGTGGGGCTGCAGCAGGGCCAGCGGGTGGGTGGAGAAACTTATTAAGGCTGCTCGTCCCTAAGACAACTTCTATATATAGTGGCGTGAAAAAACGTATGCATGTAAATGAACTTGTACACCTGCCAGTTCACCTCCGCTCGCTTGCTCTTGTTGACAACTTATCCCACGTCAAATGCGCGCTTTAATAACAGGAGGCCCCGCTGCGGCTGAAACTCGAGTCCGGTGAAATTTGGAGACACCAACCTGTCTTGTCCTCGCTTCACCTCTTCTGCAGTCCACTTGCTTTTCTTCTTGTGATTTACTGTCCTCGCCTGCGCTCGATCCAAGCAGTCGGTGCTCGGTGCATCAGAGTTACTTTCCAGGCATCACCCTCCCCTCCCTTCGCCTCCCGCTGTTTACAACTTTCAGATGAAGTCCACAGACAGCGGACTGAAGTCACTGCAGCATGGCACGGCTTGAAAGTTTTTAACGCACTTATTTGGAGAGTGCGCTGCTTCCACGGAGGCGTGCGTAAAAGTGTGCCAAAGTGTCAGGAATCCCCAAAAAACGTGCAGAAGTTTTCAAAGTTCACATAAAAGTGAGCTTGATCTTTATCTGTCCCCCGGTGCTGTCTGTCTTCAGTCCACTCACAGGTTCGGTCCACTGCCGCCCTCACTGGGGCGCGCTGCTGCCCTGACGTGTTGACCGTGCGTTGTTGTTGTTGTTATTATTATTATGCAAGAGGCGATAAATCCCAGTTGCTTTTCCCTGTAACGGCCTTCACTTTGCTTCCAGAGAGCTTCACACGGTGAAAACACGCACAGTGTCACTGAAGCGCCGGACGCAAATCTGCACTTATAAAGACGCCGTGGCCCCCCACACCAGCGACCCTCCCACGCTGAGGTGTGACGGGCCAATGGGAGGAGATCGCAGCAGTGCATTTGCATTTTCTCTGGCATCGGGGCGACCGAGAGGAGCCGAGCAGAGCCGAAGAGAGCGGAGCTGCTGCTGCTGCTGGAGAACAGGTGCAGCAGCAGATCCCACCCTCTAGTGACCGAGCAGATGCTACTGCACGGCGGAGTAAGATGAGAGACTGAGAAACATTTACCTGGAAGACAAAGTCTCTCTAACACCGTATTAACACTGTAGCCTAATGTTTATATGCCTCACACATTTAACTGTCTATTTTGCACTTTGCATTTATAAAATATTACGATTTATTTATTCGTTCTAATAAATCAAGACAGTAAGGACAGGGCTATAATTGTTACTGACACTGCCAAAATGTGCCACATTTGTGTTTTGTGTCCAAAAGAAACACTATGATTTCATTATAATGAGTAGCCAATTAATAGATCAATTAATAATACCGTAAGGTGAAATGTAGTTGTAGTGTGCGAGATTACAATTTACTAGAAAATAACAAAGAGCAAAGTAATGTTGACTCACTGGTTACATGGTTTATGGATCTGGCGCTTGTTTTGTCCTCTGGAAATTCACACTGGAAAGAACTCATGCAGAAAAAAAACAGTTAAAGTTGAGAGAGATGGATGTTTTTGTTGCCATGTTTGCAGTCTGACTGTTCATTTTTCTTCCAACAAAGTGGATTCTGAATAAAATCTTTAAAAAAAAAAGACTTACATCGCCATTTAAGTGTATAATTTTAACTGTTATAAAAGTAATACAGTAATACAGTAAGTCGTGTGACTAATTGCCTTTGATAACAGAAATAAGTATTGTTATCACCTGCAGACACTTTAGAGTAAAAGTAGAACAACTGTAGGAAGAAAGGGTTCCCTCTATACAATAAACCTAAAATAAAACATGTACAGCAAACAAGAAAGAAAAAACACTGTATGTTTAAAGATATGATAAAATCAGCTTATTTTTTTCCACCCTCCACGGAAACCTCTGATACCACAGAGAAATCTATCAATCGATGATCGATTGATAAAGCCACGCGCCCCCATGTTAAAAAGAAAAAAAAAATCAATCCGCATTTCCGCAAGGCTGTGAGGAGACCGCGCCGTGGCTGCGTGCGCACATGCAGGGGTTAAGTATGATTGGATAGTCCCGGCGGCAGTGTGCAGGGGTTTCATTCGCAATTAAGCACAAATTGCATCCGCGAATTATCCCCGTGGATCGACGGGTAATTAAGCCTTGCCGCGTGCCTCCGTGTGTGTGTGCGCGCGTGTGTGGTTAGTGGGGTGAGAAGAAGCTTTTAAAGGGGGGGTGTGAAGGCAAATCACAGCGGAAGGCTGAGCAGGATGTCAATAAGATTCTGGAGATAAGTCGCCCACAGTGGGAGCGAGAAGGCTTGGACCCGGACACTACTACCCCTGATCCATGTGGCCCCTACAGCAGGGGCCAGACCCCCAGAGTCCCATCCACCCAACAATGTGTGAGTGATACAAATGCGTCTGTCTGCAGGTCAGAAGGAGGAAATTAAAACAGGTGGCAGTAAGTTTAACAAGTGCTGAGCTCAACTTTCAAACTGAAATATGTGCCGCCCCCCCTCCACAGCCTCCCCCACTCCCTGAAATCTGCTGGCCAGGATGAAAAGAAGAGCATAAGATGAAGGGATGGAAATCATATCAAGGTATTTTAAGTTGAGGTGAGCTTAATCATTAGAAGAGAGGGTTTTTTTTTCCATAAAATAAGCAGGCACTGGGCATCAAATGCAGAGCTAAGCAGTCTGCATTGAAATGGCACATTTAAGAAGATCTGCTGTGGTCCATTCTTTGTCAGTGGAAGGGGAGAGTCTGCGGCCGAGGGCTTGAGACATCAATTTTTTAATGTCAGGGTTTTTATTGTGCCTTTGCATATTGAGACTTCGCTGCAGACGCAGTTCTACCGATTTAAGAGTAATGGACATCAGCAAGATGGAGGATCGGCGGTGGGCTTTGAGCGGGGACACGGAGGCGAGCTTTGAGCCAAGCTAACCAGCATCAAGAGCAAAAAAAAAAGGAGTAGCTCCAGGAGGTGGTTCAGGGTTATCTGAGGCCCAGAGCATGTTTTTGTCACTGCTGTTAAATCACTAATACTGCTGTGGAGGAATCAGCTGTAATTGTGCAAGAATGTGGCATACCCACAGACACACAGAACGGCAAAGAAGTTGAACAGGGAGGCTTACTTTAGGCCATTTACCTCATGTAGGAAGACGCAGACCCAGTGACAACACATAAGCTGAAAGCAAGAAGACAACAAAGGAAAACTTACTCCTAGATTTTGGCTACAAACCGATAATATGTGGACAGTGACTTTGGACAAAAACAATCAAAGATACATTGGTGGAGACTAGCTGGACATCAGCATTGTTGTGCATGTTGAAAACCTTCTAACCTGTAGAAGCAATCACATTTTTGATCGTTTTGTGTAACAAGATGGGGCAATAACACCATCAACTAGAAAGTCTACCCGTTTCAGTAGCCTACAGTCCTTTATCTTGCAAAAAATATTCATGTCCACATCACCACAAAAATGGAATCCTTTTTCTCTCAGGCCATAACCTAACATCTGAAAATTTCATTCAAATCTGTCCCTAGCCTTTTGAGTTCTGTTCATGATCAGAGAATCCTATGTTGGGGTATGTGCGATTGCTGCGACTATCTCAGTTGGAAATCCAGCTGGAGTGGGCGTTCCAATACATGCAATCAGTGTTAATGAATGGACGAATGGCTAAATTGGTCATCAAGATTGTAAAAACAGACTGTTTACCATGGCAACTTTCAAAGCTACACTTCTTCAAAAGACAGCACCAGTTTTCTTCTTGTGTAAGAAGACAGCAGCCGACTTCAGTTCTGCACTGAACTCCAGAGATTCTAGCAGAGGCTGTGTGAATGCAAATGTCAGCAGAAGTCACTCCTGAGGTTCTCCTGCCAACTCCCTGGCATCATCTTTAAATTAGGGTTCAGTCTTGCCAAAGACACTTTAGCAGGAGGAGCTGGGGATCAACCCCAAAAATAATGACGGCCTTCTGGGTCACAGCTGAGCAGTGGGAGTGGCTGCAAATGCTCAACAAAGATGAGGAAAAAGAAAAATTAGAAAAGAATTAGAATTCTTCAGGAGAGGGAGGATTCTTATCCTTATAAAATCTCTCTACCTCACACACTCTCATACAAACGCACGCGATGAAGAATCACTGTTGACCTTTCCTTTGTCTCTCCGAGTCTCCGTGGACAGATGATTTCTCTCCCTTCGTCTTCACTCTCCGTCTTGTGCGCTTTTACTAAAAATTGAAATATTGATCTTAATTAGAGTTTGCCGAGCTCAGCAGCTCACGTTGAGGGTTTTAGACAAGCAGCAGCAGACATCTGTCTAAGGCACTTATGTCTTCAGCACAGGAGAGGAGCTACGTGGGTGAGGAGGAGGAGGAGGGGGAAAAGAATGTGTGGCAAGGGAAGAGTGATGGGCCCTTGTCTCCTGCTTTTTCTGAGAAGCATGTCGAGCTCTCCATCTCCGCTTGCTGCTGTCAGTCCACCTGACGGAGAATGAAGTTAGGCACACACACACACAAAATGTAGTGGACTCATTTTAGCTGACAGTATGTGACAATCTGTACATTTCCAAGTTGCTGAATGACCATCAACTAGCAGATAAAAGTGATACATTTGAACAAGCATACAGCAAACTTCAAAATAAGCTTTGCATAAAGCCACTGAGATCAGATACTTCCAGAAGCACCAGGCCCATAGTCTGCCATTATCAAACTCTTGATAAAGACCTAGGTTCACTGTTGGTTTCTAGTCCTCTTTGTCCACATTGTGAGAAAAAAATTATCAGAACAAAACATGACAGTTTCTTCTTTCTGAGACAAAATTGGCTATCCACTGGCTATAATCTTGGCAATGTGTTGGACCTGCCTCACATTAGATTAACAGTTATCACTGATCCAGTTTCAGGACAAATAGAAAAGGTTAAATTCTAGCACTACCTGACTAGGTTCAAAGCGCGCTGTTGATACTAAAATGTGACGTCAACAGTCTGCCGGCCACTGGTTGGCCAGAGAGTGTCAACATTCAGTGGCTTACATTGTCAGAATCATCCTCCGCAAATCCAAGAACAGTGCCGAACTGCAGATGAGTTAAAAAGAAAAAAATCCTGAAAACATCCATTAATCTCAATATTTACCTGAGGAGTCTGGTGTATTTAATGACAGCGCTGCTGAAAGTCAGTGATCGTAAACCGAATCACAACCCCTTCAGCCGTATTTCAGTTCAGGTGGAGTCTGTGCTCCGGTCACGCAGGAAGTACTGAACAATTCACTGAACAAATCTTTTTAATCAACTGATTCTAATGATTCGGTACAACAAATAGAAGTGCGTTGCCTTTCACCAGTTTGTGTTGCGTATAAAACGATGTCACAGCAGTTTCACGGAGCCGTGCTGAAAAACGACGTGCCCGATACCAAACCGAGTAGAGTTGAGCCGAGTAGTGCTAGAAGTGTATAATAGAAAAGCATCAAATATGCAGGGATTTGGTCTAAAAACTCTTCTGTCTTCACACCTGGATAGTTATCAATTAAATTCCACATAATGCAAAACATCCTACCACCTCCAAAAGCCTCTGCCTAAAAAAAAAAAACATAAAACATGCACAAGTTGAAGCCAATTGAGAGAGAGAGAGAGAGTGAGACTGAAGATCATGGAAAGAAATGTTATGAGATTTAAGTGTTTTGTGAATATTTTTCTGTTTTAAAGAATTTATAAAGAAAGAACAATGAGGGCATGCGTAGGTGGAAGTAATAGGTTTCTTAGGTTTCGAATGATTGTTGATCAGTTTCTCTCACATGCAATTGTTTGCTGAGGAATGGGACTGACTGACTGACTATGTTTAGTACTTGTCATTATGTATGTAATAAGAAAGGCACTGGTAAAATAAGATTTTCTTCTCCCTGTTCCTTTCTGATCATGGATGCATTAGTAAATTAATACCGTAAATACTCAGCAGTCACACACTCACAGTTTTACAAACACAAATGGTGTAGTCATGTTTCTATCAGTGGAGGTTTGAGCTGATGTCCCAGAATCCTCTCTGTCCAAGACAATTCCACAGGTGCCCCACATGAGAGAAAACTTTTTACTGCTCATTTTAAATCATGAAGTATAAATCAGGCACGATTCCTCTTTCACTCTAACAGAATCATTTTTTCTGTGACACTGTACATTCCTCTGGAAAGAACTGATTATAAAAAAGCTGTTAATCTCTGCGTACCATTGAATAAGTAATGGATTTTACTTATCATGAAACAAAACATGTCACAGCTTTTAGGAAATACTGCAGGTTAACCTGGAACATTTTTTAGGTCTGATTAACTCCTAAAACCTAATTGTTTTGAGATTTTGTTTTCTTTCTCAACATAGCTGAAGATTTTGTTCCCCTTGTTTGTTAAATTCAAACTCAGGTCAGGAAAAAAATCTGCTATGGTGAGGATGAAGTCACGGTGCGCTCATGTGTCTCATCTCCTCCGTCTCTTCTGTCACCACCTCCCTGATTAAAACCCTCGCCAACATGCTGGGACCATGTGACACTCGGCCATTCCGTCACAGAAACACACTTAGCAGTCACTACACTACACTACACTACAGTCAAAGAGTCATTAAAACAACACACACTGAGTTGATTTTTAATTTCATTTGTTTTTATTTTTCAAAATTTACAAAACTTCAGACCAAAACCTACAAACATCAAAATTGATATGTACTGTAAACTAACAAGTTGATACATAGGACAAAACTTTCCTGAGGTATACAGTTCAGAGGAAAGAGACACATAAACACAGGTCAGGACAAACCTGAAGCTCCACTGCTGCTGCTGCTGCTGCTGCTCTCAGAGGTCTTGAGCCGAGGTTTGATCTGTAGCCCCTTTGCTGTCGAACAAGCACAGGGGATCAAAGTGAAGACTAAAATATACAGTTAGAAAATTACAGTTTGTGCCTCTTGCACAAAATCCTGCTGGAACACTGAGTGATGAAATCGCAGTTGATGAGAAAATGAGGTAGAGAGCAGTGTGTTTGCTTATTTATGCAAAAAAGAAGAGGAGTTTGCTTGGCTGGGTTCCACCTTTAATGAGGCTCTGGGAGGTGCTGTGTGTTAGGAAGCAGAGCGTCATTAGTAACATGTAAGAGCACAAACCAACCACAGGAGGAGGTGGAAGGATGAGCAGCTAACAATGGGCTCCTGTGTGCGTAAGTGGGTGTTGTTGGGTGTGTTTGTTTAGTCAAATTAAAGCCGTGTTCATACCTGGTATTAACATCCATCCTCAGTGATTCGATCGTAGGTGTGTGCGCAAGTGACAGAGTGAGAGAGGAAGAGAGACGGGAGGAGCTTAAAGCTCTATTCCAGCTGATGTAACATGAAATAATAAAACCAACAATAAATCAACGTAGGGGTGCCGATTTGTGTAAAAAAAAAAAAATAGTGAAAACTACAGCTGGTGAGAGGACGTCCTCTCAGCTACTTAAGCTGGCAGAAGGACGTCCTCTCACCTACTAAAGCTGGTGAGAGGACATCAGCTGAGGAGGCGCGGTCTCTAATGTGTCCTTACAGGCAGACTGCATTTGTGAACGCTCCAAATGTGGTTTCTTTTATCAGATCTGAGGACGCATTCATGACAAACTGGGAGCGTTCAGATGTGCATGTGATCGGATCACTCCAACTATTCGTTCATCATAGCAGCAAGCGACACACACACACAAACAAAAAAAAAAAATCACACTCAGAAACCGAATCTGTCCATCCTTATCAACACAGGTCTACGTACACACACACACACACACACATCTGAAAAGATGAAAAACAGGCAACAAACATCTACTGCAACAATATTATGTGTGTGTGTAGATTAGAGGGTGAAGGGGTTAGGACAAGGTCAAAGGCCCTACTCGTTTCCAAGCAGAGCAGACTAAATATAAAGCAAGAACGAGGAGGAGGATTATGTAATGACACATTTGTACCACCGTGTAGCAGGAACATGATCAATCCAGACCTTCGACATTCATATGATTTACAACAGTGTTTCCCAAACATTCTATATGGGGAGCCACTTTTTGAAGATGGCAAACAATTGTGACCTAAATCGCAATATCAATCATGACAAGAGAAAATGATGTAGTTACTAATGTATAGCCGTAACACTACATATTTTGAATTGGTAAAGAATCATTGATTGGTAAATTAATGAACTTCATGTATGTCATTCAAAGCATATTTTTTTTAAAAACTTTATTAACTAAATTTGAACCAAAAGGGTTGGGAAAATTGAGCAAATTGTTTGGGGAACTAAAATAAATTCTCCTGCCTTTGTGACCGGTTCACACTTCCTAAATATAATGACAAAACATGAATAAATGTTAAGACTCTGTTTCCACCAGTCATTTTTTTTAGAATATTAAAAAATATACTTATTTTCTAACATAAAGGATTGTTACAACAAAACAGTAAAGAAGTCTGTAATGTGGGTAACGTGTTGTCTGCTATGACAGGTTGAAAACAGGTGTCTAGTGCTGTACGCTTGTGTGTAAGTGTGTGCATGTGTGTGTGTGTGTGCAGCAGAGGCAGGTGGATGGTCAAGTCTGGTGGGAGGGTGAGAAGCAGGAGGAGGAGGAGGATCAGAAAGGGGGAGAATGGGAAGGATCGGGGCAGGCGGCCTCTCTCCTAATCCTCTATCTGTCATGTCTGTCAACAGAGAGCTCAGCTGTGCTTCTCTCCAGCCCAAAACCTAAATATTATTACCTCCGTCCTCTGAGCATTGTTGCTCCTCCCCTGAGCATCATCACGCTCGCTTTATAGCCAGGCTTTGATAGATCAGTATCTGTCTGTTTCTCACAACATTTGCCCCATGAACTGAGGAATGATCTGGTTCTGTCAGAGATTTCTTCCTGTTAAAAGGGAGTTTTTTCTCTCCACTGATGCCTAGTGCTTGCTCATTGTGTGAACTGTTGGGTTTCTTTTCTCTCTGTAATATTGTAAAGGTTTTGGCCTTATTATGTACAGTGCCTTGAGATAATGTATGTTGTGATTTGGCGCTATACAAATAAAATTGAATTGAATTGAATTGAATCCCAGAACAATCACGACGACAAGACAACCTTTGGAGAAAAATGTCTGAAATACCAGCTTAGATCAAGTACAGGCGGGAGTTCCAACCTTTTTCACTACAAGAAATATGAGACTAGCCATCATATTTCTGTCATGTTGAGATGAGAGATGATCATAATCTATGACTTATATGATGTCAAAGATATATAAAGCATAGTAAAAGTATACTCAAACTCAACCACTGTACAAAACAAATGAGATAATGTAGTTGCAGGATCAGACTATATATGTGAGTGACAGATGTAAAAAATTAAAAATAAAACTGCTGCACCTAACATTTCATCTGCTGCTGAGACTTGTTTTGGTTTAGTATTTTTAATGAATATTCAGTTATACTCCCTTTTCACTTTGTCAATTTAAGTGTAAAATTATTAAGTTATTATTATTATTAGGTTTTTTTTTTTTTACAAAATTCAATTTAGAAGTTTTGTTCTCTACAAGTTTTTTGCTGCTTGGTGCAAAAAACCTAATCCAGGGGTTTGGATGATATAAAGCATAGTTTCTTCCTTTATTAGGGAGTCAAACAAAGGCCTCATCCACATGAACAGGTGTATGTTTTAAAAAGTAAAAGATCTGCAGACCCAGTGAAGCACAGTTTCCATCTATCTCCATTTACCTAGTGAAAACCTATCCATCTACATCTATATCTATCAACCTACCTATGTGTTAGAGTAGATGGACTAGATTGAGAGATAAGCTGTGAACGGTTCAGTTTGGTACAGTACGGTATGCATTGTTTTGCGTTTCCATTAGTAATAGTACCAAAATAAACAGCCCCAGCCAATTTTTGGCACCCTTTCCTTGGGGCACCTGAGTAAACGGTATGGTACAGTCCACAGGGAGCTAGACTGGCTTCACCCACGAAAGTCAGCTGATTGGGCAACAGGAAAACGTAACACCCTTAAGACCAGTGTTTCTTCAGTGCCACAGTCTATTCCTATACAAAGCTTGATGTCCTGCTGAGACAAACAGCAGGACAAAGAAGCAGGAAAAAGAAGCTGCTGGATGTCTTCCACTGTTGTCTGCTGTGTCGCATTCGATGTAGTTGTTTGTTGTTGCATCAGTATGACATTGCACTCGTACCTCACTGAAGCGACTACTGCACACAGCCCACACCTCGCCTACCAAGTAAAGGTATTGTTCTCAGTCAAAACACAAGCCTGACCCAGGGTTTCATCGTTCCAAACCTTACCATACTGTACCAAACTGAAATGGATCATGTTGGAAAAACAGCAACAGACAGACAGATAATGGATGGATGGATGAAAATTTTGTACGATTCAACCTGGACACCTGAACCAGGTTGGTTTCCTCTCACCTTTAACCTTGGCTGGCTGTGTATCTGAGGTTTCCGGCTCCTCTGGGGAACATGACAGGGAGATGAAGGATGGAAGTGTCAGAGGACCATGGATAGGTGTCACTAAATATGCCTGTGGCCTGTATGAGACAGGGAGAGAAAGAGAAGAGAGAGGAACAGACAGAGAAAGAGACGTGACCAGCCTTTTTTTTTCCTTTTCTTGTTACTAGATGATGATATGTGTCACTATGTAAAAACAATCTCATTCTCCCAACCTCTCGGTGGGCTCTTCGGTACAAGCTCTCTTGGGCGTTTGGCCTGAGGTGCTGCTGGAGCTTCGCTTGGTGCTCTGCCTGTGCTTCAGCTTACAGCGACTGCCATTGGGGCAGGACCCCGTCTTGGAGAAGTCTGGACACACCAGAGTGTGTTTCTTCTTACACTAGTGGGTTAGAGACACAGACCATCAGGTTTGATATTTTGCTGCATACATAAACATACATGTAACTCCTTTAACGCGTAATATAACGAAGTGACTTAATATAGGCAACTAGAAAAGTTTATGCTTCACAGCAGCACAGAGGAATGCAGTTAAATGATTTGACATAAATTCTTTGTCATAAGTGAAAAAAAACTGATCAGTGAGCATATAAACAGTACATGTGCAAATCTGCCATCTACTGTAAACCTTTGTAATGTCATGCAGACTAAGCACAAATAGCATCAATGAGCCAAATGCAATGGATTTGGCTTCCATTGACCATTTTAAATAAATGCAAGCTAAATTAAGAAGAATCAAAAACTGTCAGCTCTGAAAACTGATAGCGTTACATCTGCTCACATTTATAATGTTGCTTGTGCCTACTTTTTTTTTTTTGATTACTGCTGAACAAAGCTCATGTATGAATGCTTGTGATTTGAACACTAACATTTAAAGCCGCAGTGTGTAACTACTGAACAGGCTTTTTCAAGCAATACTATCAGACCTGACTGAGGGAGCGTTCGTGTGTATACACCAGCAGTGCAGGGGCAGGTGGAGGAAAAAGAAGCACTAACTCTGTCAATCTTAAGACTGTGAAATTCACTTCTGAAACATTTTGTGTTTTCAGTCATACTCCAACCTGTTTGCAGCCTCTAAGAAATGCAATGTTAATGTTGCGTCAGTCTGCCATGACATAAAACAAATCACTTCCTGTGTACAGTACGTGAACGTCACTACGATTCCAAAATACTGATACACTGAGAAGCACAGAGAGTTGTGCAAAGCTGCACCAATTTGACAATATTTTGAATGTAAGGGATATTTACTTATATTTAACAGTTGCGTGCTACAGATTCTAACAACAAATTTTCACCAATTATAAAGACAAGTTGTCTTTCAGAGGTTTCCTCGGGTTTACATTATTTATATTTATTCATACTTTATAGAAGACACATTTAATAATGCTTACTTAAAAGGGACCGAGCACAAACAACCCATTCATCCAATCATCAATCTATCATGGATTGTATTTTTGGACTGTGGACAGTACCCAGTGGAAAACCCATACAGACACTTCTAAGAAAATCCAAACTCCAAACAAAAGTTCCAGACTGGGTTAAAACCTGAACTGAACTGCTGCACCACAAAGAAAACAGTGCTTATCATACACAAAGATGATCATGTTGTGACCTCACTGCACACAGATCAGATATTCTCGCCTATTTAGTGAGAAAGGGCTAAGCTCTTGATTAGGAACCGACTTTGTTTCACTACTAATGAGAAACAACCAGCCTCTCCTTTAATGTGCAAGTGGGTCAAAAGGTTAGCATGATTCTGAGGAACACTGTGCACAAGAGAGTAAGCTTTCACATGCATGTTTGCAACTGAGTATGTATGACAGAGTAATATGGGTGTAAATTGGTAACTTCATTCTCCACGAGATCTGATCCCACCCACCTGTCAGAAAAGCTAATTATATTCACTCTGGGGTACAGGCTGTAAGCAGTGTGTGTCTGTGTGTGTGCAGGGGTGAGGAGTGTGAGACTGGAAAGCAGATTGGTCCTGAAATAGTGTGTGTATTGGGAGTGTGTATGTGTGCGTGTGGAGGGGAGAGGGATCTTGAGATCGATATTCCAGGAACTCCGTTGGACTCGTGCTCAACTCTCTCTGGAGCCCAGCGGCCCTGACTCGCTGCCATTAGAGCCGCGCTCACCACCCTCACACTCGTGTTCGTGCACCCCTGGGTGCGAGGGCACCCTGGGATCAGCTCGCTGTTGAATGTTTCTCTAGATCATCTTATAGGGCTGTGGTTTTGACACGCATTACGCTCAACAAATCAGGCCTGCCACTGGTGTTGATGACGCCTGAAAGTTATATTTGGTCTGTGGCATCATTACTGATACCAACAAGTCCTTCAATACTCTTAATAGACTTAATAAATTATTTTCTTGCAACAAACTCATTACAACGAAAAACAATTAATATAATACTAACATAATGATATCTCTGTTGCATTTTTGGCAATACATCTGGCATTTCAGTTACCCCAAACATTCAGCCCTAAATAAAAAGGCCAGGAAACTATGAAATTCTGAGATGATTTATATAGCTATGTTTTGAAACACGGTACTGTATTGACTGATTAATATATTCTGCATTACACCACTACATCACTTTGTTGCTTGAATAAACAGTTTGATTCAGGTTTCCTTGCAGGAGGAGCTTTGTGACAGTAAAAATCAACTTCCCCGTTCCTTCGGGGCTGCACAATCAAGTGTATGATATTAAAAAAATCCCTGTGTTACTTTTCACACTTATTAATATTATTCTCTGGTGCATTAAATTGAGTATTCACTATTAACAGGTTAAGAGCCTGACGAACTGCCTAGCCTGATTTTTTTTTTTTAACATTTAACAGAAACCTGCAACTTCAGTTAGTCTCATTTTAATCACTCTAAGCAGCAAGTGTGCACTTGGTTTATAATTAAAGGATTTAACACCTTGTGGTTTAGTGCATTCTTTCCCAAGTTAAATTTTGTATTTAAATCACCTTTTTTTAAAAATCCAGGACAGAGTCAGCATGTTCACCAATCATTCTAATATACTGTAAATCTAAGTGAACATATCATATTACTTTCACATTGGGCACCATATATGGAGAGAACATTTCATTGCAAAGTTAAGCATCAGTTAAACACTGACGTGTTAAAGATTGGAAACATGATACAGCATAACAAAATATACTGTATTTTTATAATGTAAAGCAAGGATAAGATTTCAAATTTATTAACAGTTTCTAATATGTTTCTAGTTATTTTTCTTTACTTACCATAAAACAGTGAAAAAGTGAAAAGTGAATTGCAGCCTTTTGTGATTACTAATTCAACTTAAGAGCAATGAATTGTGCTCAACTTTCACAAAGGAGAACAATCGTTTTTTGTGAGGGCAAAATCACTTTGATCTCAGACTTATGACCCTAAAAATCAAATCGGTTCCTCTTTTAAATTAAGTTAAGATTTCCTGAGAGATTGTAATTTAGAGCAAGATGAACAGAAGAACATATTCCAAACAGAGCTTCACCCAGTAACTCAGTTACTGGAGATGCTGTGTCACTATATTACAGTGTGGGAAACCGTGACGAAGCCCTAATGACCACACACTCCTCTGTGATGTTTAGCAGTTACACAACTCTAACAAACTAAATAAATAATAGTCACTACTGACAGATGACTCAAAAGATCTACTTGTAAAAAGTTGCAAATCACACAAGAGTTAAACCTGAAGCACTTTACCAGTGAAAGAAACAAAAAAGTGTTGGAGGAAATTGAGTGTAAAAGCTGCATCCACTCACCACGTCTTCATACATCCTCATTTTCATAAAAAGACACACCGAGGGAGGAAGAAAGAGTAAAAAAGAAAGACAGAGAGGCGGGAAATGGAAGGAAAAAGCTAAAGTGGACAGAACATCTTTATCCCACACCAAGTTAACAATTTTCCACTTGATTTAAGGAATGCTGGGATATCTCTGGGGCCTATTAGAGAGCTCTCTGCAGGCCCAAAACCAGGAGTCAGCACATTTACCACGAGACTGAGAGAAGTAGCAGAAGTAGTAAGAAAGAAAAAAGGGAGGGTGGGAGATGGAAAAGACAGTAAAATAAAAAAAGAAGGGAATGGAGGGCGTTTTACAAGAATTTACATCTTGGCCATAAAGCCAACACTTGTCTAAAGTACCTCACAGTGAGTGGAGAAGAATAAAGGAGTGCAGGTTGATGAAATATAAAGATTATTAAGGTGGAAAAAATGAGGGTTCGCAGAGTCTAAAGACTTTGAACTGATCAGATCGATATCAGCACTGCATTAAATAAAAACCACAGCATCCTAATTAATTTATATGAGCTCAAGAGAAAGAAAAAGGGCACCACTGTGTTGCACTGTGTTGGGGTAAAGCCAGCAGGCAAACACAGCTGCACTTTGGGGACAACAGAAACACAAAATTAAGCCACTTGATTTCACCTCATTAAATCTATGAACTCAGGTGTATGCTATCTTATAAATATGTTCACTGCTTTACTTGCTGTCCCAGCACCAATGTTCACTGACCAAAACAGCAATTCTAGCTCACAGGAAAAACAATAGAGAAAAAATCTACATGAAGGTTTTCAAACACCAAAGTCACAAATAATAACTGAACCCACTAATGGAGGCGGTAGTTACCCAACAACTGTCCTGTTATCTGTGAGAGAAAAAAAATGCTGTTATTGTCAATGGACGGACCCCAATGTTGGAAATAAGTGATAAAAACCTCAGTGTCCTGTGGGAAAAAGCTGACCAACGTCAAATAGATCTGTTAACATAGTCTTAAAATAATGTACACTTAAGATGGCTTGGAATTTACTGCATGAGCCTTTTGTTAAGTCACTAACTTCGGTTATATCTTGCTGAGTCACACGTATGTAAAACAATGACTATACATTTTTACTTCAAGTACTGTAAATGTCCTCACTTCAAAAATCCTCTCTTTAAACATGTATGGCATAAATGCCACTTTTATGTAATCAAAAGAATTTGATTACATAAAAGTGTAAAAACAGTAGGGTTCTATCATAACTATACTATATCTTTAAAAACTTAATAGGCAACGGAATATTTTTCTTTCACCATCTGTTTTTCGTGTGTGAAAAAAGGGTTAAAATGAGTTTAAAAAATGAGGAAGAACTGCAATAAAAAGGATTAATTCACTGATTCATTACACTAAACAGCTAATTAGATAGCTCTCTGTTACCAACTGGCACAGGATGTAGTTCCAATATGCTGAATCATATGAAAGGCCATTAATAAAATCCAATAAAAGTTAACTATAGCCAACCTTCCACAAACTACAGATGACAGTCGGCCACAGAAACTCGACGGTGCCTCGTGACAGACTGTCGTCTTAATGTGACAGAAAGCGGGGAGAAGATGAACCTGATGCAGGAGCCACATTTGAATGATTAATAAAACTTCACATTGATGCTCCAGAGTAAAAAAAAACAAAAAAAACAAGAGGGACAATTAGGAAAGCACAGACAGATCCTGTGAGGTAGAGGCTGAGTGTGAGACAAAGCTGGGATGAGGCAGGATGGCAGCAAATCTGTGGTGAGGAGGAGGAGGAGGATGGAGGAGAAAGGATGGAGGCGAGGAGCAGACTTAACCCCTGAGCTGCTGGGGTGTCTGCCTGCCTGGCCCATAGTGCCATCCTCAGCAGTTTTCCCATCTATAATTACTGCCTGCTATCCATCATAGAGCCGCCAGAGCCTCACAGCGCAGCGCTCCGTAAACACACACAGACACACATGCACGCAGGCACAAATACGCTCACACACGTACAAATGCACACACAAGGGGAAAATCACAGACCTAAGCACTTTGGCTAATAGAATAAATATTAATATCCCTTTTGTTTTCTATACCC
Source organism: Brachirus orientalis (assembly GCA_016785285.1). Classification (NCBI taxonomy): domain Eukaryota; kingdom Metazoa; phylum Chordata; class Actinopteri; order Pleuronectiformes; family Soleidae; genus Brachirus; species Brachirus orientalis. The sequence continues at coordinate 1,133,216 of JAFBJR010001097.1, read as the reverse complement.
TCATTTCCACATGCACTATTTAAATGAGTTCTGACAGTGTGAAAAAGCATCTGTTTCACACTCGATGCTCAAATACATGCAGATAGAGGAGGGAAGAAGACAGGGGGAGACAAAGGGAGGTTAAGAGCAGAGAGACGGAGCAATGAAGGGTGTGTTTGTGGTGGACAGTGTGTATGTGTTTGTGTGTGTGTGTATGTGTGTAGGTGGTTCAAGTGTCTCCAGTAATCTGTAGGTGGCTCTCTCTGTTACCCATCAGGCCCTCAATATGTCACTCAGAAACCAGAGTTATGCCATTATGGACAACCACCCACTGCAGCTGTTCCTGCCTGTGTGTCACTGTGTACATGTGTGTGTGTGTGTGTGTGTGTAGGAGGGGGGCATTGGTCACCAAACGACTTGTTTACCTAAGCCTAAGTTTAACATGAGTGGAGCTGTATGCATGTTGTACAATACAAATGTACAATTCAAATTCAAACGAAGAGCACAGCGGGCAGAAAGCCCAACTTTGTAATCAGATAATGGTGTCAGTGCAGCACTGGATGGGAATGCAGTCAGATCAAAGCTGCGCTAAGACGCTGACGGTGTGTTACGAGAGCCAGAACAGTCACATCTATTATTTCAGTTATTCCATTCAGACTGTCACAGTGATGTGGGTAAAAGCTGTGCTGGTGGTCGATATGTAAAGGTCAACAAACATCAGATGACCAGTATCAATGACCCTCATGTGCCCTGGGTCAAGTAAAGTGAAACCTGACTTTTTTTTTTATTTTAGTGCTTTGTCATTCTTTCGTACTTAGTGCTGTGGCTTCAAGATTTGAAGATGTGGACATATGGACTGTTGACACTTGTGTCTCATGTATACAGCCTTTAACCCAATGTTTAAAAAAAAAATCAGTATCCACTCACAGGTTAAATGACAAACATGTCTCTATCAATTTTTTTCGGCACTCAGGTAAATGCACTAATTTCTTCTTTCTTTTGGCAGCCGAGATGCCGACTCTCAATCTTTTCCAACAAGACAATATGATGCTCATTGCTCAAGCTGCAGTCTAAAATCATTCAGTTAGGCCGCGATGGCAAACATCTTTTTTTAGGTTTGATTGTGCGTGCTTTCCTCAACCTTTCAGTTTTGTTTGTCTGGACAAACTGGTCTATGTCTGGGTCTGGACAAACATCCATATTCTTCGATTTGATGAATACAAGGAAAAAAAAGAGAAACTAGATGAAATTTTGAGTATCCGGTGTTTGTACCTTCTCTCCTTCGGGACAGTAGCCCTTGACAAAGTCCTCGCACACTTTAGCTTTGTGCGACACGTAGACATGACTGTAGGGACAGTCGCTGTTGTTACAGATTCCCTTCAGGAAGTATGAACACACCGGCATCTGGAGAGAGTCAAAGACAAATACAGAGATTATACATTTCATTCCATGAACATCAAATCATTTAATTAAATTATAGTTAATAGTACATAATTACATTACAATATAAAGATTTATGAATCTGACCTTTCTTCTCCTGTTGTTTTCAAAATTCCCAATATTACTGGTAAGATGTCCAAAATGATTGAATTGGTTTTCAATTAATTTAACTCTGACTAAATGAAACATTTTTAGGCTGAAGGATCTAGAAGTAACAACTAATAATTATTATTTGTATCAGCCCATTTGTTTCTACCTCTTAGTTGCTGCCATCATTGCCTGACTTGTTCTTATACACTTAATTTTGCTGCGAATATTCCTTTAATCAAAGATATTCTTGTGATGATAGCAGTCATGGCATGAACCTTCAGCATGTGAAACAGAAAAGGGTAAAGTTGACACAAATGTAGATGAAGTAAACAACGATAATATGGCCAGGGAGATGGTAGGCAAGAAGAGACCATGGGATTAAATGAGATTATACAAATCTGTAAACAAACTTGCCGATCTAAGACCACACCACTGTTGTGTACAGTTTAGACGTGTTCCTTGAGCCAAGTGATCTGTCGCACTGAGCAGCTAAATTACCTTAATTGCAGTTGACAGTGGCAGAGAGAGAGTGAATGTGCGTCCTGAAAGCGTGAGTGTGTGTGCAGGGAGATCTACTGCTTAACATGTGGGGGCAAGCCTGGAGGAGGCCGGGCTAAAAATAGCTTGGAGATGGGGTAGAGCGGGGGGGGGTGAGAGGGACCCTACCTCGATGGAGGTGGGATCAGTCCTACCTAATTAACTGCTACAGAAATATTTATCCAGGCTGCAGCTCATCCAGCTCTCATGATGTGTTTATGTGCTCTGAATGAGTGCAGTGACTGAGACAGTGGTGGAGGGAGAAGAAGGGGGACTGGGGTCTTGGGTGTAGGGGGTGGGTGAGGGGAACGGGGTCAGGAGTGTCTAGTTTCGAGGTATTTGTGGTAGTGTTGGAACGGGTGGGGTTGTTGCGTATATATGTGCTATCGTGCCGGTCAGGTTTGGAGAGCTGCTGGGTGTACAATAACCACCCCTCACCCCACCTCTACCCCCAAACCTGTCCTGTTTAAGGGGTCCGGGGGAGGGGGGGGCGTGGGAGGTTTTTTTTTTTGGGTGGGGGGGGGGGGGTGAGTGCTGGTGGTGGCTGTTGGAGAGGTGGCATTACAAACAGACAGCTGGGCTCTCAGCACTTACAGGCAGCAGTGTGACAACCAACACAGGTGCAAGGCATTGTGTGTGCGTGCGTGTGTGTGTGTGTGTGAGAGAGAGAGAGAGAGAAAAAGAGAGAGGGTGAGTCAAGACACCTGTTGTAGGGGTGTTTGTCTTAGTTTAAAAAAAAAAAAAAAAGAGAGAGAGAGAGAAAAAAACAGCTTTCTCTTTTTGGCTAAAAGTCCACATAGGGTACACATGGACACAGCCTCAGATCCCACTGGACACTTCAATCACAGGTCCCAGGTGACAATATGTCACCTGGGACCTGTGACTATGAATGCAGAAGTGATTATGAATGGGACTATGAATGCAGAAGTGATTTCCTGGGATCAGAAGAGGGGACTAAAACCAATGATCTAAAATCTTTATCAAGGAAAATTAACTGGTAATTTTACGTTAATATTGGATGAAAAGTGTGATGTAAGTAACTTTAGGGACGACTTTTAGCGATTTATGTCTGTAACTGAGCAAACACTTAATTAACTTAATATGAAAATATGATCAATTAAAATGATCATTTTCACTGTGGCCACGAGTTGGTTATTCTTTCCTGTTATACAGAAATGTATAGTCATACTAACTTATTTGTGGTGTCATGAAATTTATATTTTTGTTTTTAACTTTAACACTTAATTATAAAATTTGTTTGTTTGTTTGTTGTAGATATAGCAACAAATAGTAGTGTAATATTCATTTCAGCAATAAGACCTAATTATATACCAAGTCTCATGAACAGGATAAGATGTTTCAAAAGTGAAGTGATCCTGATCCACTTTGAAGTTTATGCAAACCAAATATTTTCATAATCGATTAATGTCAATTATTTCCTCGATTAATTGAGAACTTGTTTGGTCCATAAAATGTTAGAAAAACATCGACTGGTGTTTCCCAAACCTGGAGATGATGTTCTCAAATGTCTTGTTTCGTCCACAAACCAAAATAATTCAGTCAACGTGCTGGGTCCATTAACTCAACATGTGACCCTCCCTGCTTGTTGTTTACCAAAAAGCCTCTTGCTGAACACCCAATCAGGTCAAGGCTTCCTCAGTATTTCCTGTGTAATGGAAACAGGAACCATGCCAAGAACACAAATATGGTACACCCTGGCTGTACCCAATACTCAGTCATCTTATACTAACCCACTGTGCTCAACCCTGGCCTTTGCAATGACAACTTACCTTCTCCTTAGCCACTTGGTGGGAGAATGGACAGATCCCATCTGCCTGTTTGCATGTCCCTCGCAGGAACCTGCATGTGAACAACAGATAATATCACTTGCTCTTAAATAATCTTTTTTTCTTCCTGCAATAAGGGCCCATCTAAAGGTTCTTAAGACGAAATTAAATGTGTTTGATGTGGACACATGGTAAAGGGACTGACAACATTCAGAGTAGTTCCTAAGAAGACATTTTTGCCCTTCAGTCGTTGTACACTCAAAAGTTCTGAAATTCCACAATTCATCACTTTGTTAGAGCCAAAACAGTGTGTCATGGTTGGTATATTTATCCAAAAATGACCCAGAAACCAAAGGTGATACTGACAGCACAATGTTTCATCATATTTCTGGCAGGTGTCTGTAGCTTTAGTTGCATGTGCAACATGATTTGCTCGTCTGTAACAGGATGATGGATATGCTTCTTAGAAATTGTAGCCACTGTCTCACCTTCTCTTTTCTATGTCAACAGGACTGTACCTGCAGGTCATGGTTTTGCACCTGTGCATCAAACTTTGATTGTACTTGTATCATGACCTTGTCACCACTTTGTGAATATCAGTATAGAAATGTTACATTGGCAAGAAAGAGAGACATGACATGTTTGTGTTACCTTGTGCAAACAGCCACCTTGTCTGGATCATGTATATAGGGACAGCTGTCGCCTCGGTTACACTTGCCAAAGCGGTTGTAATACATACAATACTGCTTTTGCTGCTTCTTCTGATGAGCCTGTCTGATTGTAGCAAGACTCCGCTGAACAGCACGACTTAAAAAAAGAAAAGAAAAAGACACAGACAAACCACATTTAACCTCAAGTCAATCAAACAGTCTGTTGAAAGTAAAGATGAAAAACTACTCCAGGATTACAATTTTGACTCGAACCCCCATCAGGGGAATTAAGGATAGCTCTATACTTCATATGCTAATTTTAATTTCAAGATTACTTCAGGCTTTACAGCTCTTAGTTGATAGTGATGAAAGGTAGTTAATACTGAAGGGGAAGGAGAGAGGTGAGGATCAAATGCAACAGTCTTTATTTCAAGATGGGGCTGGTGTATGAAGACAGTCTGCACCATGACCCACATGTAGTTACTTTTCAGGTTTCCCCCTTTAGTGTGCCACTGCTTTTTCTGTTAATTTACAAAGAATTTATGAAATTTATGAAGCAAAGAGTTTATGGAAAAGGAAAACCCTTTGTTTGCACTGTGCAGTCATTTATGCCAATTAAACACATATCACAGCTGAAAAACCTATTTAAATCAGGGATGTGAAAATTTTTTGACCAGTGGGAATAAAGTATAAGGAGCAACATTAATGGTAAAGCAGAAATGAATAAATTGTAACCATGGCTACGTGTTTACAACTGATTAGGAAGCGTGTAATTAAAGGCTGTGGCCCGTACTAAACTGAACCAATCAGATCTGGCCTTTCTTAGGAGGAGTGTGAAAAGAGGCACTGCAGCAGTGCAAAGTTTCTGATAGATAATGTACATTTGAAACTTTATAGCATGTAAATGTTCTCTAGTAGAGTCCCAAATCAAAATTACCAACCTGAACCAGAAATATGGGCACTTTTATTAATTAAAGATAGAATATAAATGCAAAAATGTTCAAACAAGTTATGCGACAGTTTTCCTGATGAGAAGAGATTAAAACACCCCCTGGAAGTGCAGTGAATGTGCTACCTGGCTAAGTGACGAGTGCTGGAGGGTCGGTTCCAAGTAGGAGTCATGGGTGAGACGTTGGTGCTGGAGGATCGTCCTACACATGGAGAAAAAAGACAAACAGGTCTTTTAATTGGCACATGACCCTCATTGGGTTTTCAGATTAAAAAAGGCACAGACATTTGGCACCTAATCTAAACCAGCTACAGCCTCACAACTAAATGTGTAGCATCACAGAAAACTAAAACCACATTGGCAATGGTATTCATGTTTTCGATTTTGAAATGATTAAAAAAAATCTCCTAGCTGCCTTATGCTTTAAAAAAATTCCAGCAAATGACAATTTTCTAGGTTTCCATGGTGATAGTGTACTCATTCATATTCGAAAAAAGGACAGCAACATTGATCTTTGAATCTCTTTTGAGACAATTTTGAAATGATTAAAAAAAAATCTCCTAGCTGCCTTATGCTTTAAAAAAATTCCAGCAAATGACAATTTTCTAGGTTTCCATGGTGATAGTGTACTCATTCATATTTGAAAAAAGGACAGCAACATTGATCTTTGAATCTCTTTTGAGACAAATATGTCGGTATATTGTCTTTAGTTTTATAATCCTCCATTATATATATATATGCCATATACATTACTATATGGCGTGCATCTTTCCTAAATTACTTTCTAACTATTCACATCACAAAGTGGATAACTGTGCAATAAAGAAATAATAATTGACTGGAGTAGAACATCGTAAACACTATGTACCCAATGTAGCACACAAACACTGTAGGGAAAAGTGTGTGTGAGTGTGAGTGTGGTTGTTGGACACGATGAAATGAAACAGAGACGAGGACGAGGAGGTGTCAAGGTTAGTGTTACAGATGACTGTTGATATCATTCTGACCTCTAATTTTGGAACAGTTTTAACAGTTAAGACTCTGTGGTGACTTAAGCACGACAGGATTACGGGCCAGTGGCTACACACCAGGAACAAATGTGAAACCCACTGGTGGAAGACATGGAATCAAGACTCCTGGTGAGAGGACACCTGAGGCTTAGTTGTCGAGGACTGCAGGACTGTGTATGTTGGGATGCCGGTCACGAGTTTAACAGAGTGGAGCTCTTCAATTTCCCCTGCAGGTGTAGTTGCTACAGAATGTGTATAAGAGGGAAGTGTGAAGGGGGTAGAGGCAGATCTGGGCTTTAATCTGCACCATCCAGCTCTCCAGACCCTCCCCCTTGCTGCGCTGACAGATGACAAGTTTATTATTTCAGATGGCAAATCCAGCCAGCTCTACTAAGTCCATTAGAGAGTATGTGGACAGAGCTGCAGCCACAAACATGAATAAACACCCTTGTATCACCTCAGGGTGCACACAGATTTACTGCCCTGTACTCACAAGGAATGTCCTGAATACAGCAGGGCACTGAACCTCATTACCTTTTCAGTATCGACTAAAATGTGCCTAACAACTGACTATATATTAACTCTATTGGATAATTATTAGAAAGCAAAGACTACTATTAAATGACTTGCCAAATTCACAATATGCTTTTACATAAGAATTATAAAAAAATCTATGTGCAAATACTGGCTGGCAAATTCAAATCTACAAAAAATGAGAAGAACTAGACAAGAACTAGGTCAGAATCATTACGTGCACCTAGGCATTGTGCATTCACTGAAATCAAAGAGATGAATTATATGCAAAATGTCATGTTTTGTATTAATTTTATGTGAGTATTTTGACAGAGACTCAACAGCTCCAGTATCAAGTTGTAAATCCCTGCTTTTCACACTTTAATCTGCTCAGAGGCAAGAGATTCATTAAAAATTGACAGTTGCATCTTGTTCTCTTAAACACATTTTACCAAGGTATAAAAAAGAAAATAACATGTACGTCAGAGTCAGTGTTTAAGATGAGGAAACATTTTTTGAGAAAAGAATCAAATACGTGTTTCCTCATCATCATTATTTATCAGAAATAAAACTGCAGCATTAAGATCAACATACCCGTTGGGCTGATGGACATGTTGGATGCCACAGTGCGAGACAGTTTATTGGCTGACACCCGGTACAGGGAGTCACCAATCCAGCACATATCACTTCCTCTCCATTGCTGGGTGGGTGATAGGTGTCTGCCTTGAGTGGAGCGTGGACGGCTCTGATGGAAACTCCTGTGAGGGAGAAGGCAAGAAAATCAGGGGTGAGAAAATAGCTTTAGTCACATATGCATACAGTAGATTAAGACATAACTTTATTTTAAAAGTGGGATTATGTAACTGCCTGTTAAGTTCATTTCACAAACTTCAGTCAAGCTGGTGTGACATTATCTGCTCATCTCTCCCTGTTGCCCATCTTCCCTCTGGCTCTTCCACTACATCTCCCCTCCTCAATTTATGTTTCCCAGCCTCTTCTCTCCCTTTCTCCCTCTCCCTCTCCCTCTCTCTCTCTCCCATGTCACAGCACTCTGTTAAATTGCTCCTCTAATGGAAAGGACGGCAGTGTGGAAATGGAGAGAATTGAAAAGAGGAGAGGAGGAAATCAATGAGATAATAGGCAGGGCAGAGGGCCAGAGCAGCGAGGTTGGCCCCAACACTGGAGCGCCCAAGACCGCACACACACACATTCTCACATGCATACATACATACATACACACATACACACATACACACACAGTATCACAGCACACTTATTAAACAGTAAGTACAGTACACACAAGCACACATGCAGTATGTTCACCATCCAGGAGTCACTCAGTGGACTTGTGTATGTGTGCAGTGGCTGAACATACGAGGCTGAAATGTGTGCGGAGATGTTGGGTGGTGGTGGGGGCCGTGCAGGGGTTATGGCGATAAATTGTGCTGTCCTGTCACTTCTATTTGGGGTGGATTGGGGCTGGTGTGCAGGGCGCCACTGGAGGTAATTTGCTGCCGTATTTCAGATGGGCTGGAAATGGGTTTAGAGCGAGAGTTCATGCCTCCCATTACAGAGAAAAGAGCGGGTTACCCCAAACACGCACCACGCACAAAACAACTGACACGGACGCTTAACACGCTACAGCCCATGTTGAGCTGCCGCACTGCTGCAAATAAGAAAGAAGAAAAAAAAAGGGAAGCAGAGCAAATATCTGCCTTCAGCTGTGTTCACACACTCCGTCTACCTGACTGCATGCCATAACTCAGAGATACAGACACTCAGTTTCACTGATCAGTAGCTGCCCTACACAGGGCAACTGCAGCCAGGGGAGTTGTAATGGAGGCTAATGTTGAAGCTCTGACTGCCACCAAGGGAGGTTTAAACAAGGACCGGGTGGCCTAAGGAGCCACAATGGAGGTTAATGGGGATATGACATGAACAGTTAACAGAGATGGCAGTTAACCCTGACACAGGGTTGCTGTCAGGGGGGTGAACCACGGTACAAGACCCAGTCTGTTAGGATGTTTTCACACTAGCTTCATATTTTTGGGTCAAAATGTGTCCCGCTTAAAACATTTGAGATACATTTCAATATTTGAGGTATTTACCAAATGGCCTACTAACGCACACTTTGAGTGCTGCTTGGCCTTAGATCCATTATGAATTACCGGATCCGGACTTCTTCAAAAGACCATATCACCATCTCCTTTTAATACACCAGTTGTAAACACACACAGACAAATGCTGCCCACTGCTCCAGTGCCTAGGGAGCAACAGGGGTTGGGTATCTTATACTTGGAACTCTGGGCATTTTTGCATGAGCAGAACATGTATGCAGTTAGAGGAAAATATGGAGAGGCCTTTTGGCCACAAGCACTCACAAAAAAAATCCTACCACATTTCGACTGTAAATGATTTCAGACCATTTGACACAGTTGGTCTATGGCGTGAAAAACTAAGGAATATTCACAAAGGAATAAACAGATTAGATACACTCCGGGAAACGTGCCTCATTTGGGCAGACGCTATATAAAGTTTTCAGACTCTGTGTGAGTTTTTGCTTGCATAAACACACACGTATGAGTTTTAGCCTCAGGTCTGACACTATTAGTGCAAATGGCCTCTGTGGGAGCAGTTACCTACGCAAGACGGTAATCTGCCAGTAATGAGAGAGGAGGGCAAGAGTGATGAACGGAAACAAACAGAGGAGAACATAAAAATTAAAACATTAGAGGAAAGGACTGTTTTTCTCTCTGCCTCCAGACTCTCCTTGGCCTGTTCCCTGGAATGCCCTTGACCTCCGCAGGGATATCTGTTATCAGAGAGTCTGCAGACCAGTCTGATGCACAAATCCTCCCCTGCTGGACAGCTAAGTCGTTTGAGGGGTGAGCCCTTTCTGATACTGTCCACCGTGTGGATGTAAAACTGCTTTCCTCCGGTCTTTGAGGCCTGATGACCACTTCAGCACATTAATTACATAAATTCAGACAATTTGAGGATAAATTGCATCAAAATAAAACAAAAAATGTGAGCTAATAGTATAATGTAATAATAAACAACATATGATATTTTTACACTGCAGGTCCATCAGTGTGTGCAGCAGAGCACTGACTAAACTACATTTCTTACATTTGGTCTTAGTCACTCAATATGGATTGTCTTCACTTAATAGGTGAGTGTCAGCACTTTAACCTCACTTTAACCTATACGGCAGCAAAGTACATGTCAGCCTAAATACATTTTCGATTTTTTTGCAGAACAATTGAAAGTAACATTACATGGTCTTGATGAATTGTACATCTCATCATCCAGTCTATATGAGATTTCTTTTTAGCTGTATTCATTTGACCAATTCAAGAGCCAAAACCTTATTTACGTTCAAATCATAGGGATTTAAAACAGACAACGGCAGCAAATCCGCACATTATATAAACTTTGCTTGATGAATAACATCATAAATGCAAAAATGCTGTCTGTTAAATTAAACATGTTGACGCATTGGACAAGAAACTGTGTTAACACTGAAACACAGTTTGTATACTGGAGGTGTGCTATGAAAACAGAAAAACAATGGCTGGAGGTCACAGTGAAAGAAGAAAAAGTGCACAGAAAAGAAAGGAGAAAATGCAGAGGGGAAAAGTAGAAGAGGGGGCAAGGGCACGAAGAAACTCCCTGGAGATTAGTCTGCATCCATATGTGCTAGTGTTTGTGCGTGTGCAAATGCAGGTGTGTGTGTGTGTGTGTGTGTGTGTGTGTGTGTGAGTGTGAGAGAGGGTGAGAGAGAGAGAGAGAGGGTGAGAGAGTGTGTATGGTGGACTGCTCTGACCATGCGATGCACAGATAAAGGAGAGAGCAATTCAGCACTACCCGAGCTGTTGATGAATGATCCGACTTTTGTTTTAGTGACAGGGAAGAATTTGGAGGGTCGCACAACTGCACAGAATAATGCTGCCCTTGTCTATTTGTCTGCAACCCAAGCATTAGTCGGCTCATATTGGGAAACAGTTACCCTTGAAACAGAGCACAGCAAAAACAGTCATCCAACTAATTTCAGCAGTGAGGACTGCTGCTCTTCTTCAGGTTCTTAAAGGAAACCAACACTGTGCCATTACACATCACCATCTCATCAAATCCAACTTAAAGCTAGGAAGGTCCTCCTTTAGAGAGCATCTGTGCAAGACATAGTGTCAACAGCACTAGAGGAAGTTTGACATGCGAGTGTAGGAGAAAGGTAGATAACTAATGTGATAAGCAATGGGTAAATGAATGAACTGGGTATAAAAGAGGGATGAATGGGCAAGTGAATGCGGGAAAGGAGAGAAGTGAAGAAGAGGAAGCGCTGCTTCACTTTATTGCCCAGTCTCTTACATCCTGTACTGATCGATACTGAAGCACTAAAGGAGATGAGCGCCTGAAATGAGCGTGCATGTGTGTGGATGTATATACTTTGGAAAAAAAAAAGTGTATTTATTTAGGATCGCAGTGCTTTGCCACATTGGGGGCTGTAATATTAATAAAACAATAAATTAATTGTACGAAAAACATACAAATGGAAGACAAAAAAATGTTAATATGAATGTAGGTGACAAAAAAAAATCTTGTGAATTTTCGAAAAATAAAAGCAGCAGTAGAGCAAAAGGGTAGAAATAGAAAATTAAAGACAAAATAAGAGGGAGACAAACAGGGAGTGTGTGAGGGAAGTGAAGGGAGGATTGGGCTGTAATTTATCCTGCAGTGTGCATGCTTTACAGCTTTCTTAATTCAACTCCTGCTACTATTAATGGAGTTAATGTTGAGATTATATCTATTTTCTGGTGACGGGGGCTGAATTACTGCAGCAGATTTCTGCACCCATTTAAAGCGCTGCCCAGCACTTAATCAAACACCACACTTCCTATGGCCAATACCGCACACTAAGAGCAGAGCATGCTGGGTAGGGGGGAGGCTCACTTAAGCTGCCTTTGCACTAAGCAGTAGCAGTGCAGTTCAGCTCGCTGCAGTACAGTTTTCAACAGTAAACCATGGTCCCGCTCACATTTCCACGGTCGGTAGAACCAGATAGTGATACCTGGGTCAGCTACATAAATACTGTGACAGCAAACCAACACAACACAGTGTACCCTGCCATATTTAATAATACAATAAACTCCTCTCTGCAACACTCAGTATTATATATATATAAAAAAAGTTTTGTTGTTTTGTGTTTTCCCCCATTTCCCCAAATGAGACAACTTTCTGTTAACCAGTTAGCAGACTTGAAGTGTCTACCCTTTAGGTGCTGGAAAACTGCAAGGTTCCCCAACAGAAAGTACCAAAAGCATGGATCAATTATCTTTAGATTAGATTTATTAAATTTTATAAATGTTATTGATTCCACACTGGGGGAATTCACTATTTTGATACTTTTCACAACTTCTGACAATCAGTTATATATTATTATATTATAAATGTAAAGACAAATAAGAGTTTATGGAGTTTGAGTTTGAGGTCACAGTCTGTTATTAAACTATATCCTAACAATTGGCACCAAAACACAGACAATGACAGTTACTACTGTATTACAGTATTCTTGTATAAAAAAATGCAGTCCAAAAAGTCCAAAACAGAACTCCCCCAATTTAATGTTTTGTCCTAAAATTATATCCATCCCATTTGTGAATTACAATTTTGCTTTAACTTGCCTCTTTTTACTGTAAAAAGCTTTGTCACAGTAGCAAATCAAGTTTTACTACAACTGCAACTCAGTTACTCTAAGTGCATCCATGCAAAATAGATGAATGAATGAAATGAAAAGCTTTTCACAGCTCATCTTAAGACTGCAGAAAAGCTCGTCAGTTGAATTGTCCACGGATCAGCTGGTTTTTCTTTTTCCTTGTTCTATTCTTTCCCATATGGTTTTACCTAATTGAGGTCAACTATAAAGCAGTAACTATAATAATAATAATATAAGAATATCTGCATCATGATGCCATGTCATATCTATACAGAAAACAATAAGATCCAATGGATCCATATTGTGATAATGGGTTGAAGTTTTTCTAGCCCAGAAGTTAGGGGTTCAACCATGAGCAGATACAGAGACAGAGCTGAAAACATGAGGACGAGGATGAGTGGATCTGATAGGCCAAAGATGAAGAGCAGCACTCAGTAGTTAAGAGCAGAGAATATGAGCTTGTGCTCCACTCAATAGCTCCAAACTGATAAAAGTGGAGGGTCATTGGACTTAAACAGATAGATAAGCACTGGAAGGGAGTGGATGAGCGGGTGGGTAGGTGGGTGTTGGGGTGGTGGGTCCAGTGGTGCTGGTGGTGATCCACTGTCCCTGGGGACCCGACCTGTCCCCCTCCCTCCCTATCTCTTTCCCCTCTTCCACACACTTGGTAATATTTCACAAGATGTCACGGGGCTCAAATTGAAAATCCCTTGATGAATCAATATTTACTGCAGCAGCTAAATGAATAGTAATAAGTCACCAGAAGCTGCGTCCAGCCACAGTCCAGGGCCTTCTCTCTCATGAAATCTGGATTACACAAATGAACCCACCCCTACCAACCCCCCCCCCCCCAAACAAGTACACATGCACTTTTAATTATTAATAGCAATGCAAACAAATAACTATGAAGGATCATTTCATCCAAATTATATAGAGGACATTCATGGCCAAATAGACAGATGGAACTACTTCCTCTTAAAGTATGTAAGAGCCCCTATATGAAATATGTTTATTTGTGCCAAGTTTGTGGATGATGTTTATAAACATGGAAGACTCAAAACACAAGTTTCAAATAAGTGTTACCCCAAAACCTAAAAGATTATTTGTATAAGGCAGGAGGATAAGGGATCGGAGAAGAGCCCTTAATCCTAAAGATAATGATACAATTGTCAAATTTGAAGGTGTATAATTTTTATGAGGGTTATTGACAGAAACTACCCAATATACTACCCATTTAAAATAATAAAAAAAATCCTTTGGTTTTCATTGCCATAGAACCAGTCTTTATATGTATTTTAGGTGAGTACATTGATTTACTGAGGCCTCCATCTTACACTGCCATGTTTCTACAAGAGCTTAAATGGACAAACCAGCAAGAGAGTGCGTTTCATGTTTTCAGAGAGAGGCTTATTATAGAATGAGCAGAGGATTCCTCCTTGGTTTGTGGACAAAAGAAGGCATTTGATAATTTCATTCTTTTGAGGTTTTAGAAAAGCTAATCAACATTTTTCAACATTATCTAAATATATATATATATAACACTTTATGGACCAAAAATGAATCAATAGCTCAAGGAAATATAAACAGGTTAATTGATTGTGAACAAAATCGTTGATTGCAGCCCTAATATGAAGATGGGAAAGCAATTGGGTCGAGATTGTAACCGGCTTCTTCTCACCAAACTGTCACCTTTTGAAAAATTAAGTAGAGTAGACCAACCTACATAAACGCCATTTTGCACTTTGTGTGTGAATCAGTGTATTCACACCTCAGCCATTTTAACATTCTACTAATTCTCTACACATTAGCAAACAATGATAACCACCACATTAACCCAGTCAATGCTTTCCAAACCAACGTTCAAATACTTTGTGGACAATTGATCACTTTATGAGTGTGGGAAATAAGAAGCTCAATGGCAGGTGGTTGAAAATTGGTAATTGTTGGTGTATGTATTTTTCCATCATTTCATCTTTTTTTGGTAAGTCATATGGAATACATTCTACTTTCTCTTATTCACGGAGCAGCAATGAAATTATTGTGTTGATTCGTTGATGACAAAAAAATGTAGACAGCAATTCCACCAAACTACGAAAGTCATTTATCATGCAAAAAATGCTGAATGTGCTCTGGTTTGAGGTTCTTAATTGAGGTATTGCTAGTAAACACCATTTATTTTCAGTTTTTACTTATTTGTTAGACAGTTCAAGCAATTTAAGGGAAAGCATGATGGTGCATTTGGATATATAATGATGTTTTATGTTGAAGGTATTTCATTAAACATTGCCTACTGAATACATATTCAATGTTAGAGCTAACTTTACTGTGACCTTTGAGTGAGAATGAGTTGTATGGAGACAGAGCGGATGGAAGTTAGATAAATTAAGTCAAAAAGAAAGAGATGAGGGCTGTAACGACAAAGGAGGACACCCACCCACCCTTCCTTTTGTCTGTATCTGTGCTGGGTGAGGCACTTTCCCTGCTGTTATAAATTAATGTGAGGAGCACATTGATGTAAATGGTTTATTCTCTGGGTTATCTACTGTGCAAAAATGAGCACCATAAATTTCTGACCTCTTCCTCTCATGCTACACATGACGATGAGATAAAAGAGGGGGCACGGCTCTGCACTGAGGGACATTAACCACAGAGATGTGTTAAATCCACACCCACAGGAGGTGTGTGCTGTGGATTACCTGGCTGCCTGGATCCTCTTGACTCTCCAGGAGTGGGTGTGGTTGTAGTGGAGGGTGTGTGAGGTGCTGGAGCCTGGACGGGTCACTATGTTGTAGCGTGTCTTGAACACCCGCAGGGAGGCAGGGCTACAGTGGGGAGAGGAGGCCAGACCTGCAGATGGCAACATTGAGTGATTAGTATTGTAATCTCAGAACACAAAATCTGGTCACATATAAAAAAGAAGCAACAGATTAACAGTTATTCTGTGCGTGAACCAATGCACGTTTACACATTTGTTTGAATGCATACATGTACAAGCACATGCGCACAGATATGCACACACATCAGTCTGAAGACTCTGGCAGGTGTGCTCTTTAATAAGCTTCACATAAAAATGAGAGGGAATAACAAAGGCAGAATTTTTATGAGCCTAATAAATCATATACTCTGTCTCTTTGCTCACTGCCTTCATCGCTCCTGCCCAGCTCCCATTCATTATATCATTTTACAAATCCATCAGAGAAGAAGCATAAGAGCAGAGGGATTGGAGTATGGGAAGGAAAAAAAGAAGACTAAGTATTTTTATTTATATATTTTGCTGTGTATCCATCATGTTGTTTTATGATAGCCTGTGCTGGCTGACGTGCTCACACAAAGAACAGAATTTGCATTGAGGATCAACTAAGTTCCCACGTCACCGTTCACCAAGATTAAAGACTACACCAGGCAGGAGATGGAGGGTTACTGTGAGTAGCTGTGAAAGATTCTGGTGTGAAACAGAGTCTTACCTTCACTGTTTTGGGCTTCAATTCTATCAGTTTTTACAAATTATATCCATCTTATTATTAAGATTAATTATTAAGATTTGGCCTGCAACTAACAATAATTTTAAAATAAATTATTTTGTCAATTACTTTCTTAATTCATAGAGTACTTGTGTGGTCCAAAGAATGTCAGAAAACATTGATCAATTAACTAAACTGAGTCGGCCACCAGATCCCAAATAATTCTCTAGCTTTGTCTGATAATGCATTGCATTTTTTCTATCACCTCCAGTCCAGCACTGCCCATGCAGTAGCATGAACTGCCCACAATAAAAAAAAGGTTTCATTAACATTACACCTCACTTATTATACATCTCATCATGTCTCTAAACTGGTCTAACCTACATCAGACAGACATAAGATCCAAACTGTACAAAAAACAAACCTAAAATCACTGACAAAATCTTCATAGACAAGGATTAAAAGCTTTTGGAAAATGTATTTGTAGGGAAAGAAAGGCTTTTATGAATTAACTTGCCACAAGCTGCATGGTATTAAATGAAAAGATAAAAACCTGCCACAGCTGCAGCATGAAGAGCAGGACTTGAATCAGTTTCCTAACATATTCATACAATTCATTCCACCAAAAAATAAAAATAAAAAAGCCATTATGTGCAGTACATTTCCTCCACATCTACCAATCATTCACTGC
Organism: Brachirus orientalis; assembly: GCA_016785285.1. Taxonomy (NCBI): domain Eukaryota; kingdom Metazoa; phylum Chordata; class Actinopteri; order Pleuronectiformes; family Soleidae; genus Brachirus; species Brachirus orientalis. The sequence continues at coordinate 1,116,396 of JAFBJR010001097.1, read as the reverse complement.
AGTGGTCAGTGACAGCACTCCATCTCCCTAATGACTGAGGAGAAGACGGAGCGAAGAGAAATGCGAGCACGGGTAAGACATGAGTTCATACACAGAAGCTCATTTCCAATCACCTGTCACAAGAACTCAAATTGCCAATTATCAGGATTGTTGCCATTTTAATTAGCATCCAATAACAAACCGTGACCACAAGAACTGCAGTGACAAATAATAAAATGATTCGATTTCTACTTTTACACATTCCACCTTCTCTCTCTCCCTCCCGCTACTGCTCCCTCTGCCCTAACTCCCCCTCAGGCACTGGTTTCATTTGTCGGTCGGGATGCAGCTCTGGATCAGCTGGAGAATTCATCTCCGACAAATATTTATTGTTGAACAAATTACTGCGAGCTGCTGGGGGGGGGGGCGTACACGTACACACACACACACACACACACACCAACACACTGTGCACTGCACATGCAGACTTTTAAAGAGCCAAACACAGCATGTACATACAATTCGGTTACATTTTAACTGTCGGAACAGCTACGATCAACAGCATATACACAAGCTACAGGTATTCTGAATGGCTGCTAAAATGTGTGCTGGATATAGTGTAATATACTGACCCTTTTTGGAAATGACAGCAGTTTTGTCATGTATACAATGTTCTTTTTAATTTGAATGTATTAACAAAATAAAGGCAGGCCATCTTGAGAGGTGAAATGTCTTCAACTTAACTCAAGCAAGTCCAAACGCCTACAGCTACTATAGAAAAAGACTACGACCTGGACGATTAAGAACCTTCGCAGATAAAGAGGAAGGCAATAATTAAAGGAGTGTCTATAGCCATGACTAAAAAAATTAAAAACCGCCATATGAACATAGGTCTTTGTTTGGGCTTTTGTTAAGTACTGATTAGATGGAGTATGGTCAATTTTTACTGAAAATGAAATACTTTATAAATATAAAACACATTTAATCTCTTAAAGAAAAGTAAGGAGACAAAACATGGAACAGTGCAACAGTATTGTATATGAAATTGCAATTTTCATGTGACACAAAGTTACATATCAATATCCAAAAATTGGCTGATTCATTCATCCACTTCACCAAGCCCCAGATCTATGGACATATGTGGTGGGTTATGAGAAAAACAGACAGCAGAGAGAGAGAGAGAGCGAGAACTGGTGTATACGGGTGAGGGTGGAGGTGGTGTTTTGAACAGGATTAGTTGCCTGGCTTGAAGTCACTTTTTCTCCCACAGTCCATCGGTATTGCAGTCAGAGCTATTTGGGCGTCCTGGCAGATGACAAATAGCGCTTGTCAAAGGTGCTGCCACCATTCCCACCCCACAGCCTCTTACATGCTCCCCTCCACCCCCCACCACTGTATCTCTAACCTGCACCTCCATCTACCTCTTCACTCTCGTCCCAAACATCATGACACCCGCCGTGTCCATGACGCCGTCACGCTGCCGTTCCACCCTGGCTATTGTTTAATGACAACTATAGTGAGCGATGCTGTTGGTGTGTGAGTGTGTGTCTTTCTATGGTGGTGTGGACAGATTTTAAAGCTACCCTGCAAACGTTTCAATTTTCACAGCAAGTCAAAGGTACAACCACTCATGTGACATGGGTTTAACGTGCAGGTTGTACCTTATCGACAAAACATCCAGGCTTAAAAAAGTAAATAAATAAAATATTGAGTGTAAAATTTATACAAGAAAAGTAATTAGTAAATTTAACCTCAAAAATTCTGACAATATACTGCAAGCAGACATCAGTGCTGTTTTGCTTTCAATTTTGACTACATTGACTACATAAAAATGATAAAAATTTTTGCTTGATTGTTGTGAAGACACCGTGAAATCTTCCCACAAATTTTGTGGATGAATAGTTTTATGGTTAAGGTTAGTGCTAGGTTAAGTTTGCAGTGGTTAAGGTTAGAGTTGTCAGCAAATGTCCTCATATGTGATGTAAAAAAGTGTGTGTGTGTGTGTGTGTGTGTGTGTGTCAGTGGGGATGGATGGACGATGCCCCGATTGTAAACCACTGCAGCTTGTGTTGGTTGAATGGCTCTGGGAGCAATGGGGTCTCAATCTTCCACTATAGGACCATGACCAATGAGCATGCGAACACTCTCACTCGCACACAAACACTCTAACTCACACATACACCTGGGGTCTCAATCTTCCCTTAATAGACCTTTGACAGAGGCCTGCCTTGCAAAGTGGGGGGAATGAGCAAAGTGGCACCCTGTGCTGTGAAGACACCGTTTGCAGACGCATGCACCTCGCACATTGTCCATCCATCTCTTGCTGACTGGCTGCTCTGAATCTACAGATAATCTACTCCAGTCGCTCTGCGCTGAACTCATCGCTCCTTCTGAAAGTAGCCTGTCTTCTAGTACCAGGTCCACATTGAAGGGGTCGGTTCAACACATTTTTTCACACCATAACAATCTATCAAAGCAGGCAGTGCAGGTTTTAAAATATCCATTACAAAATAACAGGCATTTAATTGATTAATCTGCCAAATATTACTTGATTAATTAATCTCTTGGGCCATAAAATGTTAGAAAATAAGAATCAAATGTGTTGGGGGGGTTTTTTTGGGGGGGGGGGGCAAAGTTTTAAATTTCAAAGGCCCACACAAGGCCTTTAATCAAACATTTTCCTTTGGCAATGTCAGAAATGTGTGACAAACCCTCTTCTGCAAGTACCCTTTGTGAATTGGTCAGCTTACCTTCACTGGTTATTGCAGCTTTCCTCTCACACACACCATCTCTCTACCATTCATTCTACTGTATGTTACCGAACGCCTGAGGTTCTCAGTCATCCAGGTCAAAGTATCTTCAGGAGTGTCATTGGGGGACAACTACAATTGTTTTAGTTATAAAAACACAATTAGAAATGTCAATAGTACCATTCTTGCTTGCTTGTTTAGGTTAGCCGAAGTTTAATCTGACCTTAAATTTTTAAAAGTCAAGCAGGAACTGTACTATTGATATCCCTAAGTATACACTTTTGGGTCTGAGTCTTTCCGATAAACATTTAAAATGTTTAACACTCAAGACTTGAAATCAGCTGCAGTTATACAGAATTAGTCAACACAGACTGGCCCCAATCAGGTAACCGCCATGAAATTGTTGAGTAATTACTTTTGTTTGATACAACACTATTAAATCTGTTACAACATTGTGTCCAAAGCTATGAAAGGAAGATCCAAGCTGTGAATAAATGCTATTATTTTTAAACTAAAGTCCACTGGATTCCATTGTAAATTTGATCTCCAACTTAAAATCTAAGATCTAGATGACTAGAGACCACTGAAAGTAGCGTAGGTGATCTAAGCATACCCCATTAATCCTCTTTGCTAATATAACAAGCCTGATCATCTTCTGTTGAGAGTGTTGAACTAGACTCATAAGATGACTGAGCCTTGTCCTAACATTCATAAACTAGACTTTGAGAAAAGCAGTCTTTTACTCCTTAGCTTTGGCTTTTCCATGCTTTCTATCCGTCTATTCTCAGCCCTCTGACTGGGGCAACTGACAGGCCACTACACCTCACCTCACCTCCCCTCCACCATCCTCTTAGAAACCCCCCCGTCCCCTAGCACACTCCCCCTCCATACCTGATGGCTAATTCCAGGGAACGGCAGTCTCGGTCTGCACCCTCCCTGGGACAACCCAATGGATAATAAATCTTATTATTGACATTGCCTATTCCCCCTGCCATCCCATGTTCCAGTCCCCTGGGGATCATCTTCTGACTCCCACTGCTCTGTCGCTCTTACATTAGACAGAAGTGCCATGCTAACATCAGACTTAACAAGGGAGTTACCACAATTTAATAACCCACTGTAAGCCAGAGCAGTTATGATAATATGATCTCTGCGTGTTTGACACCAAGTGATACTTTCTGACAGACTACCAAGAAATGCCAACAGAGTTTGATGCCGCACCCTGCCAACAGAGAACTGCATTCCAGGGTCTTAAAATTACTGCATCCTGTAACTCATCGTAGTATATCATGTACACCTAGAGTACAACTTGAATGTGAACATTGCATGCAAATGCGTTTAACATCTCGTTTGGGTTAAAATTAAGCATTGAAAACGTGCTTCCACATCACAAAACATTCAGACATTACGATCTGCTCTCTCTCCTTTTATGCACAGTGGGCATGGACAGGCAATGAGCTGCAAAATGGCACAACTTACTCCTTCAATGCTTTTAAAAGGTCTTTCCGAAACTGCCATAAGAAAAAATCTTACCATTTTATATAATCTTCAACTAATACTGCTGGTATTTTACTACCTTATACTACCATCCTAACTAGGACTGTGTTGAGGTAACAGCTCTTGTAGCTCAATATAAGCTTCTTGGCTAAATGAATAATACATAAAATTATAGAATATATTGCTCTACCTCTACAGATATAATGATCTAGATATGCATCTGTGTGTTTTATGTGTAATTTATCATGTACTGATCGATGTGCACCAAGTCTGTATGCCAAACCATTAGGTTAAAGTTCACTTCCAGTTAGCTACAGCTGGAAATATATTTTGATTATGGATCAAAATGTACATAACCTGATTTTGGCTCCACAGTTAATTCTCTTCCAGTATTTAAGTCTGTTGTTGGAACAGTGACAAGGAAATGCAATAGAAAAAGTTCAAAATGTTCATCACCACAAAATAATAAATAAGTTAATTTAATCTAGGGAGAGTAAACTGGATATAAAGCTAACGTTATGACTGATGGTGCTGCAACAATTAATCAATTTTTAATTAATTACTTAATGAATCACTAACTAATTTGATTTGGTCAGTTTGAGTGTATTTTAATAAAAGAAGCTCTGAGTTTTCAGCTTTTTTAATGCGAATATTTTCTAGTTTCTTTGCGTCACATAACAAATAAATGAAAACTGATTAAATTTTGGTTTGTAGACAAAGTTAGACATAATTTCAGAACTTGATTTATTAAGATAACCAACAGATTAATCAATTACGAAAGTAATCATTAACTGCAGCTCTAATGTTCGAATACCTGGCCATTCTCAATATGGAAATTTAAGACATAAACTGTCCAAGATCCATGATGTGAGTACGATGTGAAATGTCCTCTACCATGCATGGTGTCCTTATAATGGTTATCCATGCATCACCATTGTAAGGAAAGCACTAAGAGGCAAAGCAACCCCAAAAGGAAAAAAAAAGACCTAAAACCTACATATATTACCAGATTATAAAACTAACGAAGTTAAAGCAGCATAAATTGACCTTTCTTAAAAAAGTCACAAGTGACCATTTTGACATTTCACAACATTCCAATTTGATTTTAAATTTAGTGGCCAGTGGTTATTTCCGTTTGAGTACTTTAAGTTCTTAAGTACATGTGACCTTGATTCACTCGTGCAGACTAAAAACAACTTTAAGAGAACTGAAATGTTCTCTGTAGTGAAAGTGAGATGACAGATGGCCCATCATTTATCTATTACTCTCCAGTTATATTTTGTTGTAACTGCATCAACACATGCCTAAAGTTGGATGCCAGAGAATATACAGCATTGTATTTAAGGAATTACTACTGTTTGATGGAGTAGTTACTTTTGCAGTAACAATACTCAGGGGCTTCATTGGTGTGTATGAGGACGAAGAGTTGGGCTGACATGAACTGACAGGCTGATGGCTGCATGGGGCCCCATCCTGACACAAGAGGGCCCTGATGCGTGCCACCAGCAGATGATGAGCACTAGGGTGGCCATGATGAACAGAGAGGCAGGTTCAGGGGTAAGAGAAGGAAAGTGGTGGTTGGGGGCTGCTGGCTTATGGCCTTGTCCATCATCGCAATGGAGCCATCAGCTATAACATATAACAGCTGACCAAGGGCGGGGGAATTCCTCCACTTAGGCAAATGCAAACAAATGTTTGCTAGTTGGTTGCTGCTGTAGCCCTGCTATAAAGTAAATGTTGTTTCTTTTTTTTTTTTTTTTTTTCTTTTTTTTTAACAACTTCTTAAAAACAAAAAGTACAAACATTACAAATACATGAAAACAACAAAAAAATTTAGTAAAAGCTGCAAAAATATTTTATGCATACATAGAAAAAACAATATATACTGTACAGTCACTTCTTTAGGTATACCACTATGCATGATTGAAAATATCTAATCAGCCTATCACATTTGCACGCACAACAGTCAGTGATAGGGAATTTGACCATTTAACCCATCCTTTTTACACACCAGTAGTGAACATACACAAAAACCAGGCACAGGAGCCGTGGGCAGTGCTTATCTCCACCTGGGGAGCAATGAGGGTTGGGTGCCTTGTTCAGGGGGCACTCCACCCCCTGAAAAGTCCCGAGATTTTGAACTGGCAACCCATTTGGCCACGGGCTTTCCCATGCACATGGCAGCAACTCAACAGATCCGGGCATGTAGACATAGTTTGAACTGCACCAGGTTGTCTTGACCAAGCACATTTTTATTTCATCATAACCTTAACTGATCCTTGTGGTCAACAAACTACAGGGATGTCATTCCTTTATTTTGCTGACATGTTCAATGTCGAGATTTTAATTTATTTTGTGCACAAAAAAAAAAAAAAACATTACTTTCTGGGACTTGAAAGGCTCTGTACTTCACTGTGAATCTATACATGTTCAGAAACTGCATTATCTTGGGGAATGTCCACACTTAAGAACACAATCCATGTCTAAGTATTTTTCCAATGTTGAACAATAATATGGAGACCTGACAACATCCTTGATGAATAATTAAATTATAATAGCTCCTATGTGTGCTTTTCCAAAGTGGCCATATGCTCCTGTAGCCATAAAGAACATCAATAACGTGAATAAGACATGATGAAAACACAGATTTCCTGCAAACTCAACCTTGACCCCAACTCCTACCCCACGACCTGACAAAATCTTTACTGTTGATCGGGACTTTGTGAGGTTGTAATCAGCCACAGACATTTCATATGTCCAATGACATGTGTTTCAGGCACACGCAGTGTGATGTTTGGTCAAACGGATGACTGTGGCTGTCAATCAGCAACTCCCATTAGACCCCTCGAGAGAAATAGCCTGGGGCTTCGTCCACTGAAGGACTATTACTACATACGTTACATGTGCATCTGTTTGGAAGTATCGGCATGGAATGAAGGGGTGTGTGTGTGTGTGCTTGTGGGAGAGAGTGAAAAGCATGGGGGATAAGTGTGTGTCATAAAATCCTTTAGCAAGTGTGACTGGGGCACTTGAAGGTTAAGTGAGTGCATCACTAAAGGGCATCACAAGATTCCACATGGGATGTGAGCCTCTGCCCTGATCGAGTCACATCAGGACCCAGAGAGTGTAAACATCTGTGATTGAAAAGAAATGGGACGGAAGCGAGCACTGTTGTTGAAAATAACAGGGAGATTGCAAGATATGAAAATTAAAAGAAAAATGTTTTAATTAACACTAAGAAAAGTACATATTTCAAATACACAATGTCTCAATGTTAACTTGTTAATAATAAACCAACTATTGTTTATTCACTTGTTCAACTATCGAGTTAATAAACTCCAGGTTTGCATACAATTTGCAGACTTCTTGAGAATCAAAAGAAATTTGATGGAAAACGGTTGGTGCTTTCAACCAGATCTTTGGTGATATCAAGTGGTCAAAATTATCTTCTTCTGCAGGTGTGATGCTACATACTGTATAAGTGGGTCTTGTGTTATTTTATTTCCCAAAATAGTGCCCTGATGACTTGCCTGACAACATTATTTCTGCACCAACCTAAATTAATGTTGAGAAAGAAGAGCTAGTGTGTGTGGGACTAGTATGTTGGTTTGACTTTATCTCATCACAGAGTGATGGGTTGAAGACACATGCAAGGCCCCTGTGGAACTGTATGTCACTCAACCCACACATAAACACGCACAGAGGTGGCTTCATGGTGTAGATTTAGACCAGGACTGGGGTTCTGGTTGCAGATGCCAAAGCAGTGTGCATCCATCATGCTGCTTATTCTTTCGGGCCACTGAGTGATGGACCCTGGTCAGCCGGTCAGACACCAGCCCCTAACTTCTGTTTTAGCCACTGAGTGAGAGACAAGGGGGTGATGTACATGCCCGGTGGGAGACACACAAGCATCATAAAATGTGTCAAAGTGTAAAGAGAGAAGGGGCAGAGCATGAGCTTGGTGGGGGGGGGGGTGCCACACAGGAAAGAGGACAGTGCTGCTCATAAGGAGTATTTAGGTTTTCTTTACACTCAACTGTTAGCAAAGGAACAGAGGATTGAGGTGTGAGCTTGGATACACTCTGCACTCAATCAAGGTCAACAAGTGAAAACACCGGCGACAGTTTGTCACTTAGTGTTGCTTAACATCTACAGCACTTCCCTTTCCTCACATTTATTTTAATCTAGAGTCAAAATTATTAATCCAATAACGTATAGCAATTAATTATAATAAGTAATTTTGAAAACCAAGTGTCATCAATTTTGATCATGTGTTGCATTTTTGCTCAGTCTTGGTGCAAAAAAAAAGATTTATCATGGTGATCCTTACTTTGTTAAGACTTATTAATAAGACTTAAATAAAAATTACAACTATATTATATAGTTATAGTAATTATTAATAAAACTATATAATAAAATTATTCTATAGTTATATAAAGAGGGAACTTTTCTCAATAAATGAAAACAGTTAATGTTTGGCATCAGATAAGAAATTAGCCTCCTTGCCTAACGATTATAGTATAGATTTTCACATGACCCTTAGCAGTTACACCGATATTTTACCTTTCCATCTTGATGTAATGAAGAGGGCCTGCTGGAATAACTACACAACTTGTGTTTGACCGTTCACTCTGGCCCCGGGCCATCATCAGTTCAGTCACAGCTCTGGACATGGCACTGCATTTACTGGGACGAAAAGTGTGGGAACAGGAGCTAAAGGTCAAGGGGGATGATGGCACAACAACGGACAGTAAAGTCTCTTGTTCGCTTAGGTGCTAATTTGGTGAGGACAGGAGGCCAAAGGGCTTCCACTCTACTCCTACCGACCCTTTAGAAAACCAGCAGGTGCTCTGAGGAAGGCAGACCCCAAATAAACACAAGCACGCCTGACTACTTTCCACCTCCTTCATCTTTGTCAGCTTTTGTCCAGTAATTGATCAAATACTGCTAGCACCAAGTTTTCTACTCTGAAGTCTAAATTCTGAACCCTTTCTCTAATAACTCAGTTACTCTCCACGTCTGCATGTGCGTCCTTAGCTTTATCTGCCCTTCTCTTGTGCAGTGTCCTCACCCAGCCATGGCCCCCCTCGTTCCATGGTGGCACTCATGGTGCAGCTGGCAGGCCCTAATTGGTCCCTTTGGGCCAAATCAGAACGGGCAGCCTCCCGCTAAAATGCTGATTGCAACCAGGAGGAGTGGGCATCTGCTGAGAGCGGACACCGCTGCTGAACCACTGGCATAGTCGGCTCACAAACATTACACAGAGGCATATGTAATAATAAAGGTCCTTCAAAGTCACAGCAGAACTTAACATGAGGAGCTTTGGCTAAACAACATTAACTTTAGACTTTGGATGGTCCACTGATCCAAAGGTCTGTGGGTTGATGTGTGGCTTCCCAAGTCTGCATGTTGGGAAAGATGTCGTGATGGACTGTTATATGTTACAAATTGCCGTGATACAATACTTACAAAACAAGGAAAACTGACATTTGTTTCCCCAGTAGACGAAAGTCTTTAGTGGACACACTATACACTGTCTCCTGACCCGTATTTTCAATTTTCTAGGACAGCCTCATTCCACTTGTGAAACATGTAAGAAACATTCTGAGCTGCAGTTAAACAAGGCCTTGTTTAGACTACAGCAAAATTGAATGACCAACTGTTCACATTATAGTACATTGCAAGTGAACAGATCAGATCTGTGTGTCCACACTGACATTGTCTAGTCTAATCTTCCACATGGATTCTCTGTAGTTACAAACCACACCTACGAGAAACAAGTGGTCCATTGTGTCGATCATTTGATGCCCCTCCAATTAACTTCAATATCTCTGGAGCTATGTCATTGTTGTTATTGTTGTTCGACTTACACGAATGATACAAAAGACACTTTGAAATCCTGTCTGAACGACCAAGATGTTCAGAATTAGGTACACTAGATCTGTAAAAATCCAATCAGAAGCGCATTTGAAACCAACTCCATATATGGTTTGAATCAGTTTTGGAAAAATTGGATCGTTTTTTTAGCTATTCAGACTGGACAAATCAAGCTAGATACAATCTGAATATGCTTAAAAATTGATTTGGGCTGCAGTCTAAACAAGGCCTAAGATGCTGAAAAACTAGTCCATGTCTGTGTTACTTCAAGACTAGACATTTCCAATTGCTTATAAGCATGTTAATATAGATGTGTGATTCCTGCAACACATATACTGACAAGAACAAGAAAGAGAGACCATATTACTCCAGTGTAACCTTCTCTACATTAGGTCTGTGTAAAATCCTCCTTGGATACAAAGTGCTAAAAGATCAAACCATATTAAACCTACCAACATTAAGTGACAGTTTGGGATGTTTAATTACTAATATCATCTTGTTCATCCCATTCTATAGGCATCTTTGACTCCAGGGCTCCAGGATCCACGTGCTGGTGTATTAGTTACACAAAACACAGCGTGGTAATGCAACAACACACATTACTCCACATTGGTTGTTTATATGTACAAACTCACTAAAACAAGAATGTAGTGAAAGACAAGTTTTACTTTGAGTCATATAAAAGAGGAAATCAAAGCATAGTGAACTTCTCCAAAATAACCCTGGGGTCACAAACCACAACTATACAAGCTAAACTGTAAGAGAGCAGGTATGCTACCAAGTATCACATGTAAGCTGCTGTAAATAGGGCATGTTAGCAATAAAACTGATCTGAGCGGCCCTTTTCCACCTGTGCAACACAATATTGAAAACATCCTGTACATTAAGGATGTGGAAAAACTATATCTACTGTTATATTGATTTGTACGACAAGAAGATTCAGGACAGAACTTCAGACCTAATTCTAATGGGATTCAAAACATTTCACTCCCCAAAAACAACCAAATGAACAAACAATTGAACAAATTTGTGGTTGACCTCACTGTCACCAGCGCACACCACCTTTATTTTTTTGAGTTTGGATTGTTAATGACAGCTATTTGCCAATCAGTCCAGCATTACTGTCATCGAACAAGACAATCAATGATATCAGTGTGTGTCTCCACAGAGACAGAGTGAGGTATTTAACAGCTAAGCCCCCCAAAGACAGAACACAAATTAAACACACGCACACACACACACACACACACACTTGGAGAGAGAGAAAGGAACCCCTTGGACAGGAGACAAATTAACCACTTCCCACAGAGCAATTCACAAGAGAGTAGGGGACAGTAAACGGCAAGTGATCAATACTACCTTCTTAGAAAAGCCTACACAATATTAGCCCCACATGTAGTTTCAACACAAGTGCACAGATGTATCCTGGAGACACTTTATCAATTCTGTACATAGACATAAGACATTTGATCCCAATGCTTCTCTGTGGCCATGATGCTCTTGTTAGACAAGTGGCTCTCTTCCCCCTCCTCTTTTTTTTTTTTTTTACTCCTCTTTAACTCTGAAGCTACAATGACAGGAGACAAACTAGCCATTTCCCCCAGAGCAACTCACCGGGGACAGCAGAAAATGAACTGCCCCAGATCAATACTGTACTCTCTCTCACAGTCACACTCGGCTCTCCCCCACAGACACAGCAAGTGTGGCCCACCAAGAAGACGAAGACACGTTCATGTCACGTTTTATACAATTTATGTGTACAGGCCAGGTATTTTCCTTCCATCCCAACTGTTACTGCAATGAAATTATTCGAAAAAGCAAACCAAAATGTTAGTTTGCTTTTGATAGTCTTTATATATTTAATATTGTTTTTGTTGTTTTCTATTTGCTGGATAATTTCAAACCTACTGGCATATTAATGTATATGATGTACTTATCTGCTATTCATTGACTCAGATGTTGGTATCATTTTATAATGTGTGGCCCATAATGACCAAGAACTAAATAAGTAAGTGTGCTTGGCAATGAGTGTCTGATTAAATTTAGTTCAACTCAAAATTCAGATGTTCGACCATGTTGCTGAGCCAGCAGTGACACATGCGCAGAGCTCCCTCTGCAGCTCACTGGTATAAGTGCAGCAGGCTCTTCTGGTTTACATGCACAGTGTACATGTGCACGGTGTCTTTGTGTGTGTGTGTGGTGTGTACATTTTTGGCTGTACACCCTGACCAGCTTACATGCGAGTATAAATTGTACTGACCCTCGATTCTAGGTTCTTCCGCCAAGTCTCTGCTGGTCCGAGGAGACATGATGGAATTGAGACTTGCAGCGCTCCCTTACCAACAAGTGTTGTCTCTGCTCTCAGCCAAAGTGGGATCAGAGTCACACCCGTGCCAGTGCCAGCAAACTCTAACCACTGCTGATAACAATCCACCAGCCAGGCTTTAAATTCAGACCAGGACAACTACTCAAGACGTCATACAATTATTAAATTTACTTATGTGATTTCTAATTTTACTTATATGCTGAGCTTTCCATAAGTGTTGGCTGCTGGCCAAACATCCAACTACTCATTCACAGCTATTAGGCTACTTTATTACAGTATCTCTTCAAATACTGACCGTATCTGTATTAACTTGCAGTGCAGATGGTAAAGCTTTAATTTGAGGAAGGTCTGTAATTCAAATTAATTTCGGTTGACCTGCTTTGCTTATAACTTGCCACACTACATTGTGGTACATGGTTGCACATGCACAGCGAGTGTGATCACACACTAAAATTTGGTACCCAGCACATGAAGTCACGTGCAGTACAAAGAGACTTTGACAGACTGGATAGTGAAGAAGTTGTGTAGCTCCAGGTGGCAGTATAGCAATATCATTGATGCAAGCTACTGTTAAAACCATAGAAGAAGAGATCGACGAGCTATGACAGAACATTTCTACTTGCCACTTATTGGACCTGTTGGCATGATATTTGCTGAAAACACGACTTCAAGCATCAGAGGTGCAATACTAAATTGGTAACACTTTGGTGATAATTCAAACACCACTAATGACATGTCATGGACATGACGTCAAAGCCATAGTACTAGTATAAATCATACATGCTGTTTTAACTGGGAGTGAATGAGGAAGAAGGAAGTGAGACACCTCATACCACAACCTCAGTATGTGTGATGGATAAACATAACCACAGACAACAGCAACACACTTTCCACAACCACACGAGGTTGATGACTCAATTACTCTGCATCTGTTCAGAGCAAATCTCACTAATTAAATAGGTTAAGCATTAATTATTCAACCAGAGAGAAGGGGGGGGAGAGAGAGAGAGTGTTAGCCCCCTGCCAAAGGAGCGGGTGAGGGTAAAGGAGCATTGGATGGGGATGATGGGAGGGGATGCAGCTTTTTCCTCTGGATATAAACAATCTGCACCCAGCGCAGCTAATCAATACAGCCCTGCTGAAATTAGCCGTTATCTTAAAACGCTTTAACAACAGCATGCTGAGTGACAAACAAACACACAATCATCCATTATCAAACACCAAAACACAACCGAGGCAGAGTGGAACAAGAGGGAGTGCGGAAGGATACATTAAAACAGTGGTGTGATGATGACTAGAGGTGGGAAGCTGGATGAAGGAAGAGTTAACGTGAGAGTTTGCCACTGGTTTTATATTATGAAAAGACCAGAGGGGCAACCATTAGAGTTGCATGACCTGATAGAGTACAACACTTGTTGCCCAGTTTGTTGTGCCACTTTGTATGGAGACAAAATCCCAAAGGAAACATGGACAACAGATTACATAAACAAATTTGGTTAGCACCATCGGTTCAAAGAAAATCAACAGTTAGTTTCAAAACCAGACATTTGTACAATTGAGGTATCACAATTCTATTGTCCTGTAGTGCAACATAAGATAGTGGAAGTTATCACAGTTTTGGCCTCAGTTAAATTATTGGTACAGCAAGAGTGAGACCCACGGGGTCTTTATTTTCTCTTTTAAGGTCTCCTAAAGTTTTTTTGACAACTTTAATTTGATTTTCTCATGCAGGTACTCAGAAGGAAAATGAATAAGTTTTAAACATTGTTAAACTCCTTAAGAGAGACTACTTTTATTACCCATTTAATTACAAGGTGGAATGCACCTTTTTCAATAAAACTAATGCTAAAACTTCACCTCATTCACTACCAAAAGAAAGCAAATTTAAGGCTGGTACATAAAAGTAAGAGTGAAGAACTCTAAATGAATTTACACCTGTCCATCATGTATTTGCTGAAGAATGTGTCCCACATTTGTTTCTAACCCCAACAACATTATTCCTAATGACTGAATTTGGGGAACACCTGAAGGGAGTTATGGTGGACTTAGGAGGCCTACCCCCTGACTGCAAGTCAAGAGGTCAGATATGTAAGGGGAAAGTCAGGGCACTGAGATTAGAGGTTTGCATGCCAGTCATGGCTGGAGAAACACAGTCAAATACCTGTGGGGCCTGAGAGGATCGACAAAACTTAACTTTCCCCATGGGAGGAACAAAGAGATCAAGTGGTGACTAAGAGTAGAGGAGGGACTTAGATGGATAGGAAATGAGTAGTAGAGACCAACCAGTAGGGGAGATAGTAGGGGGTCACTGAATAACTCAACAAGACCAAAATAGACTTGGTGGTAGGGGGGTGGAGGGGTTCAGGTGTCCGGGCCAGTACGACTGAAATGGAAAGTTGGAAAGGCTGAGAAAAAAAATGTCAAGAAGATAAGGAGGTCAGGTTTCTCCCCAACTTAAGACCGCAACCTGGAGAATAATTTAAATAGAGAACCAGGACAAGCATTGGGATGGGGAGGGCATAAGACTAGATTGGAAGATTGGAAACAGACTGAAAAGACTAGGATTTAAAAAAATCTAAAAGCTTATGATCATAAAACCTGAGCTAGAAGGGATGATGGGTTGATCACTTCACATGGCCATACAAAATATTACAGGAATATGGGTCTCGCTCCCTACTTGGCTCCACCAACCCAACAAAACTGCAGCCAAGTCATCAATTAAGGGGGATAGAGCTAATGCTGGTGAACACATAGGGAGTAGAGAAATATAGCGAGGGTGTGAGTGAGCACAGAATGTGAAGCCGTGGAAGACCAGGAAAAGGAAAAGTGTAGAGAGGAAATTATGAAAAGTACTGAAGATTTAAGTTTTTGTTATGGTCGCTGTTTAATGAAACAGAGCACTACAGGAATAAATTTACAGGTAACAAACGATAATGAAAAATCAAATACTTATAACTAATATGAAGTACATTTTCTGATACAAGAACTTTGCTCAAGTGAAATGTCTTTGTAAAGAGTCATATCACAAACTTGACAGAGAATATCAGTCTGACCAAAATAAGATGCTGGTTGTCAATAATGGGCTGCTACATTCTATATTCGAGCTTTATCTAGTGCTGTTTAACACATGTATATTGCAGAATAGGATAGGCACATATGTTGCAGATGTGAGGACTGATGTAAATAATGTAATGTATTTTGGTACTCCATATCTCATCAGGAAAGGCATTTTATAACAACTTCTGCTTCAAAGGCTTCAGTAATGCATATTTAAAAACTTGTGAACTCAAAATTATGTTGGAAACCTCAGCTGCTTTTTAACCAAACAGTGCAGTGCAGTTCAGCTTCTCATGGCACAGTTTGGACTGATAAACCCTAATTTGGCCAAATGGCAATTATGTAGTAGACTTCACTGAAACAAAATTGTACTGTTCGGTGGAAACAGGCTTTTAGTATTAAGTAAGTGTGCAGTTGTGCTCTGGGGTCTCACATATCGTGCATAAACTATACAGTATATGCAGTAAGCGACTGTACCATAGGGCCACATGGTTGGTGTAGTGGTTAACCCACTGCCTTTGCAGCAAGAACGTGACCTGGTCGGACCAAGAGCCTTTCTGCCCCGTGGGTTTTCTCCAGGTTCTCAAGTTATCTCCCACAGTCCAAAAACATGCAGAGGTTAATTGGACACTCTAAATTGACTGTAGGTGTGAATGTGAGATTGGATGGTTGTCTCTATGTGGCCCTGCGATGGACTGGCAACTTGTCCAGGGTGTACTCTGCTTTACTCCCTACTACTTAGGTTTGGCACCAGCACCCCCTGCACTCTGGTGGATAAAGCGGTGGAAGGTGAGTGATGGACTGGACCATTATGACTGGTATCAGCTGGCTTCAAATTAATCCACAGTTCAAATTTGGCCCCATAAAGCCAATAAAGAGAGCTCAAAGTCAACGACATTATAGGATTATGTGATTTAAATGTGCAATACAATTAATGAATTTCATACAAATCCGTTAACAGGATCCTCAAGTCATAAACTATCCCTCCATGTCAACAGCCATGTCCAGTGCCCAGATCACTCTGCCATGAGCCAGAATGACAAATCTGCGACTACCAGGCCCCTCCCCACATCAGTTACACAATCCCTGTTCAACCATGTGTCTGTGCCCGTGTTGTGTGGATGTGTGTGTGGAACATAATTAACATGCCAAGCACTCCTCGGACTCTTTGCTTGTCTTCCCACGTAAACGGCAATAGCCCCAATGATTATTATGGTAACACATGAGTGTGTGCAGACATGTGGAGAGGAGCTCAGGGGATAGTGTTACTGTCATAGAGTCTGCGGGGCAACAGGGTAAGGGGCTGGGCAGCTATACCAGCCGGTTCTCAAGCTGACAAAAGGTGAAAATTTATGGAGCACCGACCAGGAGGCCCAGCCTTTACCCTCCCTGTTATCCAGATCAGAGTCAGGCAGACAACAAGACCAAAATCACACTGAGCTGACACACCCACTCATTTATCAATAAAATTACAGTAACAAGTCAAGAATAAATAACAATATTATATTTTGTTGCATTATATTGAGTTTTGTATGTCTACACATAAAACGTGTTTTATTTTAGCTTTACAGCTATTTAGGCAAATATTCTTGAAACTTGCTTCAGTATTAAAAACACCCGTCTGTGTGATGTTTCTATTAATTTTCCCTTTTTTATCATTTTATTAGTATGATGTCATGATGTAATGACCTCTCTTAAACTCTATGCACCTACAGTGGGGAAGTTTGGGCACCCCAGGTAAAAATTTGTATTAATGTGCATAAAGAAGCCAAGGAAAGATAGATTAGAAAGATAGATTTTATTTCCATCATTTACACTTTCAAAATAACAAAAAACAAAATAAAGGTATCAGCAAAAGTTTGGGCAGCCTGCAGAATTAATACCTTGTACTGCCCCCTTTGGAAAGCTGAGACCTGACAGTGTCATGGATTGTTAACAATCATCGTCTGGAAAGACCAGGTGATGTCAGTCTCAAAGGTTTTAAATGCCCAGACTCATCTGACCTTGCCCCAACAATCAGCACCATGGGTTCTTCTAAGCAGTTGTCTAGAACACTGAAACTGAAAACAGTTGACGCTGACAAAGCAGGATAAGGCTATAAGAAGATAGCAAAGCGTTTTCAGATGCCAATATCCTCTGTGAAATGGCAGTCATCAGAAACAGTGGAAGTTAAAGCAAGATCTGGAAGACCAAGAAAAATATCAGACAGAACAGCTCGCAGGATTGTGAGAAAAGCAAGTCAAAACCCACGTTAGACTGCACGATCACTCCAGAAAGATCTGGCAGACACTGGAGTTGTGGTGCACTATTCCACTATAAAGAGATACTTGTACAAATATGGTCTTCATGGAAGAGTCATCAGAAGAAAACCTCTTCTACATCCTCACCACAAAAATCAGCGTTTGAAGTTCGCAAATGAACATATAGACAAGCCTGATGCATTTTGGAAACAAGTTCTGTGGACCGATGAGGTTAAAATAGAACTTTTTGGCCGGAATGAGCAAAGGTACGTTTGGAAAAGAAAGGGCACAGAATTTAATGAAAAGAACCTGTCCAACTGTTAAGCATGGGGGTGGATCAATCATGCTTTGGGGTTGTATTGCAGCCAGTGGCACAGGGAACATTTCACGAGTAGAAGGAAAAATGGATTCAATATAATTTCAGCAAATTTTGGACACTAACTTGAAGCCATCTGTGAAAAAGCTGAAGTTAAAGAGAAGATGGCTTCTACAAATGGATAATGATCCTAAACACACCTCAAAATCCACAATGGATTACATCAAGAGGTGTAAACTGAAGATTTTGCCATGGCCTTCACAATCTCCTGACCTCAACATAGTTGAAAACCTATGGATAGACCTTAAAAGAGCAGTGCGTAACAGACAGCCCAGAAATCTCAAAGAACTGTAAGACTTTTGTAAGGAAGAATGGGCAAAGATACCTCAAACGAGAATTGAAAGACTCTTGGCTGGCTACAAAAAGCGTTTACAAGCTGTGATACTTGCCGAAGGGGGCAGTACAAGATATTAACTCTGTAGGGTGCCCAAACTTTTGCAGACGCCATTATTTTGTTTTCTGTTATTTTGAAAGTGTAAATGATGGAAATAAAATCGAACTATTTTTTGACATATTATACGAATGTCTCATCCGTAATTTGATGCATTTTGGTTCTTTCCTTGGCTTCTCTATGCACATTAATACAATTTTTTACCTGGGGTGCCCAAACTTTCGATCCCCACTGTAAATGCACACACATGATTGGCTATCACACACTAAAGCCAGAGTTTAAAGCAGATATTATTGTGACGAAACCCAATCTTGTGGGATGTAACAGTTTGGCTCAGCAATGACAGAATAGCATTACAATGAAATATAATATTTAGCCTATTAAATTCACTACTGACACCTTTCAATGGCCCAGTGAAACCTTGATAGTGTCTGTACACACGGATTCAATCCAAACATGTAAACTTGGTGTAACTGCAAGTGTAAATTCCTGTTTGTTAAACATACTGAAATGATAGCTCGGGACAAATCTGCAGTGCAGGAAAAAAGGGTATTGTATAATGTCTTTATTAGCAGTTAACCACCTATTGGCTTAGCTGATATTAAATAATTTGCCATTTATCCTACCGGCATTCTATATTAATTAAAACAGAGTGGTCTTACTGCTAATTAGAATTCCTTACCAAACATCCATATAAAATGACCAAAACCCCCCAAAAAAAGAAAAGGCTGTGACAGGTTTGTACACAATCCCTTCTTATAGTTTTGGAATTGGATGACAAAAAAAAGTTTCATGTAAAAAGTTGAAGTAATGATAAACATTTAATCAAAGTTTTGTGGTGAAGTTTGTAAAATTCAAATTTAGATCAAGATTTTCATTTTAAAATGCATATCAGCTCTACATTAACTAGTAATCATCAGTATCAATATCGGTCCTGAAAAACCAATATTGGTCAACCACTAGTCCTTATAATAGCTCAGTTATTGGCAGCAATTAGATAACTGAACTAACAAAACACTTAGACCTTGTGAAGCAAAAACTGAAAACAGTGATATTGATTTAAATAAATTAATCAAGCCATTGTTGAAATAACTGAAACATCATTGCTTTAACACAATTACTTTAACACAATAAATGAAGCAGCATATATAAGCAGAAAACAACAGTGTTTTGCTGCAAAATAATCACAACCGCTGTGGTGTCATGAAACCACGATTTCAAAACAGATGCAATCGAGTCAGAACCTTGTAAAATCAGGAGTCAACAAGTTCCAATAAAAAAAAATCCTGAAGTATTGGATTATTCAAGACTCACACTCCCATAGCTAAATATGGCAACAACCCCTGCCCCAGCCAAGCCATTTACCAATATGTGACTTGCATTGCTGGGCATGTGTTCTCAAATAATTAGTGGGGCTCTGCCTGCGTCCTGTTAGGTTTCTGATTTATTCAGACAGCCTGGCACATGAGCCACTCCTCTGGATACCAAGAAAACATTTACCTCCTTAACTGGGAAGGAGTCACAGTCATCCCAGGCTTAAGTTTCACTCCTCAGTAATATTGATTGCACATTTCAACACATGCTGCTCATTCTATGTGTAGATGTGCAGCATAAAAATGCCCCCACATGACGGCATTAAGCACACTGAGATCATCTTTGAGTTCAGTAAAAACCATAACAGTCAGATCATAAGAATGGAAGAGGGTTGAAATCTCAAGAAGATGACATGAGATTGACAAATCTTTTAACTCAAAACCTGTTGAACTTGAAACACATGCAATGAAACTTAGCTGGTCATTTGAGCGGGTTTAGCAAAGCGCTACAAGTGTTCGCTACTTTCAGAATGTCCTTAGGAAACCTACACACGTCCATCTGCATGTTCATCTCAAATGAGTTTGAACTTTAATTATGGTCAGTTGACAGTTTAATGGGAGTCTTGGGGGGGGGCTTACAACACACACAGGGAGAGGTTGCTCATGTGGACATTGAGTCCGTACAGGAGTCTGGTCACTGGCATTACACTGGCTCCCTGAATACTGAGGTTAAACAAAATGCCAAATGTTACAGTGCACCATGTCAGAGAGCTATACTGAGCCTGTCCTGCACAAGACACCATCATTCATGAGAGACAAAATCATTCATGCAACTGAATAACCACACTCCTTATATATAGGCTCAAAAATAAATTCATATGGAGTTCCAATAATGCTAAAAGCAGACAACCACCTGTCAGTCTGAAATTAAAATAGCCGTCTCTGCGTAAATTATTATGGCAATTTAACAACTTTTGCTTTGTTTTGTGCGTGTGGCCACAGCATATGTGTAGTGTGTGTATGTATGAAGGGACAGGAAGAGAGACAAATCCATAGTCTGTCAGAAGTCAGACAGGAGAAGACAAGTGGTCCACCTGTTTGACACAGAGAGCCTGAGAAAGCACAGAGGAATGGGCAGAATGCCAGCATGTGTGTGTATTAGGTTAAGGCCCTCAACTTTTGTGCGTTGTTCACATGATAATACAGTGAGAGCACTATAGAGAATTTGGGGAACAGTGTGTAGAAAAACATCTAATGGGGGAAGCATATACATCAACTAACCCACACACACACAAACACCATTAAAATGATTTGACCAATAAAGTGTTCTGGAAATAATGAACATATGATACAGTGTGTCACCGCCACTGTGCGAGTGTGTGCTGTATGTGGGCTGTGTGAGTGCCCACATGTGTGTAAATGTGGGGAGGGTGAGTCAGTGGGAGGAGAGCACAGGACATGTGGCCACAAGTGTGAAGGAAAAGTGGGAGAAACTGGAGCAAGTGTGAACCAGACAGTGATGCAAATAAACAAACAAAAATAAACAAGACTGTGTTGTGCCAAGCTGGAGTCAGAAAAGGACAGGCAAGGAGTGAAGTGTCAAATGTTGCAATGCATGAAAAATGTACTGGCTGACAGCTTTACTGTGTTATAGAGTGTTATTACACCAGGGCAATATTAATTAAATCAAAAGTTTGAAAATGCATTATTGAATGCAAAATAAGATTAATGGTGAGTCACCAAACAGCTGAAACTGTGCTAGAGGGAAAGAACAGAGATTTAGATGTAAAAATTCTATGATGTTAAAAAAATAAAAAGAGGAATTATGGATTAAAGCTTCAGGGCTGAACCTTTGGTGATTTTTTTATGTTATTATTCTGTCACAGTTTAGTCTTCATGAACAGAAATTATGCAACATTAAGTGTATGCTGGGTCCTTCATCTTAAAGTGTGCTCTGTCAAGCAAAACTATCAGACTGAGGGTATATTTGAGTATTAGTCATTAGCAGCACAGGGGCTGGTGGGTACAGGAAGCATTTTTCCCATCAAACTGCTGAATGACAGGGTTTTTTGGGCAAACTTATCGCCAATGCTTCTTTGTGTTTTCAGTCATATTCCAACTTGTTTGCAGCCATCTTGCTTTAGTAGCACAATGTGGCTATTGCCTCCAACTGTCTTGACATTAAACAAATCACTTCCTGTTTGCAGTGCTGAAATGCCACTGGCTGCAACATGATCTAAATGCTCCTATAGTGAGAAACACAGAGGGTTGTATGGAGCTGAGGCTTAATTAGCATTGTGTGAACACATTTTATAATGTCTGTGAATTTGATAATGGTTTAAACAGACGACAGACATTTTTTTTATGTGTGTAAACTGCACTGCAGAGTTAACAAAAGCACAGAGGATTCAAACTGGGAACATGGGTCCTTAAAAAAACTACAGTCAACTTGTATAATAATAATATGGATAACACAGATTGTTGTTGCTTTTTTAAGTGGGAAAATTTAGAAAAGTAACTACTAAAAATGGGAATACAATAAAAGAGTAACGCGCTGATTAATGTTTTACAATAAATTAACAATGACCAAATTCTAATATTAGTCATTAATAGTCAACAGGTGATGTATATTTTATTCATTTCATTGAAGACAGTAAATGCTCAGCAGAGTACAGCCAGTATTTGGTATCCAAGTAGTATGAGTAGCGTGTACATGCATACCAGTGGAGCAGGAGGAAAATGTCAGTGGGAGCAGGGCCTCGATGCAGAGCTGCACATGATTTATGGGTGAAATAAATGGGATCACTGAAGGAACAGTAACATGATGCCTGGACGAGGTAGTGGTGGTAGTGCGGGGTGTCTCTCTGGCAGTAATGGGCTCCATGGTGTCAGTGTCGAAGGATGGAGGGAGCCAGCATGTTGGTAAACTGATGCTGATGCCACCATCAGAGCGCCACTCCTACTTTTAACATGACACAGGTCAACAATCTGACCTACTTTGTGTGGACTTCATGATTTAAAAGTGTAGTAGCCATTGAATAAAACACCAAAATCTTCATTTTGAAAAAAAAATATGACGGTGTTTCAGACTAAAAATAGCTCTGACTTAAAGCTACTAGGTTTGTAACATGAAATGAACAGCTGTGTATTAAAATTATTCAGTACAGACTACTTCAAGGTATTCAAGGCTATACAATAGCCTTGAATACAATAGCCTTGAATACAGTGAACACTAATACTGTCCACTAGATGAACATTTCATCTAGTGGACAGCCCAATTTTTCTCTTACGTCTCAGAGTAAATGTGCTGCCACTTTTCTGTGCAACTGTCTTGTAAATACATGTTCAGTAATCAGTTGCTGTACAGCTAAAACAGTCGTTCAAAAATATCTGTGACTTTGTGATTTATACACAGCCTTGAAGCACCATAGACCATCTGAAGTAAGTACTGCACAGTCCAGCAGAGGGTGTTCTGAGCACCATTTGGCCTCAAATCCACTTTAAATGGCCTCTCAGCCTACAAACAAACATAAGCTGGACTCTATCTGAGTGGACAATCACAACAACAAAGCATCTTAAAAGTGGAAATGGCAAAGTAACAACATAACGGACGAGGAGCGCAAAGAGACTTCAACCTCACATGACTATTAGTAAGATAACAATTAAAAAAGGTTTTACATCACCCTGAAATTACAGATCAATAACATGAAAAGTAGGTCCTCTACCCAGCTCTAACCAATTTATTTGATGTTAAAACTGATTCTCTTCCCTCATGTGATAGTTATCCAGGTATCTTCTGGCTTTCGGCTGCTGTTGAAAAATTAAGATTCCAAACAATAACCTGTTTATTGATCAACAGTCATTAATTACATTTATTACTTTATTCATTAAACATTAGCACTATATATTCAAATTAATTCCAGTGAATTTATAGTGAACTTCATACCTACAGTGAGATGAGGCCTGAAAATGCCTAAAGTATGGAAATCAATGTGGAGGGTTTAAGAAAAAGTAAAAGAGCAATGGAGACAGCTACACTAAAATGCACCAGAAGCCTGTTACATGGGGCCTGATGGCGGTCGGCTCAGCAATCCTCTCCTCTGTTCTGTCCAATCCTGACATTTATCTGTTTTATTAGATTATCTGGGCTACATGGCTGTCTCCGGATGTGGATGCAGCAAGCACACACAAACACACATACACAAATATGTATATATATATATATATACACACACACACACACACACACACACACACACACCTCTTGATTCATTACAGCTTTAACTGCTTGCTTAGGTTTATGCCCTCTTTAAATTAAACTGCAGATAACCGAGCACCTCAGAAAACGCTCAAACCCCCCATCTCAACATGGGGGGGGGGGTTTAAAGCCAGTCGTTGAGGAGGAAATTAAGAAACATTGTTTGTGAGTGTATTATCATGCAAGTGTGAGTGGTCATAAGGTTGGTGTTAACGGGCTCATCTATAGGGACTCTGCTTCCCATCATTAGTAATTCAATTTGCTCTTTATTAGCAGCTCTTATCAGAGGCACAGACGGCTACGAGCAGCTCTCCTCACTCCATCTTCCTCTGCACTCACCCCTGCTCCACCTTTCCTGTGTCTCTAATTCCAAGTCAACGTCTTTAATTAGGGATGCATGTGTTCTTACCACAGGCCATTCAAGTTTGTTAAAAAAAACTGAACAAAAAAGAACAGGATAAAGGAGGCTCAACTTAAAATATGAGGAGAAGAGGCAGACTGATAGACGCAGAGCCACGGGAACAAATAAAGCCTAATGTTAATAGTGATGGCTTTTCTAATGTCTTCTGACTCCATTGAGTAGGGGAGATTATACCAAGATGGGCACAAGGCGTGTAGGGTGCAACGCAAAATGACCGGAGAGTTGGAGGGGCAAGTGGAGAGAGAGGGTAAGAGGGAGGAGGCTGTAAAAACAATGATTGCTTTCCATCAGGTTAGGCCTATATTCTACAGTTCGTTAAAACAATCCAATTTGCAAAAGGATAATTATGCATTAGCTCCTTTTTATCTACTGGAGGGAGAGCAGTGCCAGGGCTTGATAGCAGTGTCGCTGCCTGCCTCCACCTCTGCAAATTACCCGCTATCGGCACTTGTTCGCCATCACAGCTGAATTGGGCAATCAATTAACCTCCCTTCCCCCTTATAGCCCATGAGTATGCCTCTGCTATGACAACCAGCAACAAAAAAACACTACATGAGTGGGAGATGTTGCCCTCTGCTGGGGATGCAAGGCATAACTACTACTGAAGCAGCAGCTGAAGTGCCAATTACTTTAAATGTTTTGTCTAAGTCAATTGTCATTGTGCAAATACTGGAATTGATGTAAAATAAAAATGAACAACATCTTAACATGGATTTTAAAAAAAGAAAGAAAGAGTTCTACATGATATCTGGAACAGATCTATAAACCTCCAGAAACAGATATGAAAACTGGTACTGTAACTGTAAACTGGTACTGTACAGTACTGTATAACAAGGCAAGAGAAAGGGAACCACAGCAAAAAGCAAACATCAAGGAGACTAAAGCCCGATGCAAAAGAAATCAACAACACAGAAATTAAGTAGAAATAATTTGAAATGGATGAATTGTGATTTTCCTCCTGTGACTTGTCAAAATGGCTGCCATGAAAAGGGCCAACAAAGATGTGCATCATGTCAGCCTCATTGAAGGATGAGAAAGTCACTGGAGACTGAAGGTTTTTTGGATTCTTTAAGTTTTAGGCAAGACCAAAAAACAAGCTGTCATAGCACCACCATCAGCTAGTAGACTGGAATTGTTCTAAACTGAATAATGGTGAAAAACTGAACACTTTAGCAGCTGTGGCTCTTATTTCCTTTGTGTGTCTTTTGATTCTTAATAATAAATTCTAGCCTTTGTCTTTGTCAGTTGAATATAGTGTCATTTCTTGTTTGAAAAGTTCCATACAAATACTGTACTGTACTGTGTATTTGCTGTTGGGTATGTACAAATGGAAATAGACTCCAACTAACCTCATATTTTCCAGGAATTATAATTTGTTTGGGAGCACATAAATGAAATTATTTGGCTACAACAAACACATTAAAAAATAAAGAATCCCCTTGTGTTGTATGTGCCCTTACCTGTTTTTGGTGAGGTGGGGGAGAGCCGCCTCAACTTGTGCCGACCAAAGGGCACAAGTTCCCTGGAGAGCGTTTTTCTGATACCTGTGGGGGTCCTGGTGGAAGGGTGCATTCGTCCCTGTGAGAGGTTCTTTACTGCTGATGGGCTGCTTCCCCTCTCTGACCCACCTCCACTGTAGTCACAATACAGAGGGCAAAAGAAAACAGTGTGATCAGTGTTAATATGTATTCTGCTGCCACCTTCTGGCAAAAGATGGCGACACAAAAAAGAAAAACAGAATTACAGGCCGTTTCAGAGAATAAATAGTCAAAATAAAGTAAATCAGATTTCGTTTATCTTCATGATTTACCTGTTAGCAGACTTCCTGATGATCTTCATCCTGCTGCGGAGTTTGAAACTTCCAGGGGAGGATGATGGAGGGGAGACACGAGGCGGTGAAACAAAGAGCCCACCTCTCACTCCTTTGTGACTTTTGTCAGCTCTGAGTCTCTTGGTAGCCTCTCCCGTCTCATGAGCTTTTTGAGGAAGAGTCAGGGCTTCAGGTGACTTTTGAGAGGTCTTGCCTTGGGCTCCAGGGGAGGACGAAACCCATTTGTACTTGGAGGTCTTTGACGCGACAGTGGCGGGGCTGAGCTTTCGTGGCAACTTCTTGCCAGGAGTTTTCTTTGCAACTGTGGAGGAGTTTCCACTGGGAACTGCAGCTTTGGGGGCTGATGGTGGAGAAACACTGTTAGCTTTTTCCACAGATGAAGAAATAGAGGTGCCTGGTTTGGATTCCAGTGTTCCTCCAACATTCTGGCTCTTTACCCACGTGAACTTGGATTTCTTTACAAAAGACTTGGTGACTGGAGCTTTGCTGGTTAGAGACGTAGTTGCCAGGGAAGCTTGTTTTGCTCCTTTTGACAAAGGAGAAGGAGGTAATTTTGTATTATCTGTCTGTCTGTGTTGCAAGCTTATGCCTGTCGAGCTTGAAAGTGGATATGAGCCTTTTATGGACAGAATCTTTGCTGGATCTTTCTCTATACCTGTGATGCTGAATGCATGTCCTTTCTCCTGCTGAGCAAAACCTGATGATAAAGCAGCTGTTTTGGTCTTATCTTTGTCATCTCCTATGCTATTGGGCAGTGAGATGCTGTGAGTCGCAGGTTGGAAACTAGGCTGAACCACAGAAGAAAAGGCAGGAGCTGAATGACATCCAGAAGAGGACTGAGAATTTTTGTTTCTGAGAAAGTGGGTTTTCCTCCAACTTCCTGCATACTCAGAAGCATATTGTCTCCCTCTGGAGCTGTATGGATTGGCAAAGTATGTGCTGCGCCCTCTGCCTCTGTTGGATGTTGATGTTGGAGCTTGTAGATGCCTCGGGACAGCTGATGGAAACAGTCCGTCCCCATGGACCCTCTTATGTTCACTGATGAGGTCTGTGAATTTTAAAAGAAAACAGTGTGATTTAGTTGTCAGTTGACAACAAATAACAACAATATAAACAAAAGTCGACTGATCTACAGAAATCAGGACAACTAATGGCAATTTACTGTATGATTCTTTTACCCATTTATTTATTTATTTACTTTGATATGGTGGGAAAGTTTTTTCTTCAGCTGATATAGTACAGACACACAGTTGCTGAACTCAATATTGGTTAAACAAAACATACTACATGTCTGCGCCACAGTTCACTAATATATTTTAAACAAAAGTAAAAATTAAATATGTTAAAAAAACTGGATTGAAAAAAATATGTTTTTCATAAACTTGGCAGCATTTATCAAGTTTTGGAGAACAAATTGTGAAATTTTACATAAATAAGTAATAAAATGGGGGGAAAAATATATAAAAATCTGCCAAACCAATGCGTAAACAAATATTAAAATAGTAAAGTGAAGAAGGGAAAACAATTAATTTCCCAATTAATCAATGATTTACTTAAAAAAATGTCAGAAACAGTTGTTTCCCAAACCTAAAAATAATTATGTTGTCAAATGTTTTTGTTTTATCTAAAAATGAAAATTGATCAGTTTCTAAGATGTCTTTGTTATATGGAGCAAGCAAACCAGAATATTCACATTTAAGAAGCTGAAAAAGCTGGGGCTCATTTTAATTTTAAAAAAAAAAATATTCAAACTGATTAAATGACAAATCGATTAACCGTTTCTGCCCAACTGCGGCAGAAACAGATGTGCTAATAAAGTCCCAGTTAGTTAGTTTAGCTGAATGAATGTAGGGGAAACACTGATTTCATAAATGCTGCTAAATGTTAGCTACCAGAAACCAGGTAATAGATTAAAGTTGTACCAACAACATCAGTGGCAGCTGTGACTTTACCTTTCAAACCTGCATGTTGCTCATATAACTGTTGACATTCACAAAGAAGCACACTCTTAAGCGACTCGATTTGCCCCATCAGATAATCCCTCTCCTCCATGTTTGAGGCTGAATTTGCATGCAATCTTTCGGCCCTTGTGGATTTCCAGTCTGCCTAAACACAGTCTGTTTGGTGGTGAAGTGTGTACCCAAGTCTTATGTTGCAAACTGAAATTAAATGACAGTTGGCATCCAAACGTTTGTAATTGCTTTTTTTCTCGTCCTCTCTCCACCACCTGCCTAACTCTGCTTTCATTTATGACAAATTCACCTTGGCTTTGAACTATAAAAGCAGAGGTCTAAACTTGTAGCCCACCACATAGTATGAGTATTTCTTTTAAATTAATACACTCATTTTGGATTCCATTTTTATTGTGAATGATAAATCACTTCAACATATTTATTTTATCAATTCTGTGAAATAACATCACACATATTGTTATTACATTATCATAATTGAATACCCTTACTAAACAATTGTTTTTTCCTAAAATGTTTTTTTTTTCCTACTTGACCAACCCCTTTCTGACCAGACAAGATACATAGTGGGCCCCCAGTTCGTTTGAGGCCCCTGGCTTAGTCAAAGTCCTCATGCTAAGACTTCCTTGATTGTGCTGACAATGAGAACAACATTTAGAGGTGGACATCAAAATTATCCACAGTCTGATGTGCTAACTGTCTGCACGCTGCAAAGTGTGAAAACAAAGAGTGTTTTTGTTGTTTCTACATTTTATTGAGAAAATCCTGAGGAAGTACAGCTACGGTGGCTTTGATGTCATCGACTCAAGCCCAGAACATTCAACAAAATACACACCCATTATTAAATCTAAAAACGACCATGAAACGTTACCTATTATGAAGAGTAAGTAGAGAGGTTAAGAACAGGTAATGGTGTTGTTTTCAGATGCCAGTCGATGTTAATAATGGCGTGAAACGTTAGCAGCGTGGCTACCTAACCTAGCCTAGCAGCGGCTAAATCACTTGTGTAGGGAAAACAAGGCAACTGATTGATGTTGATGTCGTTGGTGCGTGACAACAGAACACGTTTAATCCTTACCTTGTCTCGTGGTAACTAACATTTGACAGCATATAACATGTAGTAAGCAGCGTGATGCTAGCATTTAGTTTCACAGCAAAGAGGTCGCTTTTGAGATGGAGACAGCACCAGCAGATCAAGCTAACGACAGCTGTGACTTTATATTTTCAATACGCCCGCTGCTCATACAACTGTCAACATTCCGAAAGAAAGACTTACCACCGAGAAATTTAATTTGTCTCTCCAGCGATTCTTTCTCCGCCATGTTCGTGTTTATGACATCACTTTTACATAATCAAACAGCGACTGATGTCGGCCCTTACGGATGGCGTTTTCGCACTGACCAATCACAAACAGCGTGTTTTTCGTGGTGACGTTTTTACCCATTTCTTGTCTTGCAGGGTGAAATGTCAGCCCAGACCACAATTTTTTCTTTCCCAATAATTTAAATGGCTTTAAATACACATTAACATAAATCAAGTATGTATGTAAGATTACAGGCATGTTAATGCATGACAATTGCGCTAATAGGCCATCACTCATTTTTGTTTCCACATTTTTTTCATGTTTGAAGGTCATTTTGAATAGCTTGCATGCATGGTGATCATGCAATTGACAGACATTGTACCTTGCACATGTTAAGATTAAAAACACAAATATACAATTTGAAACCAGAAGTTTACATATACTGTGTAAAAAGACACATATACTTTTTTCTCATTGTCAAACAGTTATCCGCAATCTTTGAAATCTTTGTGTATGTATACCTGACCTTCCTCTCTCATTATTGCAGCATTTAGAAATAAATTTGGTAATCCCAACTGACCTAAAATAAGACATACTCTGATTTAATTTCTGACAGTGAGAAAAAAAATGTTTGTGTCTTTTTTACACAATGTATGTGAACTTCTGATTTCAAACGTATGAACCTGTGTATTGTTTGAATAGCTTAGTATTGAATGCACAATTACTTGTATAAACGTATCAAAGGTACGTTTATGCATTATACTAGGCCCAGTTTTAAAATAAACACTATTTAATACACTTTATATAGTAGGGGGTCCCAGCTCAATCTCCCCGTCAGTGTGGGGTCCTTGAAGACCTATGACCGACGGCAAAGTAAACTGCTGGTTGCCTGTGAGACCTGACTGAGGATTCAATTGCCCACGTCACTGAGCGTCGTAGTCAAGACTGTCAAGTGATTTGGAAACAGGAGAGACTTTTTTTTCTTTAAAACATTAATATTAAACACCAAAGGACGTCGTCGTGAGGTCGGTCTGCAGACTCATAAGGTCTAACTTCACAGGTGCAGAGTGTGAAATGTGAAGTGACGCCGTGTTTGTGGTGAAATGAAACGAGAAGGGAAGTGAAAGTGAAACGTGTAAAGTGCTGGACGCGAAGCAACAGAAGAGAGAACGCAGACTACTTTGGGGTAAAACTTTAAAGTTGCTCAACAGGTGTGACTAAACAAGATAACCCAGACTAACGCAGTGCTTTATCACCAATGTGTGTTTAAGGAGAGTGATGACAACATTGAAGTGGCTCCATTTTCTTTACATGGACGTTTTCTTTGTTATTAGTGATTTGTTAGCTATGATTTCACTTTCACGTTGTCATTGTTGTCCTAAGCTAACAAAATGGGTATGAGGCTTATGTTCAACAAAATAATAACTTTTTTTGTGTGTGTGTGTGTTCTTGTATTATTTGCCTATGACTGGCCCTTTATGGCGTAAACACCTTGTCACGACCAGTAGAACTCACGGAGACCAAAACCTGGTCCAGGCTTTCTGAGGAACTAAGTTTTGAGCTGTGGTTGTTAAGTTTAACAATCAATTCAATTTTTTAATTCAGTTTTTTTTTGTATAGCGCCAAATCACAACATTATCTCAAGGCACTGTACATAGTTAAGGCCAAAAAAATACAATATTTACAATATTGCAGAGAGAAAAGAAACACAACAGTTCACACAATGAGCAAGCACTAGGCATCAGTTGAGAGAGAAAACTCCCTTTTAGTAGGAAGAAACCTCTGACAGAACCAGACTCAAAGATGTGCGGTCATCTGCCTCGACCGGTTGGGGTGAAAGGAAAAATGGGGGACAGAAGAGAGAGACCAGGAGCAAATATACAACAGTTGTATCAAGTTTAAAGTTAGTTATGTCATGTTTATAGAACCACAGTGTCATTTATACAAGCAGCAGTAGCGATTGTTGATAAGAAATTGTACTGATAAATTTTCAATCATATCATAATAATAATGACTACAAAACTATTGTTAGTGATAATAATAATAATAATAGCATGGAAAATTGGATCTGGGTCCATTAAGTGTTTGTGGTTAAGGTTAGAGATAAGGCTTTGTTTTAGGCTGTCAAAATGAATGGATACAATGAGAGTCATCAAAAGGATAGCTGTGTGAGCTTGTGTGTGTGTTCTTGTATGGGTATCTTTGTGGGGACCAAAATACTTATACACAATAGGGAGTGAAGACATTTTGGGAGAGTGAGTACATTTTCCGATGTTACTCACATTCTGTCACTACTGATAATGGCTTTTTTGAGGGTTAAGACTTGGTTTTAAGGTAAGCGTTAGCCACTTAGTTGTGATTTAAGGTTAGGGTAAGGGGCTCGGGAATACATTATGTCTATGAGTGTCCTCACTATGAATGCAAATGTGTGTATGTGTTTGTATTTGTCACCTGTTTACAACCTTTTGTGGTATTAACACTGACCTTATCAGGACCAGTAGTCCTCATGGAGACCAAAACCTGTCCCTAATGAGGCAGAACCTAATTTCTGAGGAACTGGTTAAGTTTAGGCCTAAGTGGTTAGTTTAAGGTTAGGGCCAGGCATTTTGTTTGTGTTCTGCACTTGTGAGGACCAGCTACATCCACATTACTATATTGAAGTAGGGAACTCATGGGAAAATGTAGACATTTTGGCTTTTGTTAACACTGCTGGGGGAAAAAAAGAAAATCAGATCGTTTGCACATCTACAGATTATTACTATTTTGGCTTTTAAACATCTGATCAGCATGTGCATGTTTATTTAGCTTTGAGGTCAGGTTAAAATAAGAGCTAGAGTTTGTGTTAAGTCAAAAAAGTTCTCAAAAAGAGCACTAATGTTTGTGTATGTGTTTCAGTCTCTACAGCTCCCACGACTTCAACTGCTGTCATCACCATGACATCAACAGAATACGTCTACTTCATCATAATCAAACGCCCCGAATCTCCTGCACACATTAAAGCTGGTTGCATATGCTATGTCCTTGAAAGCACGTACAAGAGACATGGACATTCCTCAGCGGTGAAGGTTATCCCCTTTGACTCATATACAAACTTAGATTATCCAATAGATTTGAGCTGCATGATGCCACTGAGTGCAGAGCACACTGAGCTGCTGCTGGCCCTGCCGGATGACAAAGAACGATTGAAGTGGTTCAGAGAGGTTTCTGCTCTTCAAACAGCACTAGGACTTACTGTGGGCACTTCAGTAACTGTGCAGGAAGGAGAAGAGGGAATGAGGGGAATCATCCGCTACATTGGAACACTGTCGGACCCAAAGTATAAGTGCCCTTTATCAGGAAAGTTCTTCGGAGTTGAACTCCAGGTGAGCCTTTATAGTGGTGGTTAAAAAAAATAAACACCCTTTTTTATGAGGAGTGGGCTTGGCATTTGTGGGGCCCTTTGTGGGCCCCCGCCTGTCCCTCCTTGGGGGGTGGGCTGGGAACCGTGGGTCTGCTGTCTCTCTCCTCTTAGTGCTGACCCTGGGCAGGGTGCGCTGCTGCCTTGCGCCTCTGCATGGCCTCCACCGGAGTGGATTTGTGGCTATCTCTGGGGGTGGTGGCTGGGAGTGTCTGTTGCCCCGGGTGGCTGGCAGCGCTCGGCACATCTGGGTCCCTATAGGCCTACTGCCGAGGGCTGACCGGACGGTGGCACGGTCTCCCACTTAGATTCCTAACCACCTCTAATGACAAAGTTGTTGTAGGCTCAGTTTCCTTCTCTTCGTGTGGTTATTAACAATAACTGTAGAAATTGTACCTACTATTCCAATGAATGCCTTTGTTGTTTATGTATTATGATGTTAACACATACCTATACCTTAGCTGGTATTATTGTACTTGTCTCTGTCTCCCTCTCTGTCTCTCCTTCTATCTGTCTGTCTCTCTGTCTCTCCTTCTATCTGTCTCTCTGTCTGTCCTTCTGTCTGTCTACTTTTTTGCCCGTCTCTCTACCCGACTGTCCGTCTCTCTCTCTCTCTTTCTCTCTCTCTCTCTCATTTTCACTATCACTGCCACTCCCACTCTCCCACCCTTCCCTTCACTCTGCCTTTCTCTGTCCCTTTTTCCTTTTCACTCCTCCTCCCTCCTTTCCTTCCCTCCCCCGGTCTGTCCACTCTCCATCCCCCTGTCCGGTCCAGCTACCCAACATCACACAGTCAGAAAATAAATGAAAAAGAATAAAATCTATAACAAAAAAAGAACAACAAAAAAACCTTTGTATTACTGATTGGTCATTTTCAGGTTTTCTAATGCCCAAATATTGAAATATTTAAAAGTATCAGGCTCAAAAAGACAAATATGAACCAGAACCTTTGGTAGTCAAAGTAAAAAGATGTTAATGTAACGTAATTATTCACTTTTAGAGGTATTGAACTGAGGGTGTTACTCATATTAAATTCAGGCCATTTGCTGTGTTTTCTTTGACCTACAGGGAGCAGACAAAGGGAAGGGGACGTGCAATGGGACCCACCTGTATAAAAAGTACTTCTCCTGTGAAAGAAAATGTGCAGTTTTTGTTCCATTCTCCCAAGTCAGACCGTTGGTTCCCACGTCCTTGACACCCACTGCTTCAGAGCTGCCGCCACAGCAACAGGGAGAGATGCTAACATCGGGGGACAGAGTCACTTACTTCATCGATGATAAATATGGCCATGGAATGGTGGTGGATGTGCTGAAAGAGGACGGAGTACCTTTTGTTCGGATCTCAACAGTTAGTAATACCTCACGTTTTTTCTTTTGGCAGTTTTTTTCTGTAAATATTTTGTTTGTGCTCTTATACACGATAATCTGTTAAATATTCAACTACGTCTCCAATCATTCAACACACACACCATCATGTGACAGTCAGTTAGAAACTAGCCATTGAATGGAGTATGTCAAAATACAACATGGTATCTGTGAAGTAAGTTTCAAGTAAGCAATTCCACACAAGATTTGTTCCAGTTGGAATTTACAATTCAGTCCTTTATACAGATTTAAAATTAAAAGATCCGTTCAGTCAGAATGGACTATTTTCACATGTGCAGTATTGTCTTATTCTCCGGAAGTAACCCTTGCGTGTTTGTGATCTTTTTTGGAATGAAAATACAGCAAACAAATTGGAAATATGTAATGTTTACGTGGATCAGATGTAATAGCACTGAACCAGCAAGTCATGATCGGATCAACTGTTAATATGAACAGTGATCCAAATGACGATCAGCATATACCAGCCCTCTCGTTCGGAATGAATTTTGTTTTCGGATTTTCATGTTTACATGACATATTTTTTATTCTGATCAGGCTTTTTATTCTGATTACGTGTGTCCTTATAAACATAGCGAGTGACTTTTAGAACCAGTAGTGTGTGCTTTCTTAAAACTAACTTCACCTTTGAAAAAAGCTTCAGCACTCCAACCAAGCCTACGCAACGGGCATCAACATCAGACATAATTTTGTTAGACCACAGCAAACTCCAGCGCATGAGAGCAAGAGAAACTAATGCAGGGTCCAGCGAGTGTTGACTTTAGAGGAGCAGCTTCAAGATGCTCCTCTTCAAGAAGAAGAAACCACCTAGATTTCATCACTCCTGCAAACACAAATGCAGTCCCTCAAATAAACACTTGCTAGATGAATCACAAAGTAAAATTTTTTTTTTAGATTTCCATCATTTTAAAATTATTATGAAGAGTCGCTGATACTCAACTTTTTTATCATCAAATATTCATGCCTGCCCCTAATATGGACACCATGCGGTCACTGTTACAAGCAAAATTTACAAGCAGAATTTGTTTTGCACAAAGACATGTTTCAGATTTCTCTCTTGTGGTGTTTCCAGGACACAGATGAGAATGGGAAGACAGGAGGTGAAATGAAAGTTCCACTGGAGTGTGTGGTGAAGGGAGAGGTGTCTGCAGGTTTGAGTAGCTTTTTGCATGGTGACGTTTGAGAGTTTTTTTTCCCTACGTTTGTGATGAATCTGAGACAAATGAAGTTTTTTCACAGCTGAGCCAGAGAAGATGGACATCGATATGCCGCCAGCAAAAGCAAATGCTGCTGATCTGAACATGCTTCTGAGTGTAAACTCTTTGGTAGAGGTGAACTTGGCTGCAGGGACGTCATATGGAATAATTCGCTGGGTCGGCAATCTGCCTGATAAAGACCAACTCATGGCTGGACTAGAACTGGTAATGTTTATACTGAAATTTACCTCTTGTAAGTGAACTAGAGTGAAGTTCAGTTGACACATACTAGTTGTTTTATTTAATTTAAAAATATTTTTGTAACCACTTTTTATGTATGTTAAGCTACGTTATATATGTCAACAGGTCATTTAGGCTTTTCTGTGTGTATTTATCTACAAAACAATTTCCACACAGTCCACTTTAATGTACCAAAATGTCATGGTTATTATCCATCTGGAGCTAATTAAACTAGGCAAAGCACCTTTATTTACATAGCACATGTGTGCTTTACATAACAAGGAAATAACTGTTAAATATTGGTAACAGTAAAACACACAATTTTAACAAAACCCTTTATAATTATAATAAAAAGTAAAACAAAGTACCAAAAAAGAGGGGAAGAAACTAATTAAAATAGAGAATAGAATATGATGCAGCATTAAACAATAATAACAAAGTGAAATTTTTAAATTTAAAGTCATTTAAAAAAGCTCAATCATTAGCATATGCTGCTTCACTATATTTCGTTTGAACTCTGGGTTTGATAATCTGACATAAATCAGAAGGACTCAGAGGCCTACAAGATTTATTTTATTTTAAAAAATGTAATTAATGTATAATTTAGTGATTTGTAGACCAACAGCAGTAGCTTAAATTCTATTCCATAGCAGATTGGGAGCCAGTATGAAGACTTTAGAACTGAGAAATGTGCTAAGCTTTTACCTAGACATGACCAGACTACCAAAATAGTCATGTGACACACAGTTTGATTATAAAATACTGTAAATTAATATTTACAATTTGCTCTCCAACTGTAATCTTGACATTTCATTCATCTTAGTGTTGATTGTGACATAAAAAATGAGGTCTGTTCCACTCGTAAAGTAATCGTTCCAGAATTGTCACATCCTTGAATTAAACAACCCAACTCCGTCATCTGAAATGGAATACAAGTTTGTGTGACACCAGTGTTACTTTTTAAAAGTGTGGATTCACTTCCATTCATCAGTCAGACATGTGTGTTTTTCCACCTGCAGGAGGAAGACAGGGGAGTGAATGATGGCACCTTCAGGAATGAGCGTTACTTCAGTTGTCCTCCAAAGAGAGGTCTGTTTGTGAAGCTGAGCTCCTGCCGTCCTGACTCACGTTTTCAGAGCATATCAGCCAATCACAGTGAGAAGGTGCCTAAGCTGGAAGACACAGGTTAGACCTTCACCTAACTTCTAAAGTAGTGCCCACCTGTGTACCCATTGATAGTTTGATACTTTAAAAACATCCAAATTTTGCATTGATAAAGAACGAATCTTTAAAAGAATAAAGAAATACAGGGATATTGAATATACAGTTTGCATATTTTTTTATGTTATGCTGAATACAACACACAATTACTATTGGGTATGGATTAAAAGTTTTTGATATGTTATTGTTATCATTATCTGAATTTTGATACCAACTCCTGATCAATATTTTTTTGATACCATTTTTTTTTCTTTTTTTTTAACAGTTTTTTTCCATTAAAGATCAAGGTTAAATTATTTAATTTTGGTCTGATTATCCTCTAGTAGTTGAAAATGGAGCATCTTTTAAAACACAACACAGACACACAGTCAACCATATCTTAATATCTGATGGTAACTTTTTAATTAGAAGAAGTGATGGAGTGCAGTACAGGGAGACTGGAAACTATTCCACCCATCAGCACAGAGCAGGTGAGCCGCATCCTGATCGGACGAATGAAGGGGATCCAAGGACACTGCAACTCCTGCTACATGGACGCTGCCCTCTTTAGGTCAGGATGATGCATTTATAATGATAATTAACATTTTATAAGGTCCACACTGAAGTTTTGTCAGGTTGCGATCACTTCAGTTAATCACAGATAAGTTAACTAAGTGTTGAACATTTTACAACGTAAAACAGTAATTTCATCCAGGCAGCTGTTTATTTCTGCAAACAATGTAATTCAACTTGCAATGACTTTCTTGACTTTTTTTTAAATTCTTTTTTTTTAATCTATTTCTGTGAACAGTGAATATTTTCAATACTCACTTCCAGTTCAAATGCAGTCAGGTTTATTTGTCAAAAATGTTGAGCTGCTGTTAATTTCAAAGAGCAAACTAAATCAATTAACTACAGCTGTTTAACGCAGTCTGTATTTGCATTTTAATCTGTAGTGTATTGTATTTTCTGTCATCATAGTTCATGAAGTAAATTTTGTCTTTGTTCTGACAATTACACATTTTAAAAAGATAAAATACTTGCCATGTAAAATAGCATCCTGTGCTCTCCTTAAAGGTACAATGTGTTGGATTTAATTAAGCAATTATTTTATATTCCATGTGTGCCAAATTGAAATACTTTCACCTAAATTTTACATGCTGGACCTTGAATTACTTTTCTGGTTTGTGTTTTAACTGTGGTCTCAAACCTCTGTTATTTTCTGTATTTTCAGTTTGTTTTCCTGCTCCTCTGTGCTGGACTCAATGTTGTATAAATCAACAGAACCTCGAGACGCTCCAATTCAGAAAACACTGCTCTGTGACATTGTCAACCCCCTTCGCAGGTGAATGCTTTAAAAATATTGTGCACAACATTAAATTGCACCTTACAGGAGGTGAAAAGAACCATAAAGTGGAACAAAGCCTGAAGCAGCTGTCGCTGATCGTTTTTATCAACCACTGTCTACATTTTTCAAAGAGAAAATGCATATATGCCCGTCTGAGCAGCCCATACACAGATGCACTCACACAATGTTTAACATTTCTGCTTGTTAAACACACGAATGATCTGCTCATGTTCAAACTGAGACTGTCACATCAATAGTAGTCCACCCAAAAAGCACAGACCCTGACTACTAAAATGAACGGAGAGTGAACTCTGGTTTATTACCTTGTCAACCAAACTACACATGATGATATGCAACATCCTGCCTCACAAGTTATCAGCAAACAAATTTTATCTGTATAAATATGTAGCTGAGAAGTACTGTGTCAAGAATGACGTCACACAAGATTCCTTTTATTTCTCACTTTTTGTTTCACTTATAAACAAAATTGTTCAAGATCAGTCAGTGCAATACAGAAGCAATGTAGGATTTTACTAAAATAGAATAAAGAGCAGTTTTAACAAAGAATATTTAGCAGGTAATTTAATCCCGTCTTCTGAGGCTAGGTTCGCCCAATGCCCGATTTTGAAAGATGCCAAGAAGTGGAGGGAGAGGAGGGGGGAGGGAGAGTGAGGAGCAGTGAAGGGGCTTTGGTCTGTAGTGAATTTGACAGTTGAATTGCAGCTGAGTGGAAATTCCCCACTGCAGATGCTCAGTGAAACAAGCCACTCAAACGCTCACAGAGCACTCCAAGCCGTGGAGAAAGAGAGAAAAAGGTGACAAAGCAAAATCAGCAGTTATGTTCAAGCAGAAACTGTTATTAAGCTGTTTAACAGACAAGTAGTCCTTGATCTGAATCTTTTCCTAGTGTGTGAACATGTCATGAGTTGATTTTTATACACTCACAATATACTTGCCTTTTTTGGAGAATCCACCCCTATATGTTATATTGTCTGTTTTTTGCAGCAAGGGCTTTGTGGAAGGGAGATATGTGATGAGGCTCCGGCAGCAGCTGGAGAAACACGGCTACAGTCATTCATTCACCACAGATGAGAAGGGTTAGTGTAACCTGCAGAGCTGCAAAGAGCTGAAACTTGTGGTTTAAAGTGACTCTTAATATGACTGTTGCCTTTCAGACCCAGAGGAGTTCCTCATTGTCATCATGCACCATATTCTCTCCCTGGACCCTCTACTCAAACTGTAAGCTTACATTCCCTCTATCAAATAGTCAGATACTTTGACGTCTTCATTGCTTGTGCTCTCCCTTTTAGCTCATCTGGTGGTAAAGTGCAGGAAAGTTACTGCTATCAGATCTTCCTGGACCAGGAACACAGTCTGGTGCTGCCGACGGTGCAGCAGCTGCTCGAACATTCGTTCCACAGTGGACGACTCAAATTGGCAGAGGTGAGAGCTGCTGGTGTCACTTTTCAAATTAGGCATGCCATAAAATATCATTATAGCAATACATTATTTTGCTATATTGCAATATACTGTAAAGCTTTGTTTTATTTTATTTATTTATTTTTTTTTTTTGAAAGTTATAAAGAACAAAACTCTGTATTAAATCTGGTCCTTGATCAAATGCCGTATATATAGTGTATGTTTCAGATCTTGCCATAACTTGCTGAATAGACTACAACAGTTCATGCAGCAAATATGAAACACTTCTTTTGTACAGTATTTCCAAGGATACCACATGTACCCATTTATCATATTTTTCCACTAGATGTCGCTGTTGGTCAGCATTTTAGCCAGATCTCATTTACAATGATTAGTTAGTTGAAGTACCCTGCCTCTCGTCCTATGTCAGCTGGAGTTAGGCACCAGCACCCCCCGCAACCCTTAATGGATAAAGCGGTAGAAAATGAGTGAGTGAGTGAGTGAGTGAGTTAGTTGAAGTCTGTGTAGTTGTGTCTGATCTGATCTGATCTGATCTGATCATTGTCCGGCAGGTGCCCTCCTGCCTCATCCTCCAGATGCCTCGCTTTGGAAAGAAGTTCAAAATGTTTGACAAAATCATTCCCTCTTTGGAGCTGGACATCACTGACCTCCTCTCTGATGGTGAGCAAGAACATACACACTGATGAACAGGGAAGGACATAAGGGGGATCCTGAGGATGACACACACTTGTGTTGTGTATGTGTGTTTTTAGGTCCGCAGCAGTGCATAATATGTGGAAACATGGCTGAAGAGCAGTGCACCGACTGTTTTAAAGATCCTCTTTTCAGCTGCACGGGATTCAAGGTCTTCTGCAGGAGGTGCTCGAATCAGGTGAGATAACCTTTATTTTTCTTTGTTTTGTGTGTTTAATGAGGACTTGTGTGTACATTGGGTTCGGATTGACATCAGTTTTCCATGTGACTCAATCCACTTCACCATGTCAGGCTCAAGTTAAGCAGTTGAACTTAAATAACTGCGAGAAAGTACCTTTCAAAGTGATTTGTGGATATTACACACTGCTCAAAAATTAGCTTTTGACCCATAATCTACATTTGTAGTGTCAAGCACATTTGTTCCTTGAATTTGAGGGAATTAGTATTGGGAAGGTCCTTAAAAGTTCTTGAATTTGATGTCAGCCAAGGTGTGGGTACCTTGCACTCAGTAATATATTAATGTCACATTATTACTTTAACTAGTAACGAGCAGTGAGAGAATTACAATTTTCAAAAATAGTAATGGTATAACATTTACTGAGTAAAAAGTGTAATGCTGAGTTGCAGTTACTAGAGTCTGGACATATTATGATGACTTGTGCAGCATTGCAAGGAATATAAAGTAAAATAAAGAGATTATGTCTTTGTTTTTCTTTGCAATGCTGCCATGTTTGCAGTTCTGCAGTTTTGTTTGCCAATTTTTGTTTCAATTAAGTTGATTCAGTTCCAAAAGAAAGTTCTATGTTACTTTTCAATTTTATTTACAAAAATAATGTCATATTATGACGAAATATGTCCCTTATTATTGTTGTTTCCAAATAATAAAGAAAATAGAATTTTACTTTTTAAGGATGAGTATTTAATAAATAACTTCTTTACACTTCTTGAGTAACTTGCTCATCACTGTGTAGTAGGATCTGCACCTTTTAATTGTCTGATATCACTTTTCTCATCTGCAGTAAATTGTGATTTCAGTAAAAGTCCCATTGTTTCACACTGCTAATGTTGTATGTTTTATTGATGGAAAGTAGTATTGCTATGGTTTCATGCATTAGTCGCTTTTTGCAGCTTATGCAGACAGGCTGTGTTTAATGATTTATTTGATATTATGGGAAAACATCAGGGTAGGAAATTACTGAAGGACTTGGGGCAAAATGCTCTTAAAATATCTAAAATTGCCCTTGAAATTCACATGGCAGGAGCTTATAATGTCGCCATAAAATACACAGTTGCATCATCACCACGTGGAGCTAAAAGTACATTAAACATTCATCATCTTATGTTATATGTCACAGTTTTTGTTCAGTTTTTTGCTGTTAAGGTCCATCACTTCCATGCACATAACACCCTTTTCAAAATAAGCCTTCAGCTAAACAGGAAATAACAAAAACATCACATTATCAAGGTTCACACATTATGACAGAGGACAATTGCTAACTTTATATGCTAGCCAAGCTGATGGGTTTTTGAGAATGGAAATTAGATCTTAAATCTTAGATGATCATCTGTTAGAGTTTGTCCTTTTTTTCCCAGGTGCACTCTCATCAGCAGCGGCGGTCCCATCAGCCAGCACCTTTGGACATCCCCAAAGAATACCTGAGTCACAGCTCACCTCACACTCTGACCAGAGACAAACTGGACCTGTTTGCTGTGCTGTGCATCGAGACCAGCCACTACGTGTCCTTCATCAAATACGGACCGAACACCGAAGACTGGCTCTTCTTTGACAGCATGGCGGACAGAGAAGGTGAGTGCTGGGGTCTGGTGTCTCTTCACACGCACTAAAACACACAAAACACTCTGTAGCTCAGTTCTTGGGGTGGTTTTTGTGTTTGTGTTCAGGGGGGACAGATGGCTTCAACATCCCTGAGGTTCACGTCTGCCCTGAAGTCGGCATGTACCTGGAAATGTCTCCTGTCGAGTTGGCCAGTCAGGTGCCTCGGGACATGAAAGGTGTGGCCAAGCGTCTCTTCTGTGATGCCTACATGTACCTGTATCAGAGCACCAGCATGTGCCTTTATCGCTGAGGGAACACTTCACCTCAGCACGCTGGAAAATCCCCCACTTCATTGAAGTTGTTAATAAGAAAAAAAAATAAATATATATATATATATATATATAGCGCAGCTTTAGCTTTTGGTGTAATTTTCTTGGTCAAATGTTGTATGAATGTGTGGAATTATACATCTGTACATTTAAGGCATGTGTATTTTTTTTTTTCTGATTCAGTTTAAAAGGTTCCTTAATTTATAACAACACTGATATATTTCTGTAGTGTAGTTTGAGGGAAACTGACATTGCTTGCTCAAACATTTGCACTATAAAAACAAGGAAATTAATAATCAGAGACAAGCAGTATTTCTTTGCAAATATACAGTAAATAAAATGAAATACTGTAATATTTTGTAGTTTGTTATTTACTCTCACTGTTTAAAATTATCTTAAAATCTGAAAAGTTGTTTACAGTTGTGTATATTATTTCGGATGAATGAGAGCTGTTGATTTTGGTTTGGCTTCTTTCGAATGGCACTACTGTAAACATACTGTAAACATGTTCATTGGTGTCATTTTTTTTTTTATTAATTTACCTGATACATTCAATATTGCACCTCATTTTACTTGTTTTCAAGATTGTCTAGTTCAATGATTCCCAAAGACTGGATCGGGACCCACAAATGGGTCATTGGAGGTTTTGGGTCCCAAAACAAATTAGCAAACCTTTTTCAGACCATTTAGTTCAGCTTTATGTGTATATATTTTAAATAACATGCATAAAATGAAGTTTTATTTAATTCACCAAACATCTGACATTAGTTATTGCAGATATTACTGTAAATTAGTCACTTTGTTACGTGCAAATTTGCAAATTCCCCGTCTTTAAAAAGTGGGTCATCATATAGAAAGTTTAGGAAACACTGGTCTGGTTATTACAGCACTGTATTGGTATAAAAAATATTATTATACTTTATTAATGTTGAATATTGGAGTTTCATCTCAGGAAATGAAATGTACATGCTGTTTGCTATTTTTAAATAACTAATTGCAAAATTGAGGAAAATGCACTAAAATGGCTACATGTGGCCTTTATATTAGGTACATTAGGTACTGTGTTTATTGCTTCTGCTTCTCATGCATCACAGTGACTATTATCAAATAAACATGAATGACAGAACACACTCTATGTGTGTTTGTTTTAGTGACAAATTCATGAAGGAAAATGCAAAAAAAAAAAAAAAAAAAAGGAATATACTGTATGAACTATGCTGAAAGATGGTGGGCTTGCTTATTTCCAAATACTTTACTTATGAAAGGTAGACAAGTTGTTTAGGGACAGGTACATCAACACCACTTTGTCAAGTCTGAAAGAAATAA
Source organism: Brachirus orientalis (assembly GCA_016785285.1). Classification (NCBI taxonomy): domain Eukaryota; kingdom Metazoa; phylum Chordata; class Actinopteri; order Pleuronectiformes; family Soleidae; genus Brachirus; species Brachirus orientalis. The sequence goes on along the minus strand of JAFBJR010001097.1, from coordinate 1,072,479 downwards.
AAATAGTTTTTTCTTTGACATTTGTTTTTGTTATTGATTGGGATCAGGTCATGAAGACGTTAAAGAATGTTAGAGAAATAATAATTAAAGCATTCTTAAGCTTTAATGATGACTTCCTAATCTTCTTTGACCTTTATTAATTAAACCAAATTAGTATACATAATATAATGTTAATTATAATAATATATGGTATATATAATGGTAATAATAATAATATATTATTATTATTTTCAGGCTAATTCCAGTAAATGTATTTGGTGCTATTCTTCAGAAATAACAGTTTGGATCTTTGTTGACATTTTACTGAACATGGTGTAGATGACAACAGAAAAAGAAAAGTTAATAAAAAAAAACAACTTTAAAAGGTTGTGACTTTCATGGTTGTAGTTGTAATCACAATTATTAAAGTGTGAAAAATATACTATATAAGAACTACAACTGTCTAAAGTGAAGCAGCTAAACATTTTAAAGCCTAATTTCAAGCAGGCTGAAATAAACGACCACATGAATACCACGTGTGTTTGTTGATGACTTGGTTGGCTGTTTCCATGTGCCTCCCCTTGGTGTGTTAGATATAATTTGTTAATTATCCTGAGGCTATTTCATGGTTTTACGACATTAATTAATCCATTTTCAGTAAATAAAGTTGCCCCTTGCAAATTTTAACCCCCCCCCCCCCAGTTACCTCGTTGTGGTGACAGGTCTGCGATGGTTGCAGGAGTTGGTGGACATGCAATGGACAATCTCTCACCCTGGCAAACCCCTTACTCTCCAATCCTATCCTATCCAGTCCAATCCAACTTTATTTGTAAAGCACTTTAAAACAACCTCAGTGGGCCAAAGTGCAATTTGGAATAATAAAGAAAAAGACATAAAAGTTCACACAAGGAAATAAAATACATCTAAAAAAAACCAACTTAAATAAGTTAAAAGACATAAAACACTGGTAAAAGTAATAGCCATACGATAAAATATAAAGAAATTACATCAGGGTGGGTTCACTCTTCACTGGAGACATGTGGTCTCATCCCCATGTTGTTATGGTTCATTCCAGCTGCAGTTGGAAGTCAGATTTCTAACTCAGAAAGTCAGAGAAACCTCGTCTCGAAAACTCCGACATGGGATTCCAAGATGGCTGGGACTCGATACAAACACCGCAAGTTATGTCATCACCTAATTTGCATAATTGGCAGTGTGTACGTATTTTGTGATTGTAACAGACGCTGTAGAAGAAGGGACAAATATAGGGGAGACAAAAAGTGAGTTACACTCTAAAAATGTTTAGAACTACAAATGAACTTTCTTCTGTTGATTCTTGTTTTTTAAATGTCACAGTTCCAACCAAGTGACCCAAAAGAGACAGTCTGGCAGAGTTGCTAAGATTTTGTTTGGTGCAGTGATTTATTTCAGACAAAGAAAATTTAACATTTACGGATCAGACAGCGGCGGCTTCTGGGGCCCCAACAAAACATAAATATCAAGTGGGCCCCAGAGAGTCTGCCCTAATGGTAAAAGGCCCCAATAAGCACTGTTTATATTTTATTTAAAAGGATAGTGATTCTTTGCCGGAGGCCCCTCAGAGTCTAGGATCGCCTCTGATTTCACCATGAATGAAACCAATGCACTCTTGCCTTTGCAGCAAGAGGTCCCGGGTTCACGACCCGGTCGGAACAAGGGGCCTTCTGCAAGGAGTTTGCATGTTCTCCCCGTGTGTGCGTGGGTTCTCACCGGGTACTCCGGCTTCCTCCCACAGTCCAAAAACATGCAGATTTGGGGATTAGGTTAATTGAATACTCAAAATTGCCCGTATGTATGAATGTGAGAATGGTTGTCTGTCTATATGTGGCCCTGTGATGGACTGGCGGTCTGTCCAGGGTACACCCTGCCTCTCGCCCTGTGTCAGCTGGAATTAGGCACCAGCGCCCCCCCGCGACCCTCAGTGGATAAAGCCGTAGAAAATGAGTGAGTGAGTGAAACCAATGCAGGGAGTCAGAGAAGAAGCAGGAACCTGTTGCTCACACTGCAAAAGCTCAAGCTGACATTCGTCACCGTGCCGTGATCTGAAACGTCTGTTACACTTAGACGACAACAAAACGCTGCTGTGTTGGCTTTGAAGTGTTCCCTGCCTGGTGCCGTGCCAACCTTACCTTCATCAGTTGATTCTGCATGTGCTCCAGCCTCAGGTGAAGTGAATACATATGAGGTTTTCTCACATTAAGTTGCAGGAGTTGTCTCATTTTATTCATATTTGTCTATGTCGTGGCTGCTTTTGATCCTGATGTTAACCCTTCCATTCATCCACGATCGGCTCTGTGAACGACCTCTGTGCTGGTGAGGAGAGTTGTGTGCTGCTTCGTTCTGTGTGTGATGACTGTGGTTCTTTTATAAACCCATGGGCATTAGGCTACCAAGGGGGCGTATTACCAGCATATTCAACATTATTATGTATAAGGAAAAATACAACCTGCATGTCCTTGTTTGCATAAAGGGAAGAACATTGTGCTTAGCTGAACTTCTCCTGGGTTTCTTTGAAAGAAGATAATGTCTGCGTAATAAAACCGATCCCTCGGCAGCTGACCTTTTCCAGGTCAGAGTCAACAAGGCTTTCGTCATCTCACTTGGGATGGAAACAGAACTGAGTCCTCAAAAGATGGTTCGAGAGGCCCAGATATCTCGGATGCACACAGCTCTTTGAAGCTCAAAGTTAAGAGTAATGAGCAGTACGAGTCAGCACTGCGTCCAATCAAGACTGTCCTTCATGGAGCTCACTTTTTGGAAGTATGCGTGGTTCAGACATCATGGTGACAGTTTGTTTCTATGTAGCACAAAAGCTCCTAAACTGAGACAAGTGGAAACAATCCATGACCACTTGGTGTCTTTTGATAATTAGTAATGAGGAATAAAAATAACAAATAATGTCAAAAATATGTTCTTTAAATTTGGGCTGGAAGTAATCATCTTAATTAAAGAATTAATTATACTAAGTAGGGACATTTTCTGCAGCCAGTTGTTGGCAAATTTTAAGTTTTTTTTTAAGTTTTTCCCCTTTAATTATGGTCCCATTCCATGGCCAGCACCAGTATTAGTTGTAAGAATTAGTGTAAGAATATTTAAGGGGCAATTAAATGTGATTTTCTTATTTTTTTTAATCTGTCTTTCTGGTGGGATCACTGGCCCGGGCCAATCAGAGGTGGCTTTTGGGCCACATGTGACCCACAGGCCGCCATTTGAATAGGCTGAGCAAAATAGAAATATTAATGTGAAGATTTGTTAAGGTGATGCGCACTTACTTTACCATAAATTGCTGTCAAATGAAAATACTGTCACACACATTTTACACATTGACCCTTGATGACCTCATTGTTCCCTACTAGCCTGCAGGCAATCACTTTGTTATTCTTGAGGCCATCAGGGTGCAGTTTTGAGGAATATGTGATAACTTGATTTAATGTACAAGGAAATTGCATTATGCATTGTGTAATCAACGAAGAAAATCATCCAGTATATACTTTTGCCTAGTAAATCAGTAACACAACCAGCTTTTGTATTGATAATTCCAGATACTTAACTCCAATTTATTTGTTTTCATTGGGATTTTCTCGCCTATAGTTGTTTTCTGTTTTAAACACGAACGGCGAGGCTGCTGCTTTGTTTCTCTTGCTGTGGTTGACACATTCATTATGACTGTTTACTATCACAGAGTACATACTACTCCCTTTCCCTCCTTATCTATTAAGTGGTGTTGATAACATACTCTGGATCAAGTTATGTAGCATTAAACCACTCCTACTGTGAAAAGCACTCATGCAGGTTGCAGAGGGTTGGGGCTCTTATTATGACACAACACCGTCCCGTCAAAGTACCCGAGTCTCTACTGGTGTCTACTGTTTTAATCACTGACCAAACACTAATATCCTGTGAAACTGATATGGACAAGGAAGTAGTACAGTATGTGGGTTTTTTTAACTATGGATTTGCATTCTTCATTAGGCCAGCTGACCATGAGACGCAGTCGCTGGCTGTTTGTTACGACTTTGCGCTTTATCAGTAATGTCACAGCGATGATGGAGACACGTTTCACTGCTGTGTACAGTAAATGACATTTTACCGTGACCTGTGTAGAACGGGGTCTTAATTCTACACAGAGACCAGACATAATAATTCAATTCAATTCAATTCAAGTTTGTTTGTATAGCACCAAATCACATACATTATCTCAAGGCACTGTACATGGTAAAGCCAAAGCCTTTACAATATTACAGAGAAACCCAACAGTTCACACAATGAGCACGCACTAGGCATCAGTGGAGAGAGAAAACTCCCTTTTAACAGGAAGAAACCTCTGACAGAACCAGACATATAATAATGCAAATGCCAAACAATGTAAATCTGCTTCCATATCACTTTCTTACTTTAGGAGTGACGCACAAGCAATGTTTCTAATTCATTTTAAAAAAAATATGTGTATAGGAATTTACTATATGCCCTACTTATTTACAGCAGAAATGACAAATGACATAATGTAAGTTGAAACAATGGAATTGCTTTGCATGAAATAGAAGTTGATACATATAAAAGCTGTTCCATTTAAAATACTGTGAGGTGGAGGGCAGATGATGCGGTCCTTTTGAAGTTTGCTTATTTCTGTGTACTGTATTGTCTGTTTGCATTGCAAGACTGTGAATAGAATTGCTCAACTGCAACAAATAATGGTAAGTTTAATTCTTTTGGTTTTTTTTTTTGCCACAATTAAATGTTGAATATGTTGTATGTATGTTGTAAAAATACAACATACATACAAGCCTTACTCCCCATTGTGACATCTGCAAATATGAACCATGGCTGTGCAAGACAGTGTTTACTTGTTATCTATTTCAAATCTAAGCATTTCAATTCTCACCTTGTGCAGTCCGGAAGCTCCCAATAGGAAGGGGAACAAATAAATTTGTCCCGTGCATTGTACAAAGGTACAAATGTTTTATGTTGAGCTCAGAAAAAACTACACGACAACTTCCTCCATTTTCTGTCACTGTGGTCTATTTTTCACTTAGGTTTACTGTAAACCTACTGTACATTTGCATAACTGACCCAAATGTTTTTCCCCCCTTTTCTGTTTTTTATTTTGTAAATGGGTTTTCATTTCCCTTCTCTTCCCCTCCCTTTTAATGAACATTTGCATTAAATGTCAGACATGTGTGACATTTCATGCAAATGTCCATTCTGAGTCCATCTTTTAATCAATTCAGATGCATAAAAATATATTAATTTTCTTCCAGGAGCACACACTTAATTACAACCCTCCCCTCCCCTCCACACACACACACACACACCTGCAGGCTTTCACAGTCATATGCTCTTTGAATTACTTATCAGCATTAGTGCTCATGAAAGTGTCATTAATGCAAACACTCTGGCCTAATGCATTTGTCTTTACAACAACAACACGATTTAAGTGGCTTATGTCTCCAGTGTGTGAAATTAATTCACAGCACTGTGGATGTGGCGATCTTTAGATATGATTGGAGATTTGTATGTCATACACACCCGTGGGACCCAGAGCAACATCCATCCACGATGGACGCCGCGATGGGACGCCGGACCACTGCCACATCTGCATAATTCAGCAGGGGAAAGGTGAACTTTGTCTCATCTGCAGCTTCACAAAACTCTCCCAGAGTGGTTTATATTTCCACGACCTCCTTTTATATTCTTAGCCAACACACAGGACAGCTGAGGCATGTGTGCTGGGAGTGAAGCTGACACACGAATTTGAAAGAAATTCATCTTTGGTAAAGGAAGCTGGCCACATGAAGCCTGGCAATAACAACGCCTGCCACTCATGTCTGTCTGTCTGTTGTTGTTCTCAGCGAGGAGCTGCCCAAGGGATTGCAACTGATTTATTTATCACAATAAGCAGAGAGATGAGCTTAACCATAATGGGAACATGAGACATGGCTTTTACTGAGAAACCACTAATCGATCCCCCACCGGCTGCAGTGTCTCAGTGCTCATGACGTCCTTCAGTATATGTACAGCCTTAATATTGGATTATTAGGCAGGCACAATCTCACTGACACAAGGAAAAAAAGGATTTTTAGCCACTTAACTAAACTCTCACCTACTAAGAAATACACCAACTTAAGTCAATGAGATCTTAAGATTGTGTTAGACAGCCTTTTCTGACTGGAAAATGACGTGTGTTAACTCCTCACTCTTCTGCACCAATCTCCATTCAGAAAATCCATGTTTTTACCTCACAGGGAAGCTGCTTCTACTGGTCCAATGCGCCCCTGTTTGATAATTCCTTGACACTTAGCTAAATCAGAAGAAAGGATTTCAAAAACCATTGTCGCAAAATAACACATTTAATCTTATTTTTAAAAAAAGGCAGCAGTGGATCAGCAACTCCTGTCTGCTGTGATTTAAAAACACAGATGTTTGCTCTGGACTTTGGTGCAGGGCGTGAAAGGTTGACAAGGCAACACAAACTTCAGTTTCTGGTCAGACAAGTTAAGTCTAATGGTTAGATAAAGTGGCGAAACTATTCTTCAGACTGTTACTTCAAACTAGCAGATGGGATGCCACCACAAAACTATGACAAGTAGAAGCACGTCCTGCTGGAATGTTGTGAGCGTTCAAGCACATCAAAATATTGTGAGAGTCATTCAAATGTGCTGCTGAACCTTAAATAACAACCTTCTAAAGGGGTGGCTTCCATGGAAAGAATGTGAATAGTGTTCATGTGCTTCAGAGATAATGGTAATTAATGCGAGGCTTGGAGTGTTCATTTAAAGGACAACATCATAGGACGAGGAAATGCACAAGGCCGGTCTTGTTCATCTGATTCAACTGACTTGTCAGAAACTCTATGGCAACTGTCACCATAAAGAAAGCTTACTCTTTAGAGAAATGTGGAAACACAAGAGACAAATGAGACGTCAATAAAAGGCACAGGAGTCAGGGCTGTGGATGGAGCTATAATTAGGAGCGGGCTCTCTGTTTCCAGCCTGATATCCTCATTAAACCATGTTTACTAGTCAGAACATAGAGGAGATGAGGAATTACGGCACTCTAACATGTAAGGGTGACAACAGCGCAGGCTTCACAGCTACGACCGTCTAATGACTGAGTCACCATTGTGAAGCTCCAGCCCAAGACAAACCCCCTCCATGCACACACACCAGAAGAATGAAGTGGATAATTACAAACATATATGCAAAAAAATAAATAGTGTGGTAGGGTTTTTGTTCCCATTCCCACAGTGTATATGGATAAAAACTGTCCTGTGTTTTCATAAAATCAAAACCAAGGTAATTCTATATGAGATATTGTCTTGTTTTCTTTTTGATAATGGTGAGTCTTTGGTACATTTATGTTTCTCAGACAGGATATTTTGTAGTACAAAAGTGCTGACAACAGGAACAGGAGACTTTCTTATGCACTAATGGTCGTGGAAGTTCAGAGGTCACAGAGGTGTCCTTAACAAATAGCTGAATATATAAAAAAGTGGTTTTTAATTTGGGTGATAACGAGTTGATTATCCAATAGTGTGTGATTGGGATTTTCTAAATTTACACAAATATAATTTTAATTACCTCAGAGCAGACAAAGCTTTGTGCCCCCCCCCCCCCATGTGGTCTCTGTTGTCCCTTGAGAGGGGCTTGAACCCTAGTTTGGGAACCATGGGTCCATGTGATATGCAGGTGTACACCAGATATTTTGGCAAATTAAATGTTGGGATGTCATTCATTTGAACTAGAAAATGACGAAGTATTGATTTGAACTCCCACTTTTCTTTAACATATTTTAAATTCTAGTTGTTTTATCTTTTTTCCTTATTTTCAACTCTTGTAAACTTGTGTCCTCCTTTGTCTTTCTGTTTCTTGTCCCTTTTGTCTGTTCGGCCCAACCCTCTCTGGTCCAGTGTCACCTCTTTTCATATCAAATAAAATTAGGCATCCAGTCAACCAAACTGTATGCCTCAGTCACTGGACAGGACAGGTCAAAAAAAAAAAAAAGAGAGAAAATGAAGTAAATATAATAAAATTCATCATGTGCACTGTGTTTTTGTAGGTTATTGCGCTGGTTGTCTGGCAACCCATGCTGCTCTGTGGCACTTTGTTAACACTGCACGCTAATGCATCACAGTTATGAGCAGAGAATCAACGAGGGATGTCCTAAAAGCAAGTGACACTTTTTGAGAGCTCTTTTCAACAATCGTAGTCTAACACCACGGTTCTCAAACTGTGCTACATAAACCAGCAGTGGCACGTGAGCTTCTTCCTGTGGTACTCGGAGGAAAATCAGAAATACTGTTCTACTGTATTTACCGGGGTATGTGATCAGGAATTTTGAGTGCATAGAAAATGAAATAAAAAAAAAAAAAATTATAATAAATTAAATAATAATATGAGTGACCTTATCTCTCACTCCACCGTAACCTACTTCCTCTTTACCAGTGTCTGAAATATATGTGAGATAGAGGAGGATGATGAGAGAGAAAATTAACTTATTGGGAATAAATCTGCCTCCTGTGAAAAGTCTATAGCTGACTTTGCTTGAACTATTTACACCACTGTATTTTAATGTTGGAGCTCAATATTTGCTCATGTGGTACTTAAGATAAAAACTTTCAAGATGCCTGAACTACATCCCTTTAGAAATTCCTACAGAGTCTACAAAAGTAAATGTAAAAGTGAGTCTGGTTCATCGTAATTTGTACCCGAATATCCATATCCATACAAAATGAATAAATGTCCTGCATTAACTCAAAGCAAAAAAGTCAACAATATCTTTAAATGTATCACATAAAAATTGCTGAACCTTGTGATGAGCCTCATGCGTGGAGGTCAGAGGAGACGGCAAACATCTTTCAAATGCGTCTGCTCATCAGTTTTCATTGAATGTGTTTGCTGACTTCTGACCTCGGCCAAAACTAATGAGAGAATATAACACACCGCTCATTCTGAAGCGCTTCTCTAAGTCAGTGGGGACAGACCTGCTACTGCTGCTGTCTGTCCTTGTGAAGATAAAGCTGACCGTGTTTCTTTTTAATGATGATGTCGTTGAGATGCTGCTCCACGGTGGTTAGAATTACAGCTCTGAAGACGGACACTTGTGATTTTCTTAGAGTGACAGGAATTGGACTCAGTAATTAACAGTAAAAACACAAAAGTGAGCATAAATTATTCGGATGCTGTTTAATTAACAAGACAAGAGCGCTAATTTCCTTTGACGATCTTTGTCTGACTGGACAGAAAAATCCAAAAAGGTCCACATCGAACAACAACTTCTGATGTCCAGAGTTAACAGTGCAATAATAGCTTGAAGTCAAACAGCAGCACTTCTGTTCTGTCAACAGCAGCCCACATGCAATAGATGGAAATCACAACCCTCTCAGAGTAAACAGGTTCACAAGAAAAACAGTTTTTGATTGTTGAGTCTCATCCACAGGTTGTTGAAAGATTGGACTGCAGTTCACTCTCTTGATGTCCCGATGATGACGATAAGACACACTCGGTACATGACACAACATCTCTTCAAAAAGTACGTTAAAGTCAAAATTGTAACCAGGTCTGTGTTTCATGACAAGTTTCAACCAAATTAAAGCATTTGCTGGAACTGGAAATGTTATACATATTAAAGGTAAACAGGGTTCCCAAGCCTTGGTTGACATCAAATATAAAGACTTTTCAAGAACTTTCCAGGACCAGTTCCTTAAAATTCAAGGAACAAATGGGCTGACACAGCTTAAGAATGGAGGGCAACTTGTAAGAGCAGCACACTCTGCATCTGGACAGTGTTTGTAATTTTCATTGGTAAGACAGAGATCTTGGGCTTTTAATTTTACAGGCATCACATCATTTGCTCTCTCTCTTGCTTAACGTCACTCACTCATCCTTCTGCATGGAATCTCACGTCAACGGCGAAGAGAGACAGTGGACAGCGTCCACAACACCACGAGTAATCATGACTCATTTGTTCTGCATAGGCCTATAGTCTAAATAGATCAAGCAATGCAGGATGCATGAAACAGTAGATGGCGTTGTATCAAATAAGGGAGACCTTTACCTAAATATCAACTGAACTTCTTTTTTAAAGAACTTCTTTTTTAAAACTCTTTTTTAAATCACAAACTTTCAAGGATTTCAAGGACCTGTGGGAACCTTGATAAAACATGCACAACAGTGACCTTTAGGGTTAAAAGCAGTTTTTTATTATCCCAACTGAAACTACTGACTTGATGCTGCAGTTTTGTGGTTATGGTTTTGTCACCATACGCTCATGGAATTATCATTTAATTGCTAAAACAAAACTACAAGTACATACGAGACAACGTGAAGGACAAAATGGGAACATGGGCAAGATGTGAAGGAAGTGGCTTCCACTGAAATCGTTAGACAGTATAAGTCAGTCTGGCTGAACGGCAGTATAAAATATTAAAAGTTACATAAGCGTGACTTTCAGCAGATTACAATTCAAATCATCGTAAAATGTGTCATGAACTCCACAGGGGAGTTTGAAGGTTATCACATCCTGTGTGTGTGTGTGAGAGGAACGCCGTCAAAGGTCTATTTCAGTGCGATGAAGATCAAGGCGTTAGGAGGAAGGAAAAACACCTTCACTGCACCAACAACAGACATGAGGGATATGTGAATATGTAGATGATTTACATGTGGGACACACACACACACACACGTGTGGTGATTGGTGTCTGGGATGCGTATGGATCAACAGCAGGTGAGGAAGCCAGGGCGGTTAGCAGGAGGAACAGGCTTTATTAACAAAAAAAACAAAATCCGAACTATACCAAGCCAAAAAACAAAGGTGAACACAAAGCGAGGAGACTGACTGGTTGGCTGGGCAGAGGTCCCCGAGGATGACTAAAAAAAGGAGAAAAGAGTAATTAGAGACGAGCAGGAAAAAACACGGCATGCAGAGTTTGTGGAGCAAAAACGCAGAGTTAACTGTAGTGTTACCACTCTAGGAGTGAGACGCGCCGACACCTGCAGCAGCGAGGAACGAGGTATAAGAAGGCAGGGGCGGTGATCAGGAAACGAGCTGCAGGTGCGGAAGGGGGGAGGGGACTCTGCCTGGCCACGCAGTCAAGTCTCCCTGAAAAAACCAAGCACAAGGGGAAAAAAAACAGGAAAACACCACACAAAATAAAAGACAGGAAACAGTGTGAACCCGGATCCTGACAACATGTTGGCAAAGGTTAAACTTGGGAAAATGACTGATGAATAACAAATAGATGTGTTTAATGTGGAGAGAAACTGCATTAAAGCTTCCACGCTCCATCTTCAGTTTGTACTTTTGTTTCTTCAGGATACCCAGGTTGTAAATCTGACCTGTTTTCAGTGCACTGGAGCTCTATGGGCTCAATCACGTGTCGGCTTCCTGTTTTGTCCGAAAGCTATATTTCAGTATTGACTGTCACTGAGCTCAACATCTGGTCACAGCTGGTTTCAAACTGACATTCGTGGCCTCTCATCTCTGCTGCAAAAACAGTGGACACTGGACAAAAAGACCAAATGATTGTGATGGTGTGATGCTTTTATTAGCAGAACAAAGTATTGTGTACAGTTTGGATGATGCATTCATGATTCCTGTTTGGTTTTTTTTCACTCTATGACTCCATGACTGTTACCATGGCATTTTGTACAGATATTCATGTTCCCCAGTGGATGAATTATCCTGAGTTTAGTGAGTATATAATGGCATAAATTACAACAGGGATGCTTCTTCCTCCACTGTCTTCACCTTAAATGATCAGAAACCCTTAGTATGGTAACAATGTATTATTTCTCCCAAAATGAATATTGCACCTATCAGGCACAAGCAGATACATTTATGATTTTCTTACTCAAGCCATGTGGTGAATTACTGATCAGATCAGATCAGATCAGATCAGATCAGATCAGAATGCAACATTTTAAGTCAGTATACGGATTCTATGTGCCATGGCATTAAAGCCAGTTACTTGTTTTAATGTTGGGGCTGATCGGTGAATGTTCATGTCAGCAAACTCCACAATTTACACAATTTGCTGCCTTCAGATGGAACAAGTATGGTTCTGGTTATGATGTGGGAAGTTATTATAGCCTACTCAGTGTTCAAACAGTGATCAGGGAAATAGTGCTGTGAGCCAACAGGTGCAAATATTAAGTAAATGATTTAAAATAACAAATTAACTTCAATTGCCTCTGCCTTTTCTGCTAAGTCAGCACACAGTAGCTTTTGAACACCACAAGAGGGCAGCATTCAAATGCTTTCTGCTCAGTTGATTTATCTTAAGATATTCTTGACTAACATCAGCAATCATTGGTGAACAAAGATGTTGTGTGGCATCCATGGTCTGGATTTTCATAGCTGTGCTTCATCCAAGCTTTATATGTCTTATGAGTCTTTTGTCTAGTCTCTGTAAATAGCGTAGGCTGAGTGAACTCAGCCAAGTCTAAGCTGTGATTTGATTTTCACTCTACAGACATGTCCGGCAGGGACACTGTTTTGTCCAGTTATAGAATCTCCTGAAAAAGGGAACCAATTACGAGCAGGTTTTTTTCCGCTGGTGCAATAGAGGCAGGCTTAACGTGATGACGACAAAGAAGCTATGTCTACCAGCTTTTCAATACATCCAGAATGACAGCCACTGAAGAGCAGCTGTCTTTAGATTCAGCTGTGCTCCAACTGAGCTCCCCCGCACAAAAATTAAACACCATTACTAGACAGCCATCACTCTACAACTACAGCAAGCACATTTTTTGACAGATTTTTCCTTTGTTTTGCATGGGTCATCATTGGTCTGATAGGTTATAGGTCCATCCCATAGCATAAAGAGACATTTTGATCTCCATTTCTTGGTCACGCCTCATTACCAGCTTTTCTTCTGTTTCCTCTCAAGCTCTTTTTGTATGTTATCATTAAACACACAGAGTTGTTATCTGACCCTGGTAAGAAAATGGCTTTAAAGAGGGACAGTGTTGTTTTAGTGCTGTTAAGCATGTGACACATAATAACCTTTGTCTTATGTTTTTCCCTTAAAGACCAATGATGAAGTCTTGGGTCGAAGAGTTGAAATGGGACACATCTGGACGAGCCTGTTCCAGCAGGGTTCAGAGTCTTACAGCTTCTCCGTGAGCCGTCTGGGGACAAACAGCTGCAAACAGCGGGCGTCCAGCAAGGACAAAACTCACATACAAACACGCTGTACTGAGGAATGCTTTTTGAAGGCCAGCACTAAACCACACAGGAACAGACCAAGGCAAACATAGCTGTGTGTCTATCACAGCAGCAGGAGTCCTGGTCAGAGGTTAAAGACATCTGTTGAAAGCTTGTCTAATAATTGTGCTTCGACCCTCTATAATCACTTCAATGCTCTTTATTGTGGTAGTCAAATTAACGTCAAATATGGCTGTAATAAGTTCTCAATAAAATATAACTTTACTGTATGTAAGTCTGAATTTGAGCATCTGAACATGTACTGCCCTTACAGTCAGTATGTTTCCATGCACAGTTTGTGTTGAACAAGTTGAGCTGTGGTTGTAGCTCGAGTACACTAGATTACAAAATACATAAGCGATATAGACCTTTTAGCTTGTTACTATTAGGCAGTCTGGGGTTTATCTTGCTGCCTCATGGACCTCCTTTCCAACAGAATTATTTTTGCACGAAGTGGAATCACCCCCTGGTGGCTATTCAATATTTGTTTCACCCAGACTACATCCTCTTTTTACAAATGATCTATGGTCTGCACACTTTGTTTGTTTTACCCTATTTGGGACCATAATTTATAAATGAACACCATACTGAAACTATCCTTAGTTTCTATTTAGTTTCTTATTATTCATGAATGTAATTTTGTAACAAATTTAAATATTAATAGACTCCTTTTTGCAACAAGTGAGTCGTTCCCTGGAAACTATTCACAAGGACAAACAGCCCAGAATGGACAGACCAAACACAGGCTCCGGAAAGATGCTGCAGTTGTCTTACATTTCTTAAAAGCAATTGTACGTTGTATTTTGATGTTTGAACCTCACTGTATCTCATACCTAAATGTGCTTTTAGTTGGAAAAAGGATAGCCCCTTGGTCACCCATAATGTCTGCTTCTAATCCAGAGAGACAAAAAGAAAGATATGAAATCTCATTTAACACATTATGCACGTAGTCCTGAGAGCAATAGTTGTTCAGTGATTACCGCAAACGTTTAACTCTTTCATGCAATTAACTGCCAATCAGGTTAAACATGTCCTGATTGGATGATGGAGGTGGCATTATATGGCATATGTGATATGAGCAAGAGATACCAGTGTGCTGTCCAAGAACTTTATGATCAAGTACACAGAATGGATAAAAATAACTACATCATATTGTCTTCGCCGCAAGACAGTTTTGTTATTTTCACGCTGCTTCACAGAGACGCTTCCTCCTGAAATGTGTGAGCCTGAGGAAATCACCTCTTCACCAACAGGCAACACTCTGGCGGTTTTTCTTAATAGAAAAATAATCAGTGCTGAGTGAATGAGAGATGAACTCTGGCTGCAAATAACAAAGATAAGGGCAGTATGTTCCTGAGTCAAAGTCAAGCACGTCCAGATACGGATGATTCTATCTATTTAATGCATTAATACACACTCTTGTGCTGCTATATTTGCGAGGACATTTAAGATTGAATAAAATTCATAGTCCGTTCCTCACAGTCCTCATATTCGATTGCTTTCTATTCCCCATTGTATGTATATATATTATATATATATATATGTATATGTATATATATGTGTATATATACACATATATATACACATATACAACTAGAAACTCTCTCAGAATGAAAATAAAAAGCGTCCGACCTTCAACTGCACCATAAAATCTGCATTACTTCTCATTTAATTTTTATTTAACTCCTAAAAATGATGAGGTTCACTTTTTTTCCCCACGACCTCATATTAGATGCTGGATCACACCAGAAAGTCATTTGTCATGTTTCCCAAACATGCACGAAATTATAAACTTACGGAAAATCACTTGGAAATTCTGCACACATTTACTATTCTGATTTGGATTACAATAGTTTACCATTTTTAAAAAGTGAGTCACCACATAGAAAGTTTGAAAACACTGAACGCTCTGACCCAATTAAAAATATATATATATATTGCAATAAGAGTAAGTATGTGCAAATACAACATGTTTACTTTACTTAGTCTATTCATATACAGCCATTAACTTGCATGCATCTGTTTTCCAGACATATTCTCCTTTAAACCATTGATTAGATCAATAAAAATACTTGATATTATATTGTGTATCTGTCCTTTCAGTGAAAGTCTATGTGCTTTACACATTGTGTTCAAATTGTATTGTAAATATGAAGATATAAAAGGTGAAGATATTTCACATCTTCTGCTATAGCGTCCTTTATTTTAGAATCTAAACGTCTCAAGTTTCAATATTTCCAAAGACGTGAAGAATGAATTGTTGCTATCATAAAGACTGACTTGGCTGAGGCATAAGGACAACTGGGCAAAATGACTCGGCTACAAAAAGCTGGTTATGACATTACTCCCTGTTGTTGACAGGGTGCACAATATTAACTCACTGTTATTTCATGTCTTTGTGTGTCGCCTTTTCTAAACCACGTGAGACTGTTGAAGGTCCACGTCCAGTGAATCACCTGTGGTGTTTATGTCACAACAGGTCAGTGACAAGAAGTGGAATAAATGTATCACTTGCCACAGAATAAAGTGTTCATGATGCCGCTGCCCACGGCTGGAGGCCACGTGTTTTCAGGTTGTCTGTTCCATTCATTTTATTATTGTGAAATGTCAGCATCGACTCCAGAGAATTTCACTTTGTTCCCTCAGACTCAAGGAAGAAGTGGTTAGATTTCTATGATCAAAAGCTGCTGTGACAAAGCCCCTTTTTCCCAGACCAGACCTTCCAGAATCAGATTTTATCCACCTCTGACTCAACCCTGATCTAGAGTTTGTTTTTGAAATAAAAATCAATTTGTGCCTCAGTTTGAACACATTGCCTGCTTGAAAGATGCCAAAATGTTTGGGAGTATAGAGTCATGTTGCTGAATACTATAAAGAACACACATCAGGGTACTGTTAAGTCTTCTCACCAGAGCTGGCCCAAGGCATATTTAATCCCCTCTGACCATTAGGGGATTAAATCCAGCATGCCAGGCAGCAAGACACCTTCATCTGTGCAGAGTTCCCCAAGAAGCATTATGTCATTTACTGCTTTATTATTGTTGCTGTTGACAAAGGGCCCCAAAATCAAATTTTGCCAAGGGCTCCATAAAGGTTTGGGCCGGCCCTGCTAATAGCATCACTGTGCTTCATCCTTGTAAAAGTTGACTGATTGTTGTGTTTCTTGTTAAAGCACTTTTGAGATTACAACTCTCTTTCCTCTAGGACATACTTGTTTCATTCACAACATATGACCAGAGATGATCTCTTCATTGACTCTCTTTAAGACTAATTTTTTTTTTAGGTTTCTTTTAATCCTAGAAAGAGTTTGTCACTGCTGCACCACAGGAAAGGATCTGTGTGTGTGCAGTAGGTGCCAACACTGCAGATTTAGATGTGAGGCTGTAGACAAAGCCAAGAGTAGACGCAGAAGAGTTGCTTTGTCTCTCATAACGCTTGATTTACAATATACAGAATGGTTTTCATAGGAGTATTGCTCAACAACACCAAAATAATCCTGTCTACTGTATCTAATATGCACAACCACGCCCAAGTTTCTCATGTTTTCTGAAGGAACTTCAGAGACAATGTCAGTATTTTGATATAATAAAGAAAAAAAAAAACATCTGCAGAGCCTTTTTGTTCGCTGAATTTCTGAAAATGCAGATTCATAATTATTATTCTTAAATGTTATTTAAGCATGATGAGTTTTTGTGCAACATTTTTAATTTACTTTCATATAAACATTCACATCAACGCAACATGACATTTAAATTAAGGAAAAAAAAAAGTCAAATTCAATTTATCAGATATTTTCTGGGGCTTTCACCCTCATCTCATGAACCTGTTTGATGTTTGTGATCTGCCTGTTTGATATTTGGATGATGATGATGGATTTGAAATTGGTCTCCGACAAAGCTGCGGGACCGAGTCCATGTTGATGCATTCATACAGAGACAGAGTCGCACATCAAATAGGCCTGAAATAAGTCAGTACTTCAAAGTCACCCAGTCCAGGGAGGCTGTGTCCGCAGTTAAAGGTGCATTCCGTCCTCTATCGCGTGCCAGTGCGCAGTTGTGCTGCGCTCCGCTGCGTCTCTGCCTATCCTCAGTGGGAGGAGGAGGAAGAGGAGGAGGAGTTGGAGAGCACCTTGTCTTCTCCGTGCGTAATGCGGAGTGGACACCGGAGAGACACGCGACTCCACAAACACACATCTGCACACTGCCAACAAGCGGCGCGGACGGTTCATGGAGGTGTGGAGGATCGAGAATGAGATCATCGGTTATATATGAAAAAGGAGAGTAACTGAAGACACTTCCACTTGTTGTGCGCACTTTTCAAAGTGAACAGATGTCGCCGCGGAGCATGTTGCTGTGTGGAGGCTCGTGGACGCGTCTGACAGCAGCGATGCTTCACCTGAGTCTGTTCCTGCAGCTGGTGAGTCCCCTCCAAACATTCTGCTTCTTCTTGGATCAACAACAGCGATGAGGTTTAAAGCAGCTGTGGGTTCTTTAAGACGAGTTTGATTTTATTAAAAACAACAACAACAACAAAAATATGTTAGTCTGAATTTAATGCCAATTAATTGGAAAGGTCTGATTAGAGATCATGGTTACAATCATTACATATTGACAATAAGATCTATGAAAATGAGTCATTTTTATAATGAAAAAATATGAAAAACATTCTTACAAAAACAGAATATTTACCAAAGTGCTCTTTTTTTTAGTCATTTTTGTGTCTATTTTTCAAACACTTACCATTTTACAGTATTTGACGATTAATGGACAAACAATCTGGGTGTCCACTCAAGTCAAGGCTGTCAGTTTAGGGATTATAGTGAACGATTTTTCCCTTAATTTGTCAATTTGCACAGTGTATTAACCTATATCAATGATTGCCAACCTTTTTCTTGAGGGACCTATGTTTTATATACATTGAAAACTGCATACTTACAAAAAAATGTAAGGGAGAAAAGAACATCCATATTTTAATTCTATCTATTGTAAAAATAAAGAAAAACTCTCAATATCTACATGATTCTGAATAACATGACAATTTTTAAATGCGGTTTAGAGCAAATGTTTTATTCCTTTAAGAAATACATTAATCTGTATTATCTGGCTGTTCATTTGCCCTCACTGATGCTTCACCAGTAATTCAAACATAAATGTCTAAATTGCACAGTAGGAAAAGATAATGTTGGGCAGCCGTTTCCTGTTAAGGCACCAACCTGCTGCTCTGATGTTAGTCTCGATGCAATTATTATAAAAACATCACTTCAAGCTAGTTTGCCTTGAGTGGTGTCAAATCCCAGTCAGATCCCATAATCAATCGGATCGATGAATGTGGCTTTAAGAGACTTACACTGAAACAATCTCCTAATGTTAGATCAATGACACTCAGAGTACATTTAATCCAAATAGCAGCAGTACTGCATATATATGCAGTATACATGTATATATACAGTACTGTATATATATATATATTATATGTATATATATGCATAAGTCTTAGGCCACCACCAGCTTTGTTGTTTTTATGTCAGTTTTGTGATCATTGGCGTTTAGATTGAAAAGATGTGACCAAAAGTCAGTCTTCTACTATATGATCAACCTGTCAGTGAGTTGAACTTGTGCAACATGTATATGTAATGCTCCAACATGTCTTGAGTAAACCAGGTATAATAGACCTTTTTTCACAGCAGCTATTTGTTGGCATGAAATAGTAGGAGAAATTAGGGTTCCATTCCAGGTTTTAAAGAGCCGTGGTTGTGTTATTGTCCAAGTGTACATGTAGGTCACACTATAGAGCATTTCTGTTGTTTGTTTTTTTCTGAAAAAGATGTTATTTTCAAACTGCATATGTGTTTCTCCATATTTTCGGGATGTGTTCCACTAAAGTGATTGAGAAGTAATTGTACAGGATGGTCATTATAGCATTGCTAAAACAACAAATCTAATGGTGGCCTAAGACTTATGCACAGTACTGTATGTTGTTTGAAATTCAAATTCAAGGTGAGGAATTTGCCTTTGGATTTGGATTTGTCATCATGGAGGCATTTCAGTGGTTTGGAGCGTGTGACCCGTCTTTTCCTGATCCTGAGAGCTGTTGATGATCCTTTTGTTGTCCCTTTCTTTATTAGCTTTTAATCCTCCACACCTTTTCATTAGAGCGTTTTATTGGTGACAGCAAGATGGTCTCTTAATGTCACTATATTGACTTGCTGGACCACAATAACTGTGTGTGCGTGGGTTCTTGTATTTCCTGCCTCCTTAGGATGTTTTCTGTCATAAACATTGACCTTGTAAGGACCAGTAGTCCTCATGGAGTCGTCAAGCAGTTGGTTATGAGGCAGAACCTTATTTTGAGGAACTGGATAAGTTTGAGGCTAAGCTGCCCAAAAGAACGAAAGATAATCTAGTGTCCTAAGAAGAGTAGCTGCTTACTGAGTATCACATTGTATAATAAACTTTATCAACTGTTTTAAATGTAGAAATAGAGATGGACAGCTTTAAAGCAACATTATGTAACCTTTTTGTGAACCGTAAACCAGCGGTCTCAGCCACATGTGACCCGCAGTCGATGTCCTGCGGCCCTTTTAAAATTTAAAATTATAAGGAAAAGTGGCCTAAACTGACAGTGAATATTTTAATAATAATAATAAGCTTATATAGTGTTTTAATTATAACTGTGTAACTCTTATTTTGATTTAATGTTTTGATTATATTACATTTCTGCCTGTTTTTGTTATTTACAGATATATTTGACATTTTACATCATAAAATATGCTATTTTGTTATAAACTATACATCAAAACAACTATACATGTGCAATATCATCTTTAATTGCAACATCAAGATATGATTTTATCTTGACAAGACTAGAAGTTCACTGTTCCCCGGGTCATTTTGAGTGTGAGGCCCTTTTGAATCATCTTGATGTGCCACTGAGGTTGTTGCTGTTATGATTCTGCCTCTGAACTGAAACATTATTTGTATGCTGCGTCCATCTGAAAACAACTCAAACTGCACTCCAATCCAACCTGTTTGCCGCTGTCTCGCTCGGTGTTGCTGTCACCGCTGTCTGTTATGACGCTGAAGTCACTACACCGGAACGATGAGATGTAAACACCACTAACACACAGGGAGTGATGTGGAGCTGATAGGCTCCATCAGCGTTGTGTGAACTCAGTGGTTTGAATGGAATGAACATGACACACTGCAGGTTTAATGATGAAAGTTTGGCGTGTTTACTACAGCGACGGCACGTCTACCTCAGTCAGCCGGTACTGAGATCAGGAGGAATATAACAAACGCTGTGTTTAATGTCAGAGAGTGGGATTAAGCTCCAGTCGAGACATTTACAGCTACAGATTAAACAACCAGTTGTGAATGGCATTGAAATATGGTTCAGTTTCTACTGTGATGTGTGTGATACTGTGACCAAATCCCCGTTTCATTCTGTTCCAGTGATTTCCAAACACTGGGTCGTGACCCACAGATGTTCATGTGAGATATTTTTTGGGTCCTGAATACAAATTTGGGCAATTTCCCCAACCTTTAAATTAAGATCTGTGTGTATGTGTTTTTTTATTTATTTATTTATGTTTATTTAAAAAAAAACATTCATAAAATAATTTATTACCAACAATCTCCTGGAAATTATTTTTTTAAATTTTGTTCTTGTCGTGATATTTTGAGGTTTGGATTACAAAGGTTTGCTATCTTTAAACAATGGGTCGCTTCATAGAAAGTTTAGTAAACACTGATCCACTCCATTCCAAGTTGTTGAGTAATATATTTAAATCATGAAGAAGAGATTTTGTTTTACTTCACTAATCAAAACAAGCATCATCTCTTTCTTGGATCATCAATACACAAGCAAATGCCATCTACAGCACAGTAAAGAGTAAACAGCAAAATACAATGCTTTAATACCTGATGCATATTGACAAAAATGGGGCAATGGATATGGGTGACACAAATTGCAAAATTCATGTCACAGACATGAGCTCATAGTAATGGAACTTAAGAGAATCCAAGTTCATTTCTTGAGCATCTCAAATCGTTCTGTCTACTTAAAATGTGTGGATACATTATTCTCTGGGGAACAGGCTGGCGAAAGCACTCAAAATGTGTCTTTTGCCTCAGTCTAATGTCACCTTGGTCCTACGCTTATAACTGTGATGGATTAGTTTGTGGTGCTAGTAAAGTGCTACTTTCCAGCCTGTTGATCCCAGCCCACTCTAATCCTGTCACATAAAAAAGATACACACACTCTGAAGACAAGGGTTGTCCGACCACCAGCACAATTATGTAACAAAATAGAGGGCAAATGATTGGAACAAAAATGAACTTTTGTTACATTTGGTTTCATTTTTTAAAAAATGACCGACGTCCCCACCATTTATTTACAAAAACAAATAGCTTTTAGTGAAAGTTCTGTCAAACAATGGTGTTTTTAAGTGGTTATATGGAAATCCTGACCCTTCGGTAGTGTGTATGTTGTGTATATCATGTGGTTCTCACACTTTTTATACCAAGTACCACCTGAGAATATACTGAGCTCTCAAAGTAACACCATTATCACCAACATTAAAATGATCAAAGTCTATAGCAAAGTCAGCTATAGACATTTCACAGGAGGCAGATTTATTCCCAATAAGATAATCTGCTCTCTCATCCTCCTCACATATACTTCAGACACTGGTACAATGAGATTAGATTAAGATGGAGCGAGAGATAAGGTGACTCTAATTATTATTATTAAAATAGTTTATTATTATTTTTGGTTATTTCTTTTATTTTCTGCACCCTCTGGTCATAATTCCTCATCTTCGTTCCAGTCACATACCCTGGTAACCGTATTTTTGATTTTCCTCCAAGTATCACCAGACGAAGCTGGCGTACCCTTGGTGGTACACGTGCCACACTTTGAGGACCTTGAACATCGACTGCACCACTGTTCAGTGCTTAAAAAAAAGTCCGAGTTTCTTTCCTTCTTTTATTCCTTTCAAATCGTGAACTTGATCTTGATGTGCCAGCTGAAATCTCAGAACCCCTCTTGTTGGTAAAGCTGATTAGTGCAGTTTTTCCGATTTCCGACAGTAGACTTTCGCTGAGCTTTTGATCCGTGACGTCAAAATGACTCACTACCCTTTGTCTCTTGCCTCAGGCCTGTCTTAATACAAGCTGTAAAACCTAAAAATCAATTCTGATTCCCACAGCTAACCAAAGCAGAGAGAAAAGAATGGAGGATATTTGCTCCTTTTTCTTGTGTGGCCTGGTGCCTGTGTTCAAACTGCAGGTGCTAAATAGATTTTTAGGGCTAATAATGCGTGATAGTAAACCAGTTGCCAGAAACAAAGACAAAACATTCGCTGTTGCTGAAAAGAATGATCAAATTTTTAAGACACTTAAGCTGATGATGACTTTGACTTACTAATGTTTCCAAAAGGTCTGTCATAGTAACTTGCCAAGGTAAGAAAAGTAACAGAGCTGCAGATCAGATCAGATCAGCAGTCAGACTAATTTTAATTTATGGTGAACTTGTATATTGATTTTCCTTACAAAAATACAGACTCACTTTCTTGATCCTGGTCACTGTTGTTTACTATTTATATAATTAAAATTATTATGATGTTCCTGCATTCAATGTTATTTATATTTTTAATCATTATTATTATTGAAAGTCAAATTTCCCATCAATAATCAATCAATTAATAATCTCTACCAGCTTTAGAAATCCAGCATTTATCTGAAGACAGGCGGACAGTCTGTCTTCCCTGAGAAATGAGGTTTTTGCCAATAAAGGTCTAAGGAAAGTGAGGATAGCCCCTTACCATCACAATTAAATGACTTGCCCTAAGCCTTAATGTAACCCTTACAGGAAACATAATTCTAACGCCCACCTTTAAAGCAACTTTCAACAAAGAAAAAGCCCTTTAAAGTTGTTAAGTCCAGCCACATTGTCCCAAAATGTGCCCTCATTCTATGGTTTGTGTGGTCCTCATAAAGATACTCATAGAAATACACACACACACACAGAGAGAGGTGATCACCTGTCCTTTATATCTCTGTGACATTTTGTATGTAAATGACAGTAGCTTAGTAACGTTTGCTCGAGGTGATCGACGCTCTGCAATAAAGACCCGGTTAAGACATTGATTGGATTTAAATGGCGTTGCTGCCACATAAACTGTTGCTATTTGGAAAGGTGAAAATAATCATAGTGCGTATTCAGGTGGCACTCCAGCTCTTTACTCACATGCCTTTCAAATTGTCGGCCTTCATTATCAGCTGCAACATGTTTCCTGTAAGAAATGTTTCATTACAATTAAACTGTACTAGCAGTCGTGTTTTCATTCTGGAATGACGTTCATGCACGTAACGTGTGCCTCTCGTCGCAGTGATTTACAAAAATGAAGCAGTTATTAAACATTTCTATGGTCATGTTTAGTCCCTGACTGCGCTTGGTTTTAAAGGAAATGTCCTTTTTACATCTCCGTAACAACAACAATCGTAGCAAATGGCATTATGTTTTTGAAACAAACCTTTTTTAAACAAAGGATCACAAAAACGTCTGGGGAATATCCATTTCAATTTTGGCACACTGATTAGATTTTGGTGGACAATGGTCAAAACATAAGGGTCACTGTGACCTCATGAATCAATTTTTGACCAACAGTCATTTTCCCTGTTTATCTTTCACCATAGAAATGTTGCTGCCTAAACCTGAACGTGTCTCTAGATGTGTCCTGTCAATATCTCCTTGTCAGGTATTGATATTTAACCACTCAACAGTGAATGGGGGTCTGAGCAGAACCTCGCAATTACCAATCAGAGTGAGCTTGCGTTTGTTTACTTACTACATACTTTTGATTAGAACCATAACTTGCACGAGCCAAGTTGATTCCGTCTTCTCAGCCATGAGTTAATCCACATTTGTGTCTGCATTTCTCTGCACAAAACATCACACAAACACACACAGCAGCTATTAACTGACGAAGTCGACAGTCTGTTTATCTCCTGAAGTGCCGTTAAATCGTGCAGGTTTTTTGCAAGACCCCAAATCCCTGGACTCTCCTTCCTGAAATTGTTGAATTAAACAAGAAGTGCGTGTGTGGTCCTGCGTCTTGACTGGATCGTCTAGTCTCTGCCTTTTCAGGATTAAAACATTGAAAATTGGTTTCTAAATTCATTGTGTGTGTGGTCTCCCACGTGTTTAAAATCAAATCAGGTTTGAAAATCCTCTAGTGTGGGGCAAACTTTACACGGATAAAGATTTAAAAATATTTTAGTGAGGACATTAGTAAATAAATGAAAAAGCTCTAGTTTTGGAGCACATATCTAACAAACGTGGTGGAGTTATGTCCTCTCCCAATGCTCTGTCAAACACACTTTCTGGTTTATAAGCTTCAGTAAGGACCAAAGTCCTCGAAGGGTGCTGTTTGTCAATGTGTGTTAAAAATATTAACGTAAGTGCTCTAGTATTAAAGAACTTGGCCACAGTTTAACAACATACAGTGCACAAACACAGAGCTGCTTTGTCCGTTAGTGGTACCTGCAGCCTCACCGCAGGAGTCTGCTTTTATTCTGTACTTCATTTTCCCATCTTTAGATACTTTAAATAAAGTGACCCAGCTTTTCGGTGTGTTGATACAGTACTGTGCATAAGTCTTAGGCCACCACCGGCTTTGTTGTTTTTATGTCAGTTTTGCGATCATTGGCGTTTAGATTGAAAAGATGTGACTAAAAGTCAGTCTTCTACTATATGATCAACCTGTCTGTGAGTTGAACTTGTGCAACATGTGTATGTAATGCTCCAACATGTCTCGACTAAACCAGGTATAATAGACCTTTTTCACAGCAGCTATTTGTTGGCATGAAATAGTAGGAGAAACACAGGTTTGACCAATAACATTAGGATTCCAGTCCAGGTTTTAAAGAGGTTTTAAAAGTTGTGTTATTGTTCAAGTGTAAATGTAGGTCACACAAAATATTTGATATAGAAGCATTTTTGTTGTTTTGTCTGAAAAAGATGTTATTTTCAAACTGCATATGTGTTTCTCCATATCATTATAGCATTGCTAAAACAACAAATCTAGTGGTGGCCTAAGACTTATGCACAGTACTGCTACTTGCCGTGTAGGAGCAGCTGTAGTTGGGAAATCACTAATAAAGCGCTCTGATGGTTTTAAAGAGGAGTTCAGATAACTACGGCTCCAACGTGTCATCCAGCCAAATTTTAGACATGACTTTAGACAATTGTCGGTCTTTATTCGACAATTCTTTGTCTCACAGTTGTAATTTCTGTGTAACGTGTGAAGAGGAGAAACATTTGCTTTACAGGGAATTTAATATTTGTCGCATCGACCTCTAACTCCTCCTGGTGTCTTCACTGCCAATTTAAAAAAATGTACATTAAGATCATTCGGACAGTACTGTATGTATTGTTGTCTAGTTGTGTAGAAATGTTTTTATAAAGCACTTTAAAAACAACAACAACAGCTGAAGCAAAGTGCTGTACATTAGAGATAAATAAAATAAATAAACTACTGAAAAATACTAAAACCGTAGAGTGTACGTATGTGCACACATATACAGTACACCCGTGCAGCAGGTGAAATGGACTATATATACATATGCACACAAACATGCATGTATACATACACACTGCATACATATACAGAAAATATATATATACACACTCACACATACTCTCTCTCTCTCTCACACACACCTACATATATACACAAAGAAACATAAAACATAAAAAAAAAAAGATCTTCTAATGTAGGCAACAGTAACAACGAGTGTCGTGTTGTTATGTTACTTTCTGGAACCCCGTGTCCTGCTGCTATCTTGCTTGTATAAAAGGAGGTTTGTAGGTTTCTTAGCTGCAGGGCAGATATGACTGCGCTGTCTCTCGTCATGCTGAAGCTGCGCTGTCACATTTTCAGCTGCACAGATTTATTTGTTGCTGCCGTCGGTACAGTGTAAACTGTCTAAGGAGTTTTTCGGCCTTCCTGTTTATAGACAGTACGCAACCGTGGAAATATCTTGCCTCATATCATGTTCTGTGTTTAGGTTACAGTGTTAAATAATCCTTGAAATGGAAAATGAATTAATTTATTTAGGTTGATTCACCCAAGTGTTTTAGTCTGCATTGTGTTAGGAAGTGATTGTAGTGCAGGAGTAGAAGCTGCACTGGGAGTTGCAATTGCTCAAAACTGTTTAAAGTTCTTCAAATTTTTATTTCTTAGAGCCATATTTAGATTTTGTTATTGGGATATTTTATCTTTTGTTAAATGGTAAAGACTAAAAATCATGCACAAGGTCAAACAAGCTGAAAGCTCTCACTGATAATTCAGATCCACAAAAATGGTACGTGGGTAGAGCCTGAATATATGGAACACCAAAGGTACCAGTTGTTATATGGTATCTTTTTTTCAATTGTTATATCAATTAGTGTATGGCAGTAACTGAACAGATGTCAGGTAAAATGACCTTCAACAGGACAGGTGTTTCTGGCTAAGACCAGTGAGCGTCTCTGGTGTTAATCCTGGACACTGGGGTGCTTTGAGACGCAGGGTCAAATGTCACACTCACCTGCAGCGTTTCCTTCTGTCAGTCATGAAGGTGTTCTCACATTTCAAAACAAAATCTGCATTTCCCCGCACAGACGAGTCAAGCTATGGTTGGAGCTGGACTGTATCACTGATTTGGAACACTGCCCTTTTCACCAGTATGCAAACACAATTCAGAGTCTTCCTACTATTCTTTCATTTAAAAATAAGCTGACAGAGCATAAAATCTGCCTCCTTGTCTGTCCTGAATTTCGCCATGTTTTTGTTGACGTTGTCTTATGCATCTGTGTAGCCGCCTCTTAACATGCAATAGTATTATTGCATTATTGTGCAATTCTTTTTCCTAAACATCATTTTTTGCCTCTCACAGGTACTATTTTTTTATTATTCTTTTGCAATTTTGTAAAAGTTAATTGTACAGGTGGAGGCTTCAAGTGAGCCTATTTTGTATGTTTGCATACATGCATTTGTGCAAAAGAATACACTAAAAACTAAAACTAATAATTTAACTCTCAATCACATTATCTGGGTGTGTTAGGCTGACTTTGAGAAATTACATTTAGTGCATTTTCAGTCGGGCTAACGTGTACATGTATTTTAAAAGTCCAGTTTTTGTTGGAACAACCAAAAAAAATGTTATTTTCTAATGTTAAGTAAATCTGACTGACAACAAAAATCAGTTACACAGTCTTTCGCTTTCATAAATCTATTCAGTAGAGCTGAACAATTTGGGCAGAGCATCTATTGGCGATTTTTCTGCCATGTATTGTGACGTATTGTCATGTGCACTGGGATCTGATTTAAGATAAACTTATACCTTTTGCAAGTCAGGCTTCAGTTAAACATTCGATTTACTCAACTGAAATCAAAATAGATAGTAATAATTAATTCTAAAGGACATCATACAGATATCAATTATTATACACTAGTCCAAACATGAGAACATTTTGGCCTTAGCCTATGAAATTATGTATATTAAAATGTATATGTATTTTAAATAATATTTATTTATTCTATTGCATCATTACTCAAAAAATAAAACAATGTCTTCATCTGTAGTCTGTCTATCTTTCTATCTCTCCTTATCCCAGTGTTTTTGATGTAATGACTTAAATTCCAACACCTTTGTAGTGTATTTTTTGCTTCTGTAAAGCACTGTTTGAATTGCTGTGTGTATAAATGGTGCTATATAAATAAACTTCCCCTGCCTCTCTCTCTGTCTCTTCAGACGGAGGCCATCCACCCAGACTGTGCTGTGGTGCTTCAGCACATAAAAGCTCAGGAAGAATGTAACCAGATCATCAAACAGGAGGAAAACAACCATTCCACCAGGACAGGTCAGTCATTCTGCTCTTTTTAAGTCCCAACAATTTATACACAGTCTAAATGGGAGTGAAGCGACTAGTATTATTCATGTGAGTAAACACCAAACAACTACAAACGAGCTGTAAATATCAGTCAGTAAATCTGTCAGTCTTCATTTATATAACACAAAGTGCTTCACATAAACCCATAAATCGACAAATCCTTAGTTTAAGCTCATATACAGTATTTCATCTATTGGGATATTGGGAATTTTAATTCAAAGATGCAAATGAAAACACAGTTGGTGAATGTTTAGGGTCAGCCTTGACAGAACCAGTGTGTCAGGTCAGAGTCTTTGCAAGAGTCATAATCTATAAAGTTTGAATATTAGTCTTGTGGCAGTTTAAAATCATGATAAAATTAAAAAAGGTGGTAGTTTATTTTGCCAAGTGGCTTCAAATATTTGAACAGTGAGAGCTTGTCAAGTGAATTTGTCTGTAAAGGGACATTCATTTATCCAAATTCATTAAAAATCCATGTCGCCTCCGTTTCTCTGCTCTGTCACTCTTTAATGTAATTTTTTAATTTTTTTTTTTTTAATTTTTTTCTGTACTTTATTGAAATGTGTCTGAAAAGATTTAAAACCAAGCTAGTTGGCAGCACTTTCATTAAGAACCACTGATAAGCACTCCAGGGCAGACGTACAGACATTCAGGAGACATTTTGATGTTTTCTAAGGTTTGCATTTGAAGACAGAGTGTGGCAAATTACGTTGTATTTGTTTTTGCACAACAAAAAAAAAATCACTGTGTTAGAGTATGGGATATTTACTATATGTTCTGCTGCACTTCTATGCTGAATATTTGACTTCAAATGGGTTTTTAAGGTGAGTTTTTGACAGGATGTATGCACTTTGGATACAGTCCTGCTTTCAACAGAAATTGGGAAATTATGGTGATGATGGCCATTTTGTGGCATGAATGTGATTAGGTTTAGGTGATTTTGATTACAGCCTGGAACAGATGATTTATTTCTGCTGCTAAACCACACACCACCTCCAACCCTGCCTCCGTCTGGTAGAGAATTTAAAACATTTGTAAACTTTATCTCTTTAGAAATAATGACATTAAGCAGAGTTCCATTCAAAAAAAAAAAGATTCTGCAAAGGATATGTAAATGTTAGTTTGACCTTGGAAAGTAAAACAGCAAAGTTTTTTTCCTGAAGGATCAGACTGTTCCTAATCTACCTTCAGAAGAAGGTGTTGGAATGAATGAAATGTGCTGGAGCGTCAGATGTAAATGTCAGCAGTTGAGAAAAGTCAATCAGCCTCCACATCTGTAGGAAATCGATTACTCCAGGGATGTTCATCATTAAAGGAGAAACCACTGTGAACCATCTGTAGGTTACAGCCAATAACAGCATGGGTCCTCACAGGAGTCGTTATATTATTTCATCTATGACCTCATCCGTTGTAACTCTCCAAATCAGATTCATTGGTTGAGACAAAATACATCAATGTTTCATTAAAAAGGACAATCCAGTGAAAGAGGATCTTGCTATTTCCTGTCTCGCTCTCAGACCAAAACAAGCTCTTATTCATTTCTATTCTCATTTCAACATTTCAACTCCATCTCCCAGAAATTGCACATCTGCATGTGATGGAAAAGCAGTGTCGATTCTGTACAAAACATTCAGTCATTGCGACTGTATAAACTAATCACTGAAGATAATATGCATTGTATGTAAAACAAATTGGTTCATTTTAATGACATAATGAAATGTTTTCTATTTGTTTTTCCACAGAAATATCTGACGCAGTGCAACGTTAACTTGTTTCCTAAACTGTAGTGGGTTTTTATGGTTGAGGTAATTTTTAATATTTGGGACACCAGTGTGTCACTGGTAGAGCATCTTTCAACAGGAAGGTTGTGTGTTAAAATCCCGGCTCTGCTAGTCTTCATGTCGACATGTCCCGGGGTAAGACACTTGTTGACATGTGATAGAAAAGGCTCTGCGCATGGATGCACTGTATGACTGAATGAATGGTGTGAATGGCTTTACAACTGTATTGTAAAGCAACTTTGAGCTCATCAACACGAGAAGAGCTACGTGAATAAAGAGCGTTTACCGTTTTTAATGATGCACTATAGAGAGATGCACATTTGTACAATTTGCCGCATTAGTGCTGCAAAAAGCTCTTACAAAATATCATGGAAACATCTCTGAATGAATCCGTATTGTTTTAAACTGGAAATCAGTTGGGAACTTGTGAACTGGAATCAATTAGATTCAGCCCTAATCAGGAAGAGGATTCCATGAAATAAGATAAAAAGTGTTTCAGAAACCAAATACAGGTTACAGCCTTTAATAGTGTGGTTAAAGCAGAAAGTGATATTCCTTCAGGTACAAAGTTTTTGCCCGTAGCGTCAGATGTTATCTTCACTTGACTTGATCTTGCATATTGAGTACAATACCATCTCATATTATTGATTAAACCACACACTGTCAAATGTCACCAGCTGGATGTCTCCCTGTAACTGATGACTGCTGCTCTTTAATCAGAAGCGTAATGAGCACATTTACTTCCTGTTATCACACGTCCATCCTTCACTCGGCACAGCCGCCAAAACAATCAAGGCAGCTAATCGGGTGAGGAGATGTCTGGATTAAGGGACTGATTGGTCAGCCTGGCATGGCCCTGCATCACTGATGTAGCTCAGGTAGAAGGTGAGCCAACTGAATTCGAGGAGATAGAACTATTATCCTCCATTCAGTGGCCTGGAAAACACACAGCTCATTTTTCAGGACCTTTGTTTTCCATCACATACAGAATATGAATTCTCTTTGGGGGTGTGTGTTTTGAGTTACACAAGATGATCACATTAGATGGCTTAAGTTTAAGTTTAAATTATTATAAATACCATTAGCTAGTTTTCTTTGGTTTGGTTATATCTGGTTATACTTTATTATACTGTCATGATGAACGTCTGAAATAACGTTATTGTGGCTTTGATCTCATAGCCCGTAGCTGGCTAGAGTGTATGTGTGTAGTAATTGTGTTGCTCATGAGACCCAAGACTTTGCAAGTCCACCTGACTGTGAGGACTCTGGGTTGCCGGTCCTGAAAAATCCTGCATAATTCTGCTTTAAACATTGTTGTACATTTACATTCCACAGATCAGTGGAATTTACATCTTTTTTTTTTTTAACGTCTTTTTCAGCATTGTTGAAACTAGTTCTGTTGAGAGGAAAATGTTCCCCTGCTTTCATTTTTGAGTGGCTTAATAGCACAATATTATTGCTTGTGCTCATGTGCTTATGGCTGACTGTAGTGAGCAAGGGAACTATACCCTGGTTGTGACACCACTATGTGAGTGGCTTTGTGCTGGAGTCAGCATACAAATTAAATATTGACTCAAGCTCTTTTGGGAATGCTTGCAGTTGTTGCTTACGTGACTTCAGCAGTCTTTTTCTTGAGTTTCTTGGTGCTTTCTATAGTTTTGGTACGGGGGGATTAAAGCATGTATATTAAACTATGTCTTAGTTTTATATCCGGTGTGTGATTGTTTTGAAGAGTGAACAATAAAAATATGAATTGGAGAAAAGGAAAGTCCTCATCCAAGGATCTGCTTTTCATTCCAAAATTTAGGCTGACATTTATGCGTGATAACTGCCACCATATTATTTTTATTATTATTATTTTTTTTTTTTTTATTGCTATCATTATTATGATAAAGGAGGCCAAAAACAAAATCACAACCAGAGCTCCAATTCTAAGTATTTCCAAGTAAAAAAAGAGTTGGAGACATAGATTAGACCAAAGAATGAGATCTCATGCATATTTATTCACAGCTGTTCTGATAAGTGTTCAGGTCAAGAGTCAAGTCCTTATGTCTTTGACCAAAGTGTGGAGGGACATACAGAGTAGGAGGGAGAGGACGTGGAGAGGAAGTCCACACTCTGCATCAACTTTGGAGAGCATTAACTTTTATTCAGACGCATTTCAGTACCAAACTAACTCTACTACATTTGTTTCAGGATAAACACAGGTGCCGATAACAACATTATCATCATTTACTCAGTTCACTCATGCTTTATTGTGCTTGTGTCAGAGAAACGATATCATATCCCTGCAATGACAAAACCCATAATGTTCGTTTTGCTGCTTCCACCTGTGTCTGGCAGTTAACTGTGAGGTTTTTAGGGCTATAAGGGTGTGGGTGCAGATAAGGACCAGTGCGCGGAGGCAGGACTAAAAGTAAACCAACATTTATTTACAAAAAATACAAACGAAAGGCGAGCCAGGAACTGGAAGGTGGGGCGACTAAAACGAACGAAAGGCGCTGAGGCTGGTGAGGCAGGACTCAGGAGGTAAAAAACCAGAAACTAGGAAAAGAGGAGAAAAGTTACCCATGTACTGAATGAGACGCACTGACACCAGGAAGCAGGAAGTCACCGTATAAAGAGGGAGGAGTTGATGAGTAGATCAGGATCAGCTGTGGTGATTAGTCCCCCTGCCTCACCTGCCAACCAGCCTCCTGACGAGAAAACAACAAAGCACTTCCCCAGGAACACAAGTACATGACAAAATAAAACAGGAAATAAAGAAGTAAAGGAGAGGCAATTCAAACCAGACCCGAACATGACATTAACAGGAAAAGCACGAGTGACTTGCGTACAGTACTTGATGATCTAATTCTTCCTTCGACTTTACAGATTATACTGAGTGTAATCCTTCAACTCCAGCATTCTGTTCTTCATCCTGCCTCAGAAATCTTTTGAAGGTGAATTTGACCAAACTGATAAAAAGTGTCCGAGACATCAGACGTCACTTTATGGTCATGCAGAGTTTTCCCAGTTTGTACAGTTCACTTATCTTATCCAGTTTGCAGCAAAAGCTGCTGATATTGAGATGTTTGTTTGAACGAGGACAACTCGCAGTTGGAATCAGGTTTGACTGAGGTAGGCTCACAAAGTTGTACATACTTTCCTGAAATACAATTAAACATCATACTATTACCTCAGAAAGGAAAAAGTAACAATATTAGGCCATGGTTTCAAAGTTAAATACACTTGACTGAGTCATGGCTGTCCTGGACATTTAAGCCCCACCAAGTTTAGTTTAGTTTAGTTTATTTGAAAGGGGACAATTTCATAAAAACACATGATTACACATGGTTAAAAAAGCCAGAATTAGCCAAAAGGCTAGTTTTCATCTGTAGTCCTCTGGCCATGATGTAAAAAGGCAATAAAATGCATCTACAAGAGAAACACATGATTAAACACTAGATAGAGCACGAATGTAATAAATAATATATGCATAACAAACTGTTAAGGGAGCCATGATACCTATACAATATAATACAAAATACACATTCAAACACTTACTATACAATTAAGATGGAATAAGGAATAAGGCATGAACAAAACATCAAACATTGCAACAGGCTTATCTTTTAATTCAGTACCTCCTTAGGTACTGGATTCCATGCACCGCCGCTCCTCACTGACCATGCCGACTTGCTGAAGGTGCTCCTGCGCAGAGGAAAAGGCCAGTCACCTCTGACCTTGAGTAACGCGCTCGAGGTTGTGCAATTATTTAAAGCTGTAGTTTGTAACTTTTAAATATGAAAAAAAAGGTCAGTTATTTTTCAAACCATTGTCACAAGATCTCACACAATCAGCTCCACATGTTTGTCAGTGAAGCAGTTTTTGTTTTGTTTTTGTTTCCATGTCTGAGATCCTCACTGATGTTGAGCCCCAGGAACTTGAAGCTAGTGACTCTCTTCACTGCTGCTTTTGAGATGTGCCTATAGGGGCGCATCCTCCACCCTGAAGCCTCCAGTAGCCCACAATCATCTCCTTGGTCTCGTTAACATTGAGTAGGAGCTTGGTGGAGCACTAACCTCTTCTCTTTAGGCCATCTCGTCATCTTCCATGATGTAGCCAATGGCGGTGGTGTCATCAGTTAAGTTCATGTTGGTGTTTGAGCTGTGAGTGTAAAGGATGAACAGCAGGGGGCTGAGGACACATCCCTGTGTTTCCCCAGTGTTCAGAGTCAGTGTGGAGGTGGCGACATTGCCGATCCGCACCACCTGAGGTCTGTTTGTCAGGAGGTTCAGGATCCAGCTCCACAGGGAGGGGCTGATGTGCAGGTGTCTGAGCTTCAGGACAGGTTCAGTGGTTATCATACAGTTAAAGAACTTAAAGAGCTGAAGTCCATGAAAAGCCTTCACTTCTAGGTGTTCCTTCGGTCCAGATGCGAGGGATGATGTGGAGTGATTGCGATTCACTTTATGCTAAGATAAACTTCTCAACTAAAACTTCAGATATTGTAAATTATTGTATTGCCATTTAGTAGTTAGCTCTTAGGGATTCAAATTGTAAAAAAGACTGTACTGCTAAATTCCATAATTCACTTCTAAACACTTTAATAACTGTGGAACATCTCTGACTGACAACTCACTATTTTCATGTTTTCAAACAGTGCACCCATGCTGTTAAATGTATATGGAGGGCTTGTCCGGGATTTGAACCCGGGACCTCTCGCACCCGAAGCGAGAATCATACCCCTAGACCAACAAGCCCTTATGTTGTTGGAGTGGATACCCCACATGACCCTCGCATGGAGGATAAAGTGGTATAGAATGGCATCAGTAGTCAAACATGCCTGTGTATAGAGTTGTATCTTCATAACAACAGTCTACTGTGAGTGGGTTTTAAGAATTACAACCTTTGATTACAACCTTTAATGTCCTAAGACGGACAGTGTCATCACATGGCAGCATGTGTGCTTTAGCCAAGCTCATTTTCTTGCTCTTTATAAAGACAGAGCTAGGAAAAATAATGCAACTCAGTGAAACAGTGATAAAGAAAATAATGTGGCTGCGCACAAACAATGAAAAACTAAGATGCAATTTTTAAAAAAAATAATGATCTTTTTTTAGTCTAATTTGGCTGTTGCTGAAAGGAACACATCTTGAATAGCCTAATCAACTGACCATTCAGCAGAAGGAGGGAGGGAGGGTTGGATTTCTTGTCCATTTTTGGGTTAATTATCTTCACACCTCCAGTGGTTTCAGGACACTACAATGAGGTGTGAACAGCAGGAAGTCAGGTCAGTGACAGGGAGGAAACGAGGACCTAATCTTTGGCAGAAGAGAGGGTGAATGAACCGTTTGTCCATTTTTTTTAAAGGATGCTTTTAATTAGAGCAGCAGTAACAGCTTGGTGACTCTGCTGTTTGTCTATCAGAGGTTTCAGCGTTGCTTCCACCCTCCACCTCTGACATTTCCTGTGATTGTTTCACGGTGTGGCTCTCCTGCCCACGCTCCTCTTTCACACTCATCCTTCTCTTAGCCAATTACACAGACTAAATACCAGGAGGTGAAAGTTTACTAGAAATCGTATTGCAGAACTGATTGGTGTTGTTGATCAGATTTTATGTCACAAAAAGTTCACCGTTTCATTTGATCATAAAATAAACAGCTACACAGGTTGTTAAAAGTGTTGGATGTCTTTGGATGTGTTTTTTGTAAACAATGTGTTTGTAATGTTAAATGATTGAGATTTCTTTGTTTTACTGAATATTAATGACCAACATTGTACAGACTAATATGTAGCTGTGTAGCATGCATCTTAGGTAACCAGAGTGAGCACGTTAAATGCATTTTAAAAGGTTCAGTGTGTATCGTTCTGGTTTTTTTTGGCCTGCAGGCTCACCATCAGATGTCATTATTTCTGACATATTTGCCTTTTAAGATGAAAAATACAATTTTCTTTTTAATTGATTGTTATATTGTGTATAATTTTGAGGCAATTATACCCGGTGAGACTATTCTGCATGGTAATTCTATTAATTCTATTTGTTTATCTGAACTTGTTTGAAATATTGTCCAGTAATTTTTTGTACTATAAGGTTATGGATTGAAATCAGCCTTCTTGATAATTGTGGCATGTTTTAAGATGATGTAATACCACAGTTTTGTTTTGTTTTTTATTCTGTTTTCAGTATCATAGTTTTTAAAAAAAAAAAAAAAAAACTCTTTTATACATCTCAGCTGTTAATGACACCGTAGTGCAGATTAATTCACTGCTCAGCCATAACCAGTCATTTTTAATGCATACTACTCAAACTGTGTAACAGATCTTCTGCTCCCATAAAAACATAATTAAGAAATAAATAGCCTGAAACGTGATTTTTATTTCATTCATTCGTCACTGTGACATTTAGGGTTTTAATCGTATAAGATTTTATCTGATCCAATTATATGGAAAAGTATCAGAATAAAACCCAACATTGAGCATCAGACTGACACATTTGAAGGCACTTTATATAGTTTATATCCATTGTCCATAACAAAAAGTGAAATTTATTTATTTATTTATTTAATTTATTTGATTGGGACAGTGCACGTTAATGGACAGACATGATAAGACACATGAATGTGAACATGCCAGATTGTAGCCAAAGGCCAATTTCCATCCGTGAATTTTTGTGACTTACATGATCTTTTTAGTCACATTTTTGTTATTTATGGCATTATTTAAAATAACTAAAATAATAAAATAATATAAAAATAACTATGTCCTTGTTCTATAGATGTAAGATATGATGTTGCTACTCAACAGAGGGACTTTTCTGAAGGGAGGACCAACAAGTTTCAACAAGTCACCTTAACGTCACCATCCATCCATCCATCCTCTAATGCTTTATCCTCCACATGAGTGTCTGCTGGTGCCGACCCCAGCTGACATAGGGCAAAAAGGCCTTGGTCACCAGTCATCACAAAAGGGCCAATGCATTCACTCACACCTATAGTCAATTTTGAGTGTCCAATTAACTGGAGAATATTTAAACTCCACGCAGAAAGGCTTAGGCTGAAGCACAAACCAGCAACCTTGTTGCCCAATTGTGTGCCCCCCCCCCCCATCCTATCTAAACCTAAAAGATACACACTGCCTTTCTGTTTTTGCAAGGAACATGCTGGAGCTCTCACGTTGTCCAGTGAGGCTTGTCCACGCATCCAACATAATATCAGCCATTTTCTCAAGGACAGTCTCCGAGAAATTATGCAAAAGTGAAAATCCCCGGAGAGAGAGTAAGTTATCCAGTGGCCTCCAAGCAATTTGTGTTTCAAACCGCTTGTGTGCACGCGCCACTTCACGTTTTAGAAAAGAAAGTTATTCTTACACTGTTTTGCCTCACGACCGGAGACATTTTACTTGATAAATATTCACCAGACGTGTGGACATTGTAGCCGTTTGATTTCACAGGAGCAGGACTGAACTTTTGCTTGTCTTTTTTTTCCCCCCCACTGACAGGTGGGAGCAGCGGGAGAGTGGAGAGCTTGGGTTTACAGAGCAGTGGGGAGATTAGATGAGAGATCCAGGGAGTAGAACCGTCTCAATATAAGCAGAACAAAACTTTGTCTCCAAAGCAAATCGTATACAAAACCCGGTCCAGAAGTACTGATTGAGTTCTTTGTCCGTGTCCCCACTGTCACTTCTGAATCCTTGTCCTCTTTGTCCACCTCTGCTTCTCTCTCATCACATAGCATTGTTTATTAAAAGGCCAGATATTGTTGTGTACATCCCAGAGGAGCCTTGTCTTCTGTATTACTTGTAGCAATATTACAGGAGCAGCTGTGCGCATGACAAACAGGAGATAGATGTCCCTTTGAAGCATGAAAACACGGGCCAGTGAAGTGTGATAGGAAGAGCTGCAGCGCGAGTAGGAATGAAAAAGTGAGATATGGCTTCAGACATGAAAAGGAAACAGAGGGCATAGTTTTAGAGTGACATTTGGTAAAATCTCATGCATATATGCTTTTTCAAAAATGTCAAAGGTTTTAAGTTATTGAACTATGTCGGAAATGTGCTATTGTTGATTGATTTATTCAGTAATTTTCTTAAACTTTATTCATAACTCAGCACTAACCTGCACATTTGCACTAAATATTAATTGCTGAGGGTTTTGTTTAACTGTTGAAACATTTTGTTCTTTTTTGCTGTGGTGTTAGCCTTTTCCACATATCTGTCTGTCTGTCTAATTAACAGAGGTCATAAAAAAGGCAGAACGGCTTAAAAAGACATAAAACTAAAAACAAGTCTGACTTGGGACAATTCTGATTTGACTTTGTCCAACTGTCTCAGCCCCTGACGGGCAAGATAATCCAATAAATCAAATTTGATGCCAGCTGTGCGTCAGGCATTAAACAGAAATGATGTGTTTGTCTTTGAACATTTTTCCGTAACCCCCCGTGTGAAGATCACTGGGGGGTGGAAATCAAATAAATATGTTGTCAGTAAAAACATTTTTGTGATACATTTTATATGCACAATTCTGCTTCCTGACAGATAGATTAATCCAAAATATTCAAGGAAAACTGATGTTGGGCAGTGTAGAGTCTCTTTGAAACACATTTGCTTGAATTGGGAGAATTCTAAAAGCAGGTGTTTTTATTTATTTAGTTATTTATTTTGGGCCAATAATATTTTGATCCCTTTGATATTATGATCCCCTGCAACTTTTATGGTGTCGAGAAGCCTCACATTTTTGCACATTAATATTTTGATCCCTTTGATATTATGATCCCCTGCAACTTTTATAGTGTCGAGAAGCCTCACATTTATGCACATTATGTCAGAGACAAAGTTCAGGGCAGTAATTTGACAATGGAATTCTCACACGGAGGTTCTGTGAATTTAATAACATGAAGATATTGCACCTCAAGACACCTTTTACCTGTTTTTTTATTCAAATGTATCTGAAATATTAACTACATTTAAAACGATTTGTGGAAAGAAAATGCTCATTTGAATGTGATGAGTTAAATTACCATGATAAGCAGTAGGTCACACAATATTTCACCACCAGGAGCAGGATAAGACAGGCACAACTTGATAATGTGAATAAATAGCGCCAAGCAAGATCCACACATCAAACTATCACCATGTACTTATGTACTCAATATTTGCTACGTGTACTTAGTTGAGGAAAGTTGTTTCCTCATCAGTCCACACAAACCTCCTCTCGTCTGCTGATAAATAAAGAAACTGGAGTGACATTTCAGTCGTGTGATTTCTAAATGTCATCCTTTATTCACTGGATCTGTGTACATTGCACTTTTTTTGCACTTACCCTTTATGGAAACATGAACTTTTCCACCTCCCTCAGGCATAAAAATCTTTGTGATTTTTCATGATTTTCTGCATCTCTAATCAAGATTCTTTTATGCACAAATAACATAACTGCACATAACAAAAGCCTGATGGAACCCCACCAATAAACTGTTTTAGTATAAAGCCATAACTCCGTTCCTATATCAACTTTGTGCTGATGCCTAAACATAACCATAAAACCCATACATATTTTAAACCAAGTTTACATTGACAATGTATTTATTTTGCAGATTGATTTATTTCTCATTTTAATAAAAAAAAAAAAAAAATAGGTGCAGTGATGCTCAGATATCATTATACATTATATTATACTTGCTGTTGAAAATAATTTATACAAGTAATTTCTTATATAGAGGGTTACAATTCAATGGGCACCCGCCAGCTCCCACTTTTTCATTTAAATTTGTGGCCTCACATCATAAAATGTGCTTAAAGTGAAGGCGTCTGAAAAGTATATGGTTTAATACGAGGCCAGCCGTGCGGGTCGTCGTCTTGGAATGAATAAATTGTTCACATCCGAGTCATAAAATGTGATGCTTTCCCTCATTCTTCCACCTCGGTGTGATCTAAATCTGACCTAAAAGCATCAAGTCGGCAGAGGAACACAAAAGGAACATCACAGGCTCAGCAGTTCATTTGGAGGAAAAGGTGTGGATCCAAGAGATGTTGGTGCATGCGTGAGCATAATGATGCTGTCGAGGAAGATTACATAACAGCCAGTCACAGACCACTGATTATAACTGAGAGCCTGCAGAGAATATTTATGGAGAGAAAAGAAGAAAAAAAGTCTTTGTGCTCGGGATACTTGCTTTTAAAAAAGGATAAATAGATGCAAAAGCACCAGTCCATTCAATCTATTGCATTATCCTGTCAGTGTCAGGACTATGCTTTAATTAGCACCTAATGAGGAACTTACTGATGCCTCCTGCAGAGCTCCTTTCACACACCGCGATGCAAACAAAAGGCACCGTGCCCTTTTATTCTGCACAGAGGCTTTTCATTACCTGGAGAGCCATTAGAGCTGTTACAATAAATGTCTAATTACACGCCACTTTCAGTCGATGCTGCACACCAGGAAAATGCAGCTCGCTCAACAAATGAGGGAACTGGAAAAAAAAAAAAAAAATCACATATTTGGCAGGAGAAACTCTTGCAGGATCCAAAATCTGCGTTTTATTATGAATGAGTATTGGTGTGTCTCTGCGTGTTTTAATTGACACAGGCCCGAGAGACATTGATGTGTGAGATGATGTGGTGGCAGAGAGACAGAGACGAGGGACTCCTCAATACTGCTGCCCCCCCCCCAACACACACACACGCACACACACACCCTCTTCTCCTCCACACCTCACTGGCTCGCAGCAGAAGCTGCAGGGAGGAGAGCTTGTCAACCATGTGAGGGGAACAGCAGAGACAAGAGGAGGGATGAGGACATCACCAAATAAAATGTCCCTTATCCTCCCTTCAACCAGGGAAAAGGACATCAGCAGACTGACTTTATATTTATACTAAATATTATTGTAACTTGAAAATCTTTGTGGTTGAAACTATAGCAAACACTGTAGCACTGAGAGCCGTTCAGAGTCACGGGCAGAATTTTAAATACTGCATGACGTCAGGAAACAAAATGTAGTCCTAGGTTTCAGGATTAGACAAGGAGTAATTTGCATATTAAAATATTCTGCACGTGAATATGCAAAAAGTCAGTGAGGATCAAGATTTTGGGCCCAGAACCCTTTTAACAAGATTCTCTCCCTCTAACGTGTGATCAATGCTCTTGTCTTGTCTCAGGTTGTCCGACAGTGTGGGATGAAATTCGGTGCTGGTACCGTGCGGAGGTGGGACAGGTGGTCAACATCTCCTGTGCCAACGTGTCCCAGCTGTTTGCTAATAATGAAGGTAAATCACTTGAGCTTTGACAGAGGTGGGTCATGTGTGGAGGCAGAGCTGTGGGAGGCTGCGGACCTGTCTAAAACGTGAACTGTGAAGCGAATAGTTTATCGCCAATCTCGATATCAAGCGGCCTGGAGGCCACGGAGCATGAAGTGAAAAAAAAAAATTGGGGAGGA
Organism: Brachirus orientalis; assembly: GCA_016785285.1. Taxonomy (NCBI): domain Eukaryota; kingdom Metazoa; phylum Chordata; class Actinopteri; order Pleuronectiformes; family Soleidae; genus Brachirus; species Brachirus orientalis. The sequence continues at coordinate 1,031,129 of JAFBJR010001097.1, read as the reverse complement.
AAAACAACTGTTCAGTAGAGGTGGGCAATATGAGCCAAAAATTCCATTCCAAAAAATGTCTGTTTTTATATATAGATCATCATAGAAAAATATATTTATGATGAAAATAAATCTTTAAAGAGCAGAAACTGGTGGTGGACCATGAGTTTGAATATATGTAGTCTGTTTTTTAAAAAAAATAGAATGGCAAAACGAACAGAAGTTGGTGTTTATAGACCAGACTGTCAATCTCACTGATGTTCACTCATATGTACAGTATGTGCTGTGGTTTATTGTCATTTCTTCTCTACATGGAACATAATTTACAAGAGGGGAGGAGTAGAAACTAAGAAACTAGTGATTTAGACCATTACTTTTATGGAAAATGTATGAATGTATTTTTTTTTTAGTTGTCATTTTCTTTTTTGCTTTTACTTCAATGCTTATTTGTAAAATAACCACATATAGAACATGTAACAAAATTTACTGACCTATATATGATATATATATAAAATATATGAAATTGACCCATGAGACCAAAATATATAAGTATGAACTATTACTTTTTTTTTTTTATTGTCCACATTTGCACTTTTCTGGCCCAAATCTTGTCTTCAGGCTCTGAATGCTCATTCCCTTTCTTTTAAAACGCCAAATCTGCCCAAAACCATTCTACAGAATTCACAAGAAAAAAAAAAGGTCAGAGTCGCCATGACCTTACAAAAACACAGATTTGACCATAACTAAATTCATTCTTGTCATATTTACTGTGACATTACCACTGCATATCACTGAAGACTTGACCGCTGGAGATTTACAACTGCAAGTCAGTATCTTTTTTTTTTTTTTTTTCTGCAGCAGTAGAAATTCTCATATCAATCGTGTTGGAAGCTGTGAAGAGAAATTCTTAATTTTGCTGCCAACTGTTGTGCTGCTCTTTTGTTTTATCCTCCTGCCTGTGTGGTGCCTCCACTGTATTTCTTCCACTGATGTTGTCAGTAAATAGTCTGTCTTAAGGCCATGTTGATTCCTGCAGAGTAATTTTCTTGGTTTTTCAGCCTAAGAAACCGCTCTGTGCTCAGTTCATCCATCGTCATCAGGTTTCACATTTGTACTGTATGTAGGATATCTTCATGGATTATGTGGACTCGCTTATGGTTCTATTAAACCTAGAGTGGAACTGAAGTCTGGATTACCGGGCACTGTTAAATTCATTATTTTGTTCATATCTACACTCATGTTTAGAGTTTGCCATTTTTATTGTTAAAAAAGAACGTATCTATTCAAAGAGTTTAAAAATGTTCACTAATTTAGTTTACTGACTTGTTGTCACATTTGTGTCCTGGAGGACAGTATAGTCACAGGACATCAATGAAACTAGACTGTGTGCTTGAAATTTAAATTGTTGGAAATGGATAATCTAAATATACAAGATGGCAAAATATGCAACAAAGTCCAGTTTTTAGTTATTTTACTATGGACTAAATATATAGATAAATAGATGTTGTGAACATCAAACATCTTCAGGTATCTTTTATTTACTGTATAATTTATTGTTTAATGATTTAGTAATGCAACATAACTGATAACGGTAGTACTGTGACTTATTGTTTCCCATTTAAGACACTGAGCAGAACCCTAATTAATGTTACCTACTATTTCATGTCGACAAACGTCTGCTGTGAAAACTGTCACCAGGTTCATTCAAGACATGCTTGAGCATTACATATATACGTGTTGTATGAGTTGAACTTGGAGCTGGTGCTGCACAAAGACTTTTACACAGTACTCAAGGTCCATATCTAGTAAAAATAAAAAATGATAACATGCAAGTCTGCAATGATTATACCACATATACCTGTTTCAATATTTCCAGTTGGGAAAAATTAATCAACTATTTTCATAATTAAACAACAACAACAACAACAACAACAACAACAACAACAACCATATAACAAAGAAATCATTAAAACAGATTCATTTTAGTTTTTGGACAAAACAATACATTTGGGAACATCAGCATTTCCAAGGTTTTGGAAACAAAACGTTTTTGGACATTTTATGGACCAAACCACTAATCAATTAATCGAGAATATAATCAACAGATTAATTGATAATTGAAATAATCATAAGTTCCAGAGACAAAGGGAGCTCAGTTATGGAGATTATGAACAGAGTTTTGCAATCCTTAAGTCGACCCATATATTTATACAAAACAGCCTAATAATAAAATCCAATCACTAAGAAGATTTTTACTTGTCAGAGTTTTGCCATTATCATGTTGAACGACTGTGGGTAGAAGAAATTGTAGTGCTGATATGATTGAGGGCAATTTGGCCCCAAATTGAAGAAAAGCACAGGAAAGTGAAGCCACAAATATTGATCAAAAAGCACTTAGAGAGCACAAACCTCCACCAAGGCTACCCTGTTTCCCCCCATCACCACCCAAATCTTATAATTTCCTCCTTGGGCAATAACCAACATCACCAGAAATTTTCATCAAATCCCTTCCATTATAGAGGATATTTGCTGATCACAAAATAGTCTAATACGCAGATAAATTTTCTTGGCGTTGGTAATAAAAAAAGAACTGTACTGCAAAGCTGGTGCTTTAGGGAACTGTAGAATGTTTGTGGTTGTGACCACATTGACTCAGTGTTTTTGTTTTTAATCAAAAAATATTAATGTAGAGGGGAAAAAGTCAGGCCCGACAGTTTTTCAATTTTCAATATCTTTGTTATTTATCTCAGAGGGGCAGCCTATATAAAAAGGAACAGCATGTAACTGGAGGGTTGTTGGTTCAAATCTCAACAAGTTAAGGGCGGGAGTACCTCTGAGCAATCCCCATTTGCTCCACAATGATTAGGATAAACAGGAAGTGGAAGTATCTGGTGTAAAAGTAATATCTGCCAGTGTGAGCTGGACTCTTGTTGTGTCAGGGTGATGACGGCGTGTTTGTGCCGAAACACTGGCTGAATCGAATCCAGATAGTTTCAGCTGTCTGTGAGTGTTGCTGAAATGTTTTTTTTAAACAGCAGAGGCAGGGAAACATGTCCAGAATGTGGGACGCATTATGCAGAAACAGTGCTTTTCACTGACGTCCAATAAACAGACTCAGGCTTAAAGCAGAGACGTGGAGTTAAACACAGCCTCACTGGAAGTTAACTGCGTACTCAGTGCACGGGGGGGGGGATAAGGAGGTGGAAGTTGCCACTCATGACCTCATAAGTCAGTGTTTGTGGACCCCACTGAATATCCTCCTCCACAGACACCGTGTTAATTTAAACGCTGTAGCTCCAGCTGTGTGCTGAGAACCAGACGAACCAACATGCAGAGAAAGAATTGAAAAATCAAAGAGTTCAACGCAAGAGCCAAGAACATGAGGATGGAATTGGCGCTGCTTGTTAAGCACGGCGGTGTGAGCACTAGCGCCCTCCCTAGAGCCTTAGCCTTCAACCTCCACTCAAATCCAAACTCTTCACCCACCGACGCTGGGACTTCAGGCCTGCAGGCTTCGAACGCTGCGTTTCACTGAGGCTAATGTGGCTGGATAGTGATGAATCCACCCACAACTCAAACCCCCACACTCTGCTCCGGCTGCGCTGAGGAGCTGGACGGGCATTTTCACGAATCATGAAAACTCACCGTAAAACTTTTCATCTTCCTGCACATGAACACAGATTCACAGAGGAAACCTGATGACCTTGTGTGGAAGCACCACGGCTGTCATCGAGCTCCTCCATTCTCACTTCAGGCCATGGTGGGAGAGCGTTGCTGTGTATTTGCCAATTTTAAATTCATCATTTATAGTCTTCATGTGGCCAGGTTACATTCATTCTTACCTTGAGCTTTTCACAGATGCATCACATTCAATAATTACATCGAGTTGTAGTGAAATTGTTGGCAGCGATGTAAAAAAAATGTAAGAAAATATTATTTTTAATTGATTTTTTTTTTATTGTATCCTAGACAAGAAGTGCTGCTTATTCTTGATCTATATGGTGCATATTTTTTTACTAGCATGTATTTGTAGGTTACTGTTATTTTATGCCTTGAATCTTTGACTCTTAGCTGATGTTTTTTGCAAAAATACAATAGTATGTTGGTTGTTAATTAGAACATACTGTATACAGTTGGTATTATTGGATATTTAGACACAGCCATTCCCTTTATATTAATCCATAACAGATTCTAGTACTGACTCTTGCTCTTCAGCATGTGCCATTAACAGGCAGATGGAGTTTTAGTGCAGAACTCAGTCCTCTCATGAAAATCACTGGTTTTATGTCTCTTCTGAGAAATTACCCGTTTGTGCTCCTGTGTTTGTTTGTGTTTATCGCTCTGCACTGAACAGTGGGGGTACAATGAGTGATTTTATTAAAGTTATTATTATTCATAAGTGTCCAAGTAAAACTAACAGATTCATTAGGAATGATGCATATTCATGTTGGAGACTGATAATGGACTTGTGAGTTATGAACATTAATGGCAGAAGACAACATTATTCAGGCCTTATACTGTATCTACATGTTACATGTGATGCTGGGGCACAATAACTGTATCCTGAGTGAAAAATGATTTCAATTCAGCTTTAAGGGTTAATAATAGTCCGTCCTAAACAGACTAGTATTGCAGTTGAGTATAGAGGATGCCAATATGTAGAAGAAACCCTATAGTACCGGTAATTCACTTTGTAAAACAAGATTACACGGAAGAACACAAAAGAGAAAAGGTTGCTTCATGAAATCAAAAAGGTTTTAACACACACACACACACACACACACACACACACACACACACACACACACACACACTCACGCACACACAGACACGCACACACGCACACACGCACACACAGACGCACTGATTTCCCCACATTCAAAACTCACCTCTTTAATTTATGAACAATGCTGGACATTTGTGTGTATCTTCTTAACTGTGTTTGTTTTCTGAGCAACCTTTAAAAAGAGCTATTCAAATCAAATTTATTATAATAATTATTATTATAGCTCCCTATAACCAAAGTTAACTGAGAAGATTTAGATCCGTGTATTGTGCTCATTGTTGTTCATGCTCGTAGAGCTAAATAGTGCTGCCTGATTCCAATCAGTGCCAATGTTTATCCATCTTATTGGTCACACTGATCATTGTGTGATAATTTTTGGCTCCTGCTCCTTCAGTGGGATCATCAACTCATCACACAGATAATCAGTTTTCTCACCAGTAAACGTGCAATTGATCTAAACAGTTGAACATCTGAACCAGTTTATATTTAATTTGTTCCCCACCATATCGTTGCCAGTCACTGAGAACAACAGTGTGGTCCCATATGGTAATGAAAGCATTCTGGTGAACTATTATCTAAGTGGATTCATTTTGGAGCGAAAGAAATGTTTTCATTGTTTGAACGTCTTAAAATATAAATTATCTTAAACCAGATCAAACATTTCTCATATTTAATTTTTTTAATTTATTTTAACTATAATTTAAAACATTTTAATTAGTATAGTGGTTCTTCTCAATTAGGATTCCTTTTAGAACAAAACTAATACCCTTTTTTATTTGCATTGTTTTTATTTGGGGATTTCGTTAACATGCTGTATGTGTAGATGTTTGGTAGATTTGCTGAACCCAGTTTAGCTGATTTGATTTACAAGAACAGAATAAATGTTAATTTAAAGCTCAAGTCCAAAGGAGCAAAGGTGGCAGAGGTGATTTTGTTTTCCGATGGTCTGCAAAGCTGAGACTGAAGAGGAAGGAGGACAAAAAACCTGAAGGCAGGAAAAAGCATCATCAGAAAAGCAACTGAGCTAGAAAAAGAGCACAGACATGACGGAATATAAAGAGGTGATGATGTATAATTGCAGCAGGAGATGATGAAATGAGTCTCAGGTGTTCGGCAAGGTCAGCAGCAGTAGACGTAGGTCAGCCACGTGCCCACAGTGTTTCTGCCACTCACACACATGCACAACACAAGGAGAAGAAAGTCTGGACTCATTCACATATAGAGAATAGAATTTATTTCCCCACCGCAGTATGTATCCAGAGGTAGAACCTGATTGCAGGGATCATTACTGACGTGTAGTAATGAGGTCTCTCTCATCATCTTCTGAATCCCTGTTCATCCCAAAGTTGTTGGATGGAGTCAAGGTCACTTTCTGATTTAACTCTGACAGAAAGCAGCACGGGATTTTTGTCTTCTCACACTTGAGTGCTCAGGCCGGTAGAATGAAAATCACTATCAACAGATCTTTTGTCACGCCTGAAAAATAGGGGCAATATAGAAACTCATAAGTAGACGTCTCCAGTGTGAACACTATAATCTGTTGACATGGAATTAAAAATGAAAGGTGATGTGTCCAGTGTGAGCCAGGCATTAGAATAAGCTTTCTATATTTAAGTTCAGGAGTACCATCTTTTTGCTCTCATGTTTCTGCAGAAACTTTCCTTGGCAGCAGTACACGTTAGATGTTGCTACTTCTTAAACATTGGACCTTTAATGCTCACAATTTCCTCGTTCTCTGTTCACCTTTGTTTGTTGTTATTGGTGACTCTTATTTTTTGAGATTTTGAGAGTCTTTTTTGTCCTTTAGGTTACATCTACATGTCCTGCACTGAAGACGGCTGGTCTGAGGCCTACCCCTCCTACGAGAAAGCCTGTAAGTTTGCAGAAGATGAAGAGACAGAACCAGAGGTGAATATTATCCCAGATTATTTCAGTCTGTGCATCATCGTCTCCGTAACTCTGTCATTCAGATCCAGTCCACCACTGCAGTCACGTTGTGTCGTGAGAGATTTTAATTACTACCTTTGCTCCTCTGTCCTACAATTTAATGACCGTGGATGTGAAAGGGTACATTATGGATGCTATCAAAAAATAAAGATGATTGACGGCTCTCTCCTTCACGTCGACGCCAACGTAAACCCTGCACCACTGACTTCACTGCAGAAATGAATGTTACCACCCACTTTTCTTTACAGTATTTTACTGACATACTTGACATTTGGTCTGACATTTGCTGTCGACCAAATATGGACTCTCTTCTCTAAGTAGCAATGGAGGAAGTAGCGTGATGTGGCCGAGCTGTTGCAGAAGCTCTGTGGGAGGATGAGACGAATCGCTTTTAAAAAGGAGCATTAAGCAGCTCCTTCTGTGTCAGCTGGAATGTTACCCATTTTGTTTCTTGCACAGAGATTTAGATTTAATAACTGAATATACTGAGCAAAATATTCTGTCCACAAAACCGGAGACTGAAGAAGAATGCGTAAGTTCATTTCTTCTTGCGGGGTGTTATCAGGGTTATTGATGCTGTGTAATAAGAGACCCACACAAACACACAAGAACACGCAAAAATGAAGATGCCTACGCTTGGTCGCACCAAGGCTGCAGCCCATCGTACTCCAAATGTAACAGATGCAGAATTTACCAATTTTTTGGCAACACATTTTTAAGCAAAATTACAAAACTCTATTTTCAAATCATTAAAAAATATATAATGCAAAAATACCTGCCAATTATTGAAATAAGTTCTATGTAGTAGAATTATTGTCATCCTGATAAAAAGTAGGATCCGCCTCAATTTTTTCCTGCCAATTTCAACCATTTATATACAATATACTGTATATTAAAACATTTGGGATGCAAGTTATTTGTACAGGGGCTTCATGTTTCCCCTGAAAACCAATGCTGCATTTCAACTCATATACAGTATGTTGCATTTCTCTTCCAAACACTGCTAAAGTCGGCACTGCACACACTGGTGTCTTCAGAAAGTTACCTACTTGAAATTTGTCAAGCAAACTATTGGACAGTTAAGCGATTAACGGAAGACATTCCTTGAGTCAGTTGAGAGACATAAAGGTGGACTAGAATGATAATAGAAGCACATGTATTTGTCCCAGTGTGTCTGTGTCCTAGTGTCTTCACAGCCAGAAGTGGTAGCACATACAACCCAACACCCGCAGGGAATAAATGAATGAATGAATGAATGAATGAATGATAACAATGCTGTTTCTGTTTTTGCATTTCAGACAACTTACTTCTCCAACTTCAAACAGGTCTACACTGCCGGCTACGCCACCTCTCTTGTCTCTCTCATATCGGCCATCTTTGTCTTCACTGTCTTCAGGTAGAGCCGTTTCCAAAGCAAACTCACATCATTTGTACTGCAAGTAATTCCAAATTAAAATGCAAACACTGAAATGTGGTGTTTCGTCTTCTTCCCGACAGGAAGTTTCACTGCACCAGGAACTACATCCACATCAACCTGTTCTTCTCCTTCATCCTGAGAGCCAGTGCTGTCTTTATCAAAGATGGCGTCCTTTTTTCTGATGAAAACCTGGACCACTGCCTCATGTCCACTGTTAGTGTTACATAAAAGTCTAAAGTTAAAAAAGGACGCAAACCCCCTTAGACCAGAGGTTCTCACACTTTTTATACCGTGTTCCACCTGAGAAAATATTGATCTCTCAAAGTAACACCATTAACACCGACATTAAAATACAGTGGTGTAAATAGGCCGAGAAAAGTCAGCTACTTTACAGACTTTTCACAGGGGGCAGATTTATTCCCAATAAGATAATCTGCTCTCTCATCATCCTCCTCTTCCTCACATATACTTCAGACACTGATATAGAGAAATCAGATTAAGATGGAACGAAAGATAATCTGACTAAATTCCTCAGCTCCACTCCGATTAAATACCCTGGTAAATACAGTAGAACACTATTTCTGACTTTCCTCCACCAGAGAAAGCTCACGTACCACCCGTGGCACCCGTACCACAGTTTGAGAACCATGGTCTTAGGCAAAAATAGATTGATTAAAATCAGGTTTAAAAAGGAACAGTAGACAGGATTTTTTGTTGTTGTTGTTTTGGCATTACAGCTCAATATTTCCTTAATTACCTTTCATGATAATGTAAATTAAATATACAGTGAGTAATTTCTGCCACTATGGGTGTCTCTCTTTAAGTCAGTCACAATAACAAAAGAGCAACATGGCATTCTATTGAATACAGGGGACCATTTAGAGCATTTTTAAATTTATATAATTTATATAAATTATTGATGAGTTTCAAACCCTAAATTAGATGACAAATTTGTCAGAAAAAAAGTATATATTCCCTACTTTTACATTTTTGTACATCTGATTAAATATAGAATCTGGAGCTTTAGTTAGAAAACATGTTGTGGCTTCACTTTTGGACAATATACCCAACAATGCACAGATGCCAGGACATTTCATTTTTGCATTAAGATGGATCCCACTCTATTTTTCACACTTCATTAACATTGCAATGCTAAATGTAATGAAAAACTAATTTATAGAAAGGTGAAGTCTTGATTAAGAATAGCACTGCTGTGCACTCAAAATATGACACCACTATTAACTCCACCAGGAAACAATGAGGATAGATTTAAAGTTATTAAGTGTTTAATGGCCTGGCACTGTAATATCAATAAAACTGATAAGATAACCCTAATATTACAATTGCTTTTACCATTACCTGTGTTTTTAAGTGTAGCCTATCATCTCTTTTATGTTCCTATCAACAGCTTTTATCATTTTACAGTCCTTCATTGTCTTAATGTGTTTTCTGCTCATATTAATGTGCACAGGGAAAAAAAAACAGCATGGTTTTCTGGGAATTTTATTACATGTGCAGTAGATGTTTATCACAGACAATAATGTAACCCACTATTACTGTGAGGAAAAAAAGGTGTGATTGTGACAGATACCAATAGTCGTGCCCTTATTGAAAACATGACTGCCAACAGTGACACAATGAAAGACATTGTAGGCACAAGGCTAAAGGCTCGCTTAATAAAACAAACACCTGTGTAAGTCTAAGATGTCTTAAGAGTGTATTTACCACTTTTCTTACTGGAAACTAGAGTTGATTTTATCATAGTTTTTAAGCTTGTGGGAAACAGGGGCTGGTGGTCTTCTGCTGCCTTCTTTGGTAGGTTTATGCCACTTTGGAAAATTCCAATCATCGAAAAAGTCACAACATGATGCTTTTGAACTTACTGACGGAGGCTGCAGTGGTTCAATAACTGAAAATCATTGATTTCCTCTATGGACTCTCTGGACGAAAGCAATGCATCAGTGCCTACAACCACATTTTTAAAAAGAAATCTTTAGCTTTTTCCGCTTAAATATAAAAAGATGACAAATGAATCAGGCCATTATTGTCTTTGCCCTCAAGCATACCATCATTAGACACCCTGTGAGAGGACATTACCATTATGAGCTGCTCGTCCTAATGATCCTTGTTGCTCTGGCTGCGTTTGTCCCGCAGACGTCCTGTAAGTCGGCTGTGGCCTTCTTCCAGTTCAGCATCCTCGCCAACTACTTCTGGCTGCTGGTGGAAGGCATGTACCTGCAGACGCTGCTGGCTTTCACCTTTGTCTTCCAGAAAAAATACTTCTGGTGGTACATACTCATCGGCTGGGGTGGGTTCCCTCTCTTTCCTGTCCTCACGACATTTTCTTTTTTTTTACCTCCCTCTGCCTGTCTCTTTGTCGTGACCTGACTCTGATGATCAGATCATTTTGTTTGTGTGTCCCAGGTCTCCCTACAACAATCATAACAGCATGGATCCTCACTCGGAACTTCTATGATAACAGAGGGTGATTGACTTTATGTATTTATATTTTTTGCTAAAAAAAAAAAAAAAAGAAGGTCCACAGTCACTAATGTTGTGCACAGGTAAAACAAAACAAAAGGATAAAGTGCTATGTTTCTTTACAAACAGGGTCAACACGGTTCTATTTGTTCGGATCATAGTGCAGCACTTTAGCTGGCACTGTTGTGTTTTTATGCCTATTTCTACACCAACTTGAAAATGCAAGATCTAATGTGGTCAACAAAAATTATACGGCTGCTAGTCAAGAGCTGGAGTTGTTTATTTAGTCTTTATTCTTTATTTATGGTCTCTCTGGGAAATGTTCTTTTTAAAGACATTTTATTGATTCACAAAGTGCACAGTGAGACACGAAAACTGCTGTTTTAAAAACATACTTGGAAATGCTTTCATAGTATTGAATGTTTTTACTAGATATAATTATACTAACAAGATGATTTTATGTGATGTTTGTATTAATAACCTTGCCCATTAAATAAATAGATAATTAATCCATGTCAGTTGTGCATTAAGTAAGTAATAAGCACAGTTTTTAGAGGCAAAATATGAAAAATAATAAAAAAAAAGAATCTTAGATTTAGACTTGGCTTCTCTGGTGAACACTATAGCTGTGTTTCATGATGAAGTGTGCAATATTGTACTTGTGTGACTGCCTTGTTTCTCTCATTAACGTGCGGTGCCTGTGTGTGTGCACGTGTGTGTGTGTGCGCGTCTCAGGTGCTGGGATGACACAGACGAGCCCTTCATCTGGTGGATCATAAAAGCTCCAATAACTGCATCACTGCTGGTGAGTGCAGCGCTCTCACTGTGGGAGCAGTTGAGGATCTGCAGGAGTCCTCAGTCTGTGCTATCACAGGCGTTTATACCAGTCAACCCTCCAGCTTTTCACCTTTGGTGGTTTGGAGAAACTGTGTAATTTGTTATTGGTTTGTTTCATTAAGTGGTCGATTACGGGCAGAAGTAGCCTCCTGCCTACACTGGTTTGTTTTCCTGCTTTTCCTTCACACAGTAAAACGTTTACAATCCACTCACAGCTGATCAGCAGCAGCAGCAGCACTTCAAAATATTCAGAATAAATATCGTGCAAAGGTTTGAGAGATGTTTGTCCATCACCCAATAGGCTGGAGTCTCTCATTGTGTCAATGCGGGAGCAAAACAAACTAAAACCACAGATGATCTTCAACATGCTTCACTGTGTGTTCAAACTCACAAACATGATTTTTCTTATGCAATCATCCAATGTTAAGTTTTGTTTTTGTGACAGGCTAATTATTTTGTGCAGTGTTATTTTCATTGCCCTCGTCTTGTCTTATGTCCCTCTGCACTTTTATTGTTAAAGCACTATGGAAAGTACTAAAGAAATCGAGTTTACTTAATTACTTACTAATATGAAATGCTTTATATATAATTTAGGCAGATAATATATAAGATTATTCCTCTTCATCCTTCTTTTATTCATGTTTGTACTTGCTTTGTTTGAGGAATAAAATAAAGAAATAATATTCAAAAAAATTCAAAAAAATATATATATATATATATATATATATATATATAAAAACACATTGCTTACCAGCTGCACAGCAGTGTAAATAATACACTGTGTCCTCTGCTGGAACAAATCATAATTACACAGCAACCACTTGAGAAAGAAATTTCAATTGGGTGAATTCTGTACAGAAATTAACCAACACATGGTTGATCAACAATATCCCCATTATTTGCATATGCAGTTGTGATGAGTACGTACAGGAGTGGTGCAAAGAACTGCAATTACAAAAAGGACTTGGCATCTTGTAATGTGTTTCACGCAGGTGAACTTCATAATCTTCATAAATGTGATTCGTATTCTGGTCCAGAAGCTGAGGTCTCCTGGTGTCGGTGGCAACGATACCAGTCACTTCAAGTGAGACCACACAGTGACACATATGGGAAATAAACACACACATGTACCATTACTCTATGCATGTCATCTTCATGGCTCTTTTCTGTGACGTGTGTGTGCACAGGAGACTCGCCAAGTCCACTTTGCTTCTCATTCCTCTGTTCGGGATGCACTACATGCTGTTTGCCTTTCTGCCCGAAACTACAGGAGCAGAAGCTCGACTCTTCATCGAGCTCGGTCTGGGATCCTTTCAGGTGAGGCTGTTTCTACACCATCATTATCAAGGGTCATGTTTTGTCGCCGTTTTATTTAGTTGTATACATTTGATCCATTTATTTAGATTGTCAGGTTGCAGTTTTACAAGTGCAGTAAAGAATGGTGGATGATGCATGTTTTCAGTACATTAGGTAGCTACAGTAATGGTCGTCCCATTGTAATAGCATTATTTCATTTTGTCATGAATTTCACCAGCTTCTAGTTGTACACTTTTCCTTTATGTTTGATCGTGGCCTTCATATTTTTGTTGCATGTGTGATAATCCTTGATAATTCCCCACAATGGGCACATTTACAAAATTTGCCGTGACCCGGATTCGAACCGGGGTTGCTGCGGCCACAACGCAGAGTACTAACCACTATACGATCACGGCGAGCTAGACAGTTTGTGTCTTATCAGAATGAAACATGCTAGAGAAATTAAGCTCAACTGATAGACTGTCCTTCTCCAGTACAAACTGCTCGAGAGCACCACACCGAGGCTACTCTGTGTCAATACACTCTTATTTATTTATTTCTATGGACGTAACCTACGTTCCAGGATATTTTCTCTCTTAATTTGTTCTTACTTTCTGAGTTATGCTGCCCAAAGAAAGACAAACAGGGTGGAGTTTACGTGTTCTCTCAATGCACGTGTGTTCTTTGTTACCTCTTTAGGAGCTTTTCTGGAATAAACACTGACCTTGTTGTTAGGAACAGTAGTCTTCGTGGAGACCAAAATCTGGTCCTAATGGGACAGAACCTTATTTCTGAGGAACTGGTCAAGTTTAGGGCTCTGAGTTGTGGTTAGGTTAAGATTAGGGTTTGGTATTAACTGGTTATGGTTAAGATTATGGATAACACTTTGTTTAGGCTGTCCAAATGAACAGAAGTCAACGATAGTGTGGTCTCCAGGTGCTCTGGGTTCCTCTCACAGTCCAAAGACACACAGATCATTAAGTAGGGTTGGACTCATCTCCCTTTATAACCCTAAAATGTTTGCTGGATGAATTTGCTGGATGTTTTCCTGACACACAAGATGTTGTAGATGTAAAAGTCCAAAAACACTTAACACAGATGTAGAAGAAATTAAGACAAAACAGCACTTGTTTTTTTATTTAACCATTTTTCTGCTCTGAAGGGATTCGGTGTGGCCTTGCTCTACTGTTTCCTGAACGGGGAGGTAAGTAAATGCAACACTATATTTGTTATGTTCATCATGACATGCCTTAACATTTCCTAATGTTACCTAGAGTTTGCAGTAGAGGGCATCAATCATGCAGAAATCATCAGTAATTTGCAGTTAAATGAACAGACATCACATTTCGAAGGTTGTACCAATAGCAGCAAGCTTCATTTTACATATAGTATCTCATTGTCCAAAACATATTGTTTGTTAATTAATGTCCCTACTGTGGATGAACACTTAAAAATAAACCCAGACTTATTGGCTTGACAGTTAAATTATCAAGTGAAGCAGGTGATGTTGCAAAGTTCTTCTTGGGGGAGCAAGAACATTCTAGAGTATCAGAGCAGCCTTGTTTGAATTTCTGATCAGGCTCAAAGTGAGAAGTCTTCCAAAAACTGGAAGTTAAACAACACCTGCAACCAGGGTTCAGCTGTCCACACACCGGTGTTTACTCAAATGTGCCATACTTGATCATCTATTTTCCTAAATGGAAACATGAATTAGAAAATTGACTTCTGCTGAAGAAGAGCTAAAACTAGTGACTGAGACCATTGACTGAAGGAAAATGTTTACTGACACTACAAGTGGACTCAGTCTCCTGGTGGTTGTGCAAGAAACTGCTACATCTGTTTACACACATATATACTGTATGCCTTCATTTAAAATGGAAGTTCAAGTGAAGGTGTTGACCCCATGGAAACACAAACCCGACTATACTGCGGCTCTCCAACATGCATATATAGACTGCCAGCCGGGCTGATTGCACTCAGCTGTGGGAGAACACAGGTGCAACCAATATTTCTTGATTAACAAAGGAACCTGAGGACAGCAGCCACTTTAACAGATCATAGTAGTAAAATCACCTACTTCACATGGAACTGGCCTTGGGGAGCCCTAAAATGTTATTTTTGAATCATGTACATGTATACAACCAATGGTCCACCTGTGTAACCTTTAACCCTGCTATTGTAGATGTTATAACAGCAACAAAAACAATGGCAGATTAAGCTTTATGCACATGCGCCACATCTTCTCTGTTGTGAATTTCTTGTTGTGAACAGCGCCACACACAGGTCATTTTCTTTTGGGGGGGGGGGTGTATGAAGACATTTCTTAAAACAGTGCTATGTTTAGGGAAATGCTTTAAAAGGCCTTAGATACAGCTTTAACCAGCATTAAGAGTAAAATGCTGGTTCACTGTGATGCTGTTCTAACTTACACGAATTGAACAGAGCCATTTTTTTAAGTAACACAAAGTAAGATTTGCTCTTGGGGTCCTGTAGTTTATAAATGGTAATGGTTTGTTATAACTGTTGTACAGGTACAGTTGCCTGCGTTCTAGAATTTTAATACAACTATGATACATTCTTTTATTTTTCAAGATACTTTGAGTAGAATTTTTTTAGTTTTTTTTGTAGCATCGACCTAAAACGAGAAGGTACATAGTGCCAATACAGGCAATGCAGCCCTGCTTAGGTTTTGGTGGGGTTGCCCTTGTATGGATGTATGTAACACCTGTGCTCGGACGTGCCAAAAAACTGCTGTGCACATGGACCCAACACATGGTACAGGATGTGTCCCAGACAGGGAACATTCCTTTATCTAGCTCTTGTATGATGATGATGTTGTGTATGTTTTTAGGTCCAGGCAGAACTAAAGAAGAGGTTTTGGTTTTGGCAGACTGTGTGGCAGACTCAGAGCTACCTGAGCTACAGTAAACGGCGGCGTACATTGTTCACTGAAAGCAGCACGGTCACTCAGATATCAGTTCTGGACAAATCCAGTCCCAAAGACCAGCCGGGCTCAGAGAGACAGACTCTCACTCACACAGTCGCACCCAGCAGCGTCTCCACTGTCTGAGGAACACTGGACTGCAAAAATGCTCAAGTCCTGCTTTCAGTTTGGATGACACTTTGACCTAATCAGCACTGTTGAATGTTTAAAGTACTTCTCATCTTTTTTTAAGATAGTTTTTTTAGTTAGGGTCTCTCATGAATGACATTTACAAGTGTGAAAACTTACAATTAACTTAACGACCTAACTTAAAAAAACCTACCTGTGATGTGGAATCTTCTCTAACTTATAGGCTTCGGTGTTGGCAGGAACTGAGGTCGTATTACTCACAACATTACTCAAGTGTTTTGTCTTTTGTCAATATGTACACACGCACACAAAAAAAAATGCATGCCGAAGTAAATACCGTTACTGAGTTAAAGAAAATGTAGGGGGTTCATTACAGTTATTTGAAGCTCCACTAAGATTATCTGAGAAGTAAAATCTGTGGGTGGACAGAAACCGTACACTAAGACAGATTTGCACATGGCTCTGTTTTTCCCCTCAGCTGATCCCACAGGGGACATTGACGGGTTTAACATATAAACTTGTGAGTTTTCCCTCCAGGTGATTTTATTTCCAAGTAAGAACTGGTTAATTTATCCCTTTAACAAAAGCACTGAAACCACGATTTCAAACATGAATGTGAACTTGAACTTTCTTCACTTATCATTGAACGCAGCAGTCGATCATCTGGGTCAGACACTTAACTTTATAAATAAGTAGTCAATAAAAATTTGCTGAAAGCAACACAGGACTAATTCATGTATTCTTCTGAGTCTTTCTGGCTCTGGTTTTTTTCTTCGTTAGGTACAGAGCTGCTGTAATAATGTATGAAAAAGGGATTTAGCGAAACAGTCAAAAGGAGAGAATGGCAGTGGAGGTATACTAGCTACCAATCATTAGTGCAGCTACAAGAACTTAATCCCTCATCAATTTCCTACCCATAATTAAAAAACAACCAATTGCATCTAGGCACATTAAAAAGCCAAAGCAGTGTAGATAGCATTTATGGCACATTTTACTATGTTGTCCTATCTTTTAAAGGTCCAGTGTGTAAGAATTAGTGACATCTAACAGTTAAACTGCAGAATGCACCAGGGAACTATGGTGGCCCTCACATACCAGAAAGGATGAAAAACACTGTCTTTATAGTCCTTGCATTGTGTACTGGGACACAGTCGTGTTGGAATAGAACATGGCCTCCCTCAAACTCATCGTCTATCTCCCTTATCTTTATCCTCCACGTGAGGGTCATGGGGTGCAACTGGTGCCAATCCCAGCTGACATGGGGCAAAAGTTGGGCCACATAGAGATCACACTCACAACTACGGTCAATTTAGAGTCCAATTTACCTAATCCCCAAATCTGCAAGTTTTTGGACCATGGCAGGACACTGGAGAACCTGGAGAAAGAACCCACGCACACAGGGGAGAACATGCAAACTCCATGCAGAAAGGCCATGTTCCCTAGAAGCATGGCATTGTCCAAAATGTCTAGGTATACTGAAGCATTAAGACTGTCCTTCACTGGAGCCAAATACCTTTGTCCATATAGTGTACTTATGGCACATTTATAGGTAGTATATTAAATTTCAGCCAATAAAGCCTCCTAAATGTAACACACTGGACCTTTTAAAATGCGTGGTAAAGAGGTTGCAGCTCTCTGGCCTTCATCAGGATGATTGAGGACCACATTGGCCATCTAATCCAAAACAGCTGTGTTTCAGTCACAGGTGGCTGCCACCTGCCTGAGTGCAGACAATGACCAAAAGAGTTTGGCCTTCAAATGAGTCTAAGAAATTGAACGCTATTCACATTATTTCAATAACTTGATAAAACATAAGCACTTACTGCTTCTTCATCTTCTTGGATATCGGTAGAGTTTGTATTTTGGATTAATTTGTCACGTCTGTCCTCTTGCTGTTACTGATTTGGTGCCACATGGTTTCCTTCGATGTCGTGCATTGGTTTATAGAGAGATTTTTGTCTGTTAAAGTTAAATCCCCTCTTATTTAATTGATGGTTCTGCATGTAACATGTTGCACAGTGTACTCTCACAAATCTGGAGCACTAGACTGTAAAAACTATTTATTTTTCAGATTGTTGTTTTTATTTTGTTTTGTTTTAGTTTTTGTTTTGTGAATGTAAATATACCTGGACTCTAGTTTTCATGTATTTTATGACAATGTTGTTATTGGAAAAAAATACATGTTCTTTTTCGCTTGTTTGTGCCTAATAGAGTCAATGAATTGAAAATAAGAATATATATAATCATATTTTTTTGTAATATCACTTAGTTTTATTCTTATATGACATAATGTTGTAAATTGTGGCAAATATTTAACTGTACTGTTTGTTGTGCTAATGCTAATGTTTTCTGTTTGTAAAAACCTTGTCATCATTTAGCATATATTAAGCAGTTTATTTACATGAATGTACGGTATAATTACATTATTCCACTAATCATCACTGCAGTGCCTTTGCTTGAACCGTCTGTACAGTTGAATTCAGAATCTAAATGTAACCAGATCATGTATTTAAGATTCTGTGATTGTTTTAATCAAGTGTTGGTTGAGCTGAAAATCATTTTGCTTCTGTTTCGTGTCAAACTGAACACACTGCTAAACATGTAGTCCTTGTTCACTTTAAAACTGTGCGGCGAGGAAGACACTGAATGTAATTTTCTCCTTGTTTAACTTGAAAAAAAACTGACAGTGAATGTTTCTCTTACAGGTTTCCGGTTTACAACACAAGTGCAAGTTTCTGCTTTGGTGTTGGTGTTCTTGTTTGAGCTGGGGGTGAATGTTAGTTAAGGCTCATATTCATCTGTATTTTTCTTGTTATTATTTCACAAAAAGACCAAAAAAACAACAACAATGTATCAGGTTTGTTTCTAATTACTTGTGTTTTCCTGCACTCCAACAGTTCTCACAGTGGGAACAGGGGATGACAGGAAGTCTAGATAATTATCAATAAGTTACATTATTAAACAATTCTGATGAAAAGGTGTGGCTGATTTTAAAGGTGGTTCTGCGGAGATGATGGCCTGTAAAAGTGATGTTACAGCACAGATAAACTCTGTCAAACCAAAGCACTGAATGCTGCATCAGCAATGAACAGCAATGAACCAAACCAGACTCCAGTTCATTTTGTGGAGTTAAGGACACAAATTATTTCTGCACATCTTTGCAAGGAGATGGACGCTGAACAGGATGCACTGAAATGTCTGGAGGTAGAACTGTAAAGTAGAAGATATTAAAATGAAAACCCTTGAAGAATATGGAGAATTTGTCTTAAAAAAAAAATGTAATGTACTTACTAATTTCATATACAACTGGATAATGTAGTTTTAAGAGGACGTTCTTCAAAAAAAGAGGATAGTGTGTCTGTTGTAGTGACTTAATGATATTCTCTAGTTTATGTTTGCCACAGACACACAGATCATCATCATCCGGTCACAACAAACACTTGAGGGTCCCCAGTGTAGATTCATCCACCTCCGAAAATAGTCCCTAAGAAAGTCCACTATGTCGCTTTTTTTTAAATCCTTATTGTTAAGAAATAAACAGTGTCCAACATCTATGTCCCCCTTAATGTTTTATGTCATAACAAAAGGTTTACAGATGGAAAATGTAAACGCATTAAAAGTATATAAGTATTGTCTCATTGTTGATTTTGGTCTTTTTGTGGAACTAACTGTCAACAGGAAAAACACAGGAAAAGATAATAAAGAATAAGATTATAAAAAAAGAAACTGAAGACACAAACATAATTGAGCCAACAAACATTTATTGTCGATACTTTCCATAAGATACTTAAAAAAAAAAAAAGTCATATTGTGCACAGTCTGCACATCAAAACAAAACAAAAATGCTGCGCTGTGCACTAAAAGAGATCAAATGGAGGGAAACAAAGAAAAGCTGATGAGTACACAGTAGCAGACTCACAGCAGAGTGCTTTAAGTTACTTTTACATTCAGCCATCAGTACACACACTGACGAGCCTTGGCACAATGAAGCAGATACGACAACCACCATCAAAGAGATTAAAAGAAACAAAAAAAACTCATGTTAAGTAAATGAAAAGAAAGGAGCAGATTTATGGCACTTTTACTTTCCCTCCTGTCTGAAAGATGAACATTCAAAGGGAAGAGTATTTGACGTGTCCCAGTGGGACTATAGAGCTACAATTAAACAACATGTTCACAGTTGAAACCCAATATCATGTGTTCTAGCTTATCAATCAACCTCATCATCCGCTCGTTACAGTGGATTCACAGCTCAGATTCTCTTAATGGCCTGAAAGCTCCACCCCTCGCTGAAATGAGATGAAAACGAATACGCATGCATGCATCAGCCGATTTAAGAGTACAGAGGCATTACAGGAGAGGCTGTATACTTAGAGCAAACACCATCACTATAAGAAAAGAAAGATATGCATAAAAATATAAGAACAAGTACAGTTATTCACTTTGAGCCACAGAAAACTTCATTTACAAGGTACAACAGCTTGTGTCTGTCTTGTCTATTTAGTCACAAAGGTTCACTACAGACCTTTCAAACACGTCAACTAACTACTTTATAGTTCAAATAAATGTTTATTCTCGTAACAGTAGCAACATCTTTGTCTGACATCAACATAGTACTGGCAATATAAGGCTCCAACTCCCATATTTATACTAGAGGAAAGAATTTATAAATGCATCGACAGAATGAGGCTCGTGACCTGGTGGGATTGTCTTGAATGTACCTATTGAACTGAAAGTGACGTTCAACTACATCAGAGCAGAGTTGGCGATTGTCCAGCCCTTTCCCCCAACATCACACGATGAGAGAGGGCCCCCTTATGGCTGCTTGTTGGATCTGCACTGTTATTATTGCAGGTCGAACTGAACCACAGCAGGACGATACAGTTTCTGGTCAGCCCTTTCTTTTCTCTCTTTGCGTGGTCTGGACTCACAGAAAGTATGGGTCAAAAGTTCATCTAAGCATTAAATGTCACAAGTGAAGCAAAGTTTGCTGAAAGTTGAGGTTTGTTTTTTTAAAGATCTTATTTCAAGTGATACAAACACCTTTATTTTAATTTTCCCCATAATGGATTATGGTTATTTATTGTTTGGTCCATAACACATCAGACAGATTTCATGATAAATACTATCAATGTATAATTTGGAAAAGGTAGACTTTAAGACCTTACCAGTTCTTACCAATTGATTCAACTAAGTGATGCAGATTGTAGTACATAGTCTGTCACTAAACTTTTGTTTTTCAAAGTTTTTAAATTGCTTTCCGACATCTGAACATGATCCATTTGCTGATACAAATCATGCGATGAAAAATGCCACAACAGCTGCTAAAAAGGCCGGAAGTGAGATGTAGAGCTGTAAATTTAAAAATACACACACTAGATAAATCACTGACACTGGTAAAAATATTACAAGTATAAAATAGAAAAAGCATTAATAAATAATAGTTAAATATTAATTTTAAAATTCAGAAACAATCACTTGATACTGTTGCCATAATTGTATTAATCTTAAAATTGAAATTGAATGTCATTTTGTTGTATTCAGGTCTGCTTCTCTGTTGTGTTTTCATAAAGGAAAGTAAAATAAAATCCACTCATTTGTTGGTTTGGGACTTTTGCAGTTCCAGTTTCAGACAGTTAGAATGCAACTGAACCAAATTACTTCTGTCTCTGCAGAAATGGGGAATTCTGTGAAATCTATTGGAGATTTAACAGCAGCGCAAAAGTGAAAACTACACTTTTTTACACTCCAGTAATTTTCCCTATTTCCTGCTGTAGAGAAAATAAAGGATATAGCCATAAAAAAGTAAACATATTAATCATGTGCATGTGAACTAGTGTACTATACAATGATGTAATGAGTAAAAATACAGTATCACTGCTTTATTAAAAGCACTAATCTGTCGTATATTTTGCACATCTTTAACAGAGATGAGTTAAAGTACTTTGAAGGCCTCCAAGTTAAAAATACTGATTTAGTCTTAAGCATCATAAAAGCACTTTGTCAAACCCTTTTCTTTACTTTGCAGTTTTGTTTTGAAATGAAAAGAGACATTTTCAGTACCTTTTTTAAATTGTCAACGAAAGTCAAAATACTCGATTTGTGCTTAAAGGCACTTTTGGAGACACAAACTAGAATCGTTTTCAGGTAATCGTAGGATAGTCGAGTCTGGCCAGAGGAACAAAACTGCAGTGACATCAGTTGCAAAGTGGACGCAGCCTTTGCAAACAGATATGGCCATGCAAAACAAAAAACTCTGCGAGGTGTCGTTTAATTTGTCTTTGGAATGAGAGAATTACCCCCCGAGGTTAAAGGTCACCCTTCAAAAGTGACGTCCATCTCCCTGTGCTTGTTGTCAAGCAGCGTTAGATGAAATACCACTGGTAATATCTGCAGAAACACAGGTAAGCATGAGGGGTTTGTTGAACAGGAGACCCTTGTTAATTGCATTTAAACAGATTTTTTAAATTATCAAAAACAAACAAGGAATTTTGTCCGTTACAATAAGTGCTGTGATATTTCATGTGGCCTACACCTTCATTTAGACGAGGATGAGGCTGTTTAAGAGCCTTGACTTTTAAAAGTGGCAACTGAAACATGTTTTACAGCGCAGTCCGTCTACAACAGCCCTCCGTTAACCATGAACAATAACAAATCATCCATTTAAAAGACAGATTTGTCACTCAAATAAAATCAAATAATAATAATAATCATCAGAAGATTTTGCCATGTGGACAATGCATGCAGATTAAGTGGAGACACTCTTTTTCATTGACATTTTCTGTACGAACGGCTGTTTAAAACTACAAACACACTGACGTGTGGAGGCGTGTTCTTCTCCGATGTCTTGTGTCAGTGGTAAGATTTGAAAATAAATGTTTTTGTGGTCACGATCGGCAAAAAAGAAGCCTCAGCGATGCATGTACGTCCAAAGAAGACACTTTGAAATTGTGCATCCAACCCTGCTATGTATCCTTTTTCTTCTTCTATGTTCTTTTTTGGCATTTCACATTAATGTACAAAATATGTCCTTATCATAAATGCTGTGTTTCCATGTTGGATGAAGTTTCCCCTCAGTATTTCTCAGTCTTGTCTTCTTCAGTAGCCTTTGTTTTGTTTTGTTTTGCTTTGTTTGACAGTCACATTATACAGAGGAAAAACAACGGCTTGTGCCAGTAGAATGTAACAATACACATTCAATATTTGTACACCAAAAGCGCTGAACATTAAACTGATTTAGAAACAAAGTCGGCGAATAATTTCTTCAGCTTTGTCTACGACTCATCGGAAAGTATTCACCTCTTTCAGTAACACTGATAAACATGTGGCAAGTTCATCTTTAACACTGACGTGAGCACGAGCTAAATATTTGTCAAAATATTTACTCATTTAAGATACATCTGTACATTGGGGTGCCCAGTTCATCACCTCGGTTAAAGGGTTGCTCCAACCTTTTTTAGTTCTGCAACTTTGGACCCATAAAAGCAAAACGGTCCATGTTTAAACAGAGGCCAAAACATCTTGAATTTAAAAGGCTTATTTGGGAGCATTCTCCATAATCACTATATTTCCCATAATGCTACCTATCTGGTAAACACCCTGGTCTTTCAAATCCATTCGTTTCTATTACAGGTATTAAACACAGATGACATTATACAACAGTTTCCACGAGCTGAGCAGTTTTTAACACAACAAACAAGCTGAGGTTTATGTGTAAAATTTGTGGAATGGCCCTTTAAGCTACAACTAGTCAAATTGTGTTTTCAATTATTCTTTGTTTAAAAAAAAAGAAGAAGAAAAGGCGACCTGTAAAGGTTTATAAATATAGAGTAAAGTTTGTGTTGAGGTCGGGGTGAAATGTTTGACTGGAATGATCACTGCAGAGGAAACACACACACGCACGCACGCACACACACACACGCACACACACACACACCAGTAAACTGGTCCCTCTGTGCTGTTCAATGGCACCAGACGAATTCAACACATACAAATACACACGGAGGAATATCCATGCATCGTCTGCATATTTCAGCTCAATAAATGACACACGCACACACGCACACGCTGGCTTCCTCATTCACACCCTGTGAAACGTTGGTTCTGCTCCGGAACATGAAGTGTGTTTTCACTCCAGCTGCACATGAGTGAGATCAGAGGTCAGGTCACATGGAGGCTCCATATTTGGCACCTGATATTCAGGTCTGGTCATGTTTCAGGATGAGGCAGGTCAGACTAGAGGCTGTTCAGGGTCGCTGGAGGTGAGTTGGGTTTCCATCGTGGTATCGTCCGGGTATGGGTTCGGGTACGGGTTGAGGAAGGGGTTTGTGAGGCTGGTCATCGGGACGAGGTTGGGCGCGGCGGTTTTGTCACTGTCGGGTTTGGCCGCGGGAGCGGCGTCCCCGGCGGTGCCGCTCAGGTGGCTGGGGTCTCGGCCTGCAGGCTGGACATACGGATCTGCGAGCTGCTCTTGCTGAGGATGGACAGCTGTGTCCCCCCGTTCACTCCACTGCTCGCCAGCGAAGGATGCCGGTGCTTCAGGTCCACAGCAAAGTACCTGTTCACCGTCCAGCTGCGCCATTTCCTCTTGATCTCCGATTGCACCTTGAGGGATATACTTCACAAGGTCATTATTAATGGACCTCGCTGGAAAGAGACCAGCTCACTGTCCCTCAGTCTCACTAGAACCCTGACGTTACTGTACTGAAGGCTCTTTGTTTTCAGTTTTCACAGGGTTTCACTGAAAAGTACTGACTTCTTAAAAAGAACATGTTTGGGCTACAGTTACACAGACAGATTCACACTTAACTTGAAAATCAGGCAGAATGGGATATAAAAACTGTGGGTGGTTTGAAAGCAGGAAGGACGAAGCACAATTGTGCTTTTTACTTTAATCTTTTCTTTGAATTAAAACAGTTTCCAACACTAAAACCTATAAGCTCAGCTTTTTATAAATCTAAATCGGGGACATTAAACAGACTTTAAAGAATTAAAAACTTGTTTTTAACTTAGACTTAAGAATTAAATGAAACCCACTGTCAAATTCACACCAAGTTCACATCAAGTTCACACCATACTGATTATTAATTACTGCACTGCACACAGAGACATATGGACCAGAGGACCTGAGGAATCTGATGTCATTGGATGCCTCCTTGGCACCAGGAAGCTGCCAATAAAGGTTTAATCTTAATCCTCAAAGACTCAGTCCTTTGAGTGATCATATTTACTAAGAAACTTTCAGAAAAATACCTTTAGTCTCTTGATTCACTGCTCGGCTCATTTCATGCTCCTTGTTGGGAAGTTAAGTGTCGCTTGCAGTGTTTTAGCAACAGAAGCTGCACACTGGAATTTTAATACAGAATTTTAAAGCTTTTATCCTTATAATATCTCTAATCCAGAATCAAGAAGTTGAGCTAATAGGTTTTGGTTTCTGGTGGTAAGTTGTTGACATCGCCCGAAACTGAAAATAATGAGCCTCGTTCATACTTTGATTCAAGATGTCAGCATTTCAAACCTCGCTGCTTCTGCGTATGCATATGTGTATCATGCAGTGTTGTTATGGAATCTAATGAGATTGTGCATTTAGACAAGTCAACAGTGTCAGTTACATGTCTTTAAGGAGATTTACCTCTCCATTCAGGAAGCAGTAGAGGACAGCCACCACAAAACCCTGGAGAGACAGTGTGAGAGATTTGACTTTAAACACAAGTAAAGACAAAAAAACCTCAAGAAATTCATGAAAAATCACTCTGAATTTATGTTTTTCTTTGGCTTTTTTAATGAAAAGTGAAATATAGTGAAATACTACAATCTCTAAGGGTGAAATCTCGTTGCTTTTTAAGTGTAAACCGATGGAAAAGCTAAATGTTCATGGTGTGATTTAATCTTAAGATGCATTATTACATCTTTTTTTTCCTCCACTGGCTGGCTATGTTGGACATTTCCACAGTATGAATGAATCGCTTTCTAAATTTAAGCTGTGATGGAGAGAACAGTCACCTGGAAGGATCCAAGTCCGAGCTCAAACACCAGACGCTCGCGCTTGCTGACGTTCTCAGGGGAAAAGGCAAAAACAGTGTAGTGGATCCCAAACAGAGGAATCAGGAGCAGAGTGGAGCGGGCCAACCTCCTTCAAAACAACAACAACACACACACACAACAGTACACATACAGGTTTAACAAAATTGTGTCTTCATAATTTCAAATGAATGGACACTTTTTGCTAAAGATTATACTAACACAACGAGAGAAGGCACTGAGAAAGTGCAAACCTCATCAAGGCTGCTCAGGCTGTGTCTAATTGACACGCCCTTATCATGCAAGATTAACAATCCGTGAATCTGGATTCCTGGGTCATAACATCACCAGATAATTTCATCCAAATCTGACATTTACTTTTTGAGTTATGCTGCTTATAAAGTCAAAAAAAGCAAAAAAAAAAAATATATATATATATATCTATATCTATATATATATATAGATATATATAATGTCTTTGACATCAGAATAATTTAAGAGTGAAATATTTGGTTCCTTTTTAATGAAAAAAGTGGGAAAACAGTGTAAAATCAAAATAATTCTAACATGCAGGTCTAGTGATACTGTTGCACAAAATCTGATCCTTCCGTTCAGATTCAGCTTCAATTGACTGTGAGTCTGAATTGCTTTCAAAACCTAATATCTGAGAACTGATTCAGCACCTCGAACTTTAACAGGACAAATGTGTTTTCATTTCTTTCATTCAACTCCTCCTGGTTTTTCTTGGCCATTAATCTGGAACTGCCTTAACCTGCTGCTCCACATCTCACCTGCAGCACATTCCCTCATTAGTCTCTCTGCTTACATATATTGGTCCATTTTCACCACTCCCTTGCCAGATTGTTTAAGCCTCATGTTAGTATTCCTGCTCTCACCACGTTTACCTGACGTTTATCGAAAACTCAGCCTGATTCTTTGGATTTTTGTTTTACTCTCTGACTGACTGTCTATTTCTGATTATTTCTTGGTTGTGATTTACATTTTAATCTCAGTGTTTTCCGCTAAATTTAAAAACACCAGTTACTTACAGGTAAATGCTGGACTCATTTCCTCCGATATCTGGGGACTGTAGCTTCTGGACAAGGATGATGATGATGCCGATGAAGAGAACAAAGTTGATCTGTGGGGGTTGAGGGAGATAAAAAACACATGTCAAAATCATGTATCCATGCAAAGTTTTAATGTCCTCACTTTCCTCAGACAGAGAGATAACACACCATGATGGAAGCCAGCACAGGTCCCTTTATCACCCACCAGATGGCAGCGTTGTCATTCATGTCCCAACACCTGAAAGCACACAGTGGCAAAAAGTCACATTCAGCAACAACACAAATGGATTAACTTCCACTAACTCGCTCATCTTCTACTACTTTATCCATCACATGAGGGTCACAGGGGCGATGGGGCCTAACCCCAGCTGACGGGGTGAGAGGCTGGATATACCCTGGCCCGGTTGACAGCCCATCGAAGGGCCACACACACACAGACAACCATCCACACCTATGGGCAATTTAGAATGTCCAGTTGGCCTAATCTATGGGAGGCAACTTGAGAACCCAGAGAAAAGCCACATACACACGGAGAGAACATGCTAACTTCATGCAGAAAGACCCTTGTTCTGAACCCAGGTCTTCTTGCTGCAAGGGCAAGAGTGCTAACCACTACACCACCCGTGTGGCCCTATTAACTTTCAGTGTGAGACTAAATCCCGCTGTTGGTATGACTCACCCTATATCATCGAAGTGCAGCCTCAGCACGGCCCAGATGGTCACACACACTGTGGGGGTCCCTGAATGCAACAAACATTAACAGTGCTGCAGTCAGTGAACACGAGACATATGACGAGCCACGATATGCTTTTGTCATGATTGGACTGCGTCATGATATTAAGTGGGCAAATCCATTTGTATTCATTTTCTGATTTATTGTGATTTGATTGTATTGGGAAAACAAATTGAAATGCAACGTTCTGTTCCTCCTTAAAGCATAAACAATGCATCATTCAATTTTGAGACAATATCCCACTAGTCATACTTCCAAAATCAGTTTGATGTTTATGTAAATAGAATGGGACAGTGGTACATAACATACAAAACAGTTTTTTGAAAGTTAACTGTTGCCCCAGCTTAAAATACAATAAATACAATCAAGTCAAGTTGACTTTTCCTCCTCAGTGTTCACTGAGCTAGGGCTGTAAAAAAACTGATTATTTTCATAATCGAATAATCAGTGAATTATTTTCATAATTAATCGGGTACTTATTTAGTCCTTAAAATGTCAGAATATGTTGAAAAATGTTGATTACCCTTTACCAAACCAAGAAATGATGATGATCTTGAAAGTCTTGTTTTGTCCACAAACCAAAATTGTTCATTTTTAATGATTTCTTTGTTATATGGAGCAAAGAAACCAGAAAAATTCACATTTTAGAAGCTGAAAAATCAGAAAGCTTGTTTTTAAATATCGAAAAAGCATTAGAACGGATTCATCAGTTA
This sequence comes from Brachirus orientalis, assembly GCA_016785285.1. Classification (NCBI taxonomy): domain Eukaryota; kingdom Metazoa; phylum Chordata; class Actinopteri; order Pleuronectiformes; family Soleidae; genus Brachirus; species Brachirus orientalis. The sequence continues at coordinate 1,002,777 of JAFBJR010001097.1, read as the reverse complement.
TTAAAATAGTAATATAATCAATTAATTGAATAGTCGCTGAAGCCCTGAACCAAAACCTAACCTAAAATATGTTTCAAATCAAATGTATGCATATCTTTTCAAAACCCTGAATTGCAACTGCTACTTTTATCAGTTTCAGATCACCAAGCAAGCAGAAATGTACTTCTTGAGTGTAGGGTTTTTAAAATAGTAGAAATAAGTAAATAAATAAAAATAATGACCATATAATGCAATGAGGAAGCATCAAATCAGGCATATTTGTGTGTGTTTGTTTAATGTCTCACCCCAGCCAATGATGATGTACCAGTAGAAGTATCTCTTCTCGGGAAAGAAGGTCTCGACCAGCAACGTGAAAAGGTAAAGGCCCTCGATGAAAAGCCAGAAGTAGTTAGAGAGGACACAGTAGTGGAAGAATATCATCACCGCCCGACATTCCAGCTGCAGAGAGGAAGGAGACAAAGACAGCAGAGGAAAGTGTAAGAAAAACAGTGATGTGTGCTCACAGCTGAGACCACAGCTCTGCTGGCACGCACTCAGGCCTGTGTGTGTCACTCACAGTGTGAATGAAGCAGTGCTCGCTGTCCTCTTTGGCGTACAGCACGCCGTCTTTGATGAAGACAGAAATAGCTCTCAGGATGAACGACACAAACAGGTTCATGTGGATGAAGTTCCTGGTACAATGCAGCTTCCTGTGGAGGAAAACACAGTTAAAGAGAAAAAGGCCACAACACTTCGATGCAATCTAATGGTAATCATAGAACACAGCCAACTGGAAGTGGTGAAAAATAGTTGTTCCATAGCTGTAGCCCTAGTACTGCTAACTGCTTTAGTGGTAAAAGTGCTTCACGCAGCCAAAGTGATAGTACTTGTAATTGTAGTGGTTAAAAAACCAGTAGTAGCAATACCACTAGTGTTATTGGCAGTGCAATCCTAGCACTTGAAGTGCATTAGTAGTAATATAGCAGTGCAGCAGAAGAATTATTAGTAGTAATGGAGTTGTCAGCAATAGCAGAGGTAAAATGTAGTATTACAGAATGCTTCACATCTTCAGAATAAGCTAAAATACATGGAGATTTATTATAGAGGAACCAATGATCAATGGAATACTATCCCTGTAAAAATAATTACACACATTCTTCTGTTGATGAAAAACTACATAAAGTCAAATAACAAGAGGCCAAACACCAAATCAAATGTACTGTCACTTCCGCTGCCATGACGACCAAACATCTCACCTGAACCTGCACAGGATGACCATGGCTGTGGTGAGAGACACCAGAGAGGTGCTGTAGCCCACAGTGTACAGAGCCTTCACCGACACATAGTACATGTCCTGGATATGGGACACAAACATTTCATTAATCTCTGTTTAATTCTGTCTCTTCGTGTCTTTTTTGACAGCAGCAGCCAGAGGCAGGATGTTTTTTTATTTTGTCCATCTCAATGTACTGTACATCCTGCTCTCTTGAGCTTATTATTGATATCTGAAGAAGGTCTTGGGGGAGATTGTGGCACAAACATTTATTTGGATTTAAAAAAAAAAAAAAGCCTTCAGTGTGTATTTATTTATTTATTTGTTTAATTATTTACTTCACCATTTAATGCACTATACCAGATTATAGATTAGCATTAGTTCACATCTCTTGGCAGGTTAGAGTAACATAAAGACAGCACATAATACATTTACACACAAAGCATACACAATATTGTGAAGAATTAAAAATAAATAAATAAATCATGCCATAAGGGCCATCAACGACAAAATCAGTGAGTGCAGAGCTGCGCAGAATTATTGAGGTTTTTACAAAGAGCTGCAGCTCCTCACACCTTCAAGTGGGGGGGGGGGGCCACGTATTTGCAGCAGCTACAGAAAAAGCTTGACTTAATAATGGTTCAGCAAAATCAAGAATACAAGAAGATATTCTGTAGGATTAAATGGACTTTACCTGGCAGATGTGTACAAAATCATATAGTGGGGGGGGGATGGTACATGGGTGTATATGCAACTTGACGTGGAGGTTATTGCTGTTAAAGTTGGAATTAAATTTGAAAACAAACACAGCAGGAGACAGAGTAGTGTACTCACCGGATGGCTGCTGTTTCCTTCCTCATACAGGCAGGCATCGATGTAGTGAGGGAAAGTGTCTGACCAGCCAAACTCAGTGCAGTTACGACTCACCTTCCCAACCTCTGTGGAAACACACACAACACGCACGTAACACGCACACAAACGCAAACATACTGTATGTCAGAGTGCAACCAAGTAGAGTAGATCAACAGACAATTGCATGACAGGAGTAAAGTTATATACTTTTGCTCTCTATACTGTATATGTAGTATAGTATGACCCATGGTTTCAAACCTGGGGTCTAAGTCCACCTTAGGGGGCGCCAAAGATCACATGGGGGATGCAGAGCTTTGCCTCCTCTGAGGGTGTGAGGTTATTAAAATGATATTTGTGCATATTAAATTTGGAAAATCCCAATCACACACACAACTCGGCATCAACTAAATTTAAAATCCACCTTTTAATTTCGTTCAGCTATTTATGATCAACATCACCTGTTTTTGATTTTATAGAAGCACAGGAAAGTTTCTATCCATATCCACTGTGAGATTAGAATAGATGTTTATTTTTGCATTGTCCACTTTATTCTTTTGGTGTGTGTCTCTGACACCAGCAAGGGGGGTTTCAAGGAATAACGGTTGGTAACCACTGGTATATGCAATAGAATGTAATAAAGGCTATAGATTCAAATGTAAACAGAATAGGTGTTTTAACTTCAATACGTATAAAACAAGCATAAAATAATATATAATATATACATTTGGTATATTTTGTCCAATAGCATAATGGCAAGGGGTGTTCTAGTTATATAAACACCTGCATGTTAATCACAGGGCAATAATTGTGAGGACTCTCACTGGTATAGTTTCACTAGCCACTCTATCATCCCTCAATCTAAAAAAAAGTGAATAAAATACATCCTTACCTTCATAAATGAATCCTCACATTCATGCATTTAAATCTATGTCTCAGTTTCCTGAAATAGCAGTTTTACAGTGAATAATATCTAATATCTTCAAAGTCGAATGCATCACCTGGTTATTGGTGGTTAATGGTAACTGTGAAAGAGAAACCAACCGTAGTCTTCCTCGCTTATGAACTGAGAGAAGAGCTCTGGACAGTTGACCTCGACCACCTCGCCGATCTTGGCCGGCTGCCAACACGTCAGGTTGTCCCACATCCATGGACAACCTGTGGACACAACGGGCGGACAAACACACGCTGTCACGTTCTAACGAGCCATATGTTCATTTATTATTACATCAAACTCACAGGTCCTTCAAATACTCGTATGGTGCCAGATCTGATAGTTCTCATGCAGATATGATGTGTCGTTAATGTTGAAATGAAAGTACATTATTTGTATGCAGTGTCCTTCATTTGACAAAGGGCACTGTCAAGAAAAAGACTGGGGGAGCACTTGTGTGTATACAGCAGCAGCGCGGGGGGGGGGGGGGGGGGGGGGGGGGGGGGCAGACGTGTGTAACCCATCAGACTGTTGAATGACCGCGTTTTTAAGGATTAGAATTCACTCCTGAAACTTGATGAAATGATTAATGAATCATATTTAGAAAATGTATTATTTAATTTACTAATGGCCACTTAATTCTGGTCTTCTTCAATAGAACATGACAATGTTATATGTTTTGATCCAATGGAGAGAGAAACAGACGTTAAACACAGCACGTATACTGTGAGTGTAATTGACAGTTGTTACTGCTGGTGCTAGGTTGTCTAGTTGCAAAAACTGTCATGGTCACAATCAAATTGTGAATCTTATGGCGCTTTTCCAATATACAGTTCTAGCACGACTCAGCTGTACTTGCTTTTTTTCCCCATTGGGAATAGTACCTGGTACCTGGGACTTTTTTTTTTAGTGCCTGATCTGGTGAGCTTCCACCCTTGTGGTCCGTCGACAAGGTGCAGACATTCCTATGTTTGGTGGCCAATGAGAGGATTAAATTATGTCATAGCAGATTCACGCAGGAGGTACCATGAAGTAATGAAAAATGAGTCCAGTCGAGTTGATTATACAGGTGGATAATGGAAAAGCGCCACTTAGGGGTTTAAAATGCAAAGTAAAAAACATTTTAATACAGTCAGTGAGTGTGAAATAGATTTAATAGATTTTAAAAAAAGTAAGGCCTCCAGTAATTGTGGCTGATTATATCGTTGATGCTACAGTGGGAGGCGGAAGAACTGTCACAAAGCATCGCTTGGTCTGAGCTTCCATTCATCACTCATCTAATGTGCCAGAGAGATGCCTGTCACTCATTGTTTCAAGGATCGACTTTCATTTGCTGCATCAACGTTGTCATTATCATCATGATGAGAGGCTGAGAGCTAAAGCCTCTGTCTAGAAACAGAGGCACAGCATGAGCCATCAGTCTAAATAGGATTTTGTGGATTTTCCCTTTGGTCCAGCTTTGTCTGATCTGTGCTACACATCAAGCACAGACGTGTGTACAGGCAAACTGTCTTTCTAATGATCGACAGACAGTTTGCTGAATTATCGCCTTCTCATTAGCAGGAAGGCCCTGAACATGTGCTTGTTATCTTGTGGCTTTTTTTCTTAATTTTAATTAGCCTGTGTTTAAAACAGCTAACAAATTATTGTTAGTATGTGGGGGGGTGATTAAATGGCAGAACAAACACAGACGTACCAAATTCTGGATCGTTTCCAGGATCGTCAGAGGCCATCATTTCCATGCATTTCTCCTGCTCCCTCTTGATCACGCAGTTAGTGGGCACCTGTTGGCTCCAAACCTGGTGTGCACAAGTGGAAACACACACAGCAGAGAAAGAAACAGGGATTCAAGTGGCTGAACATTACATTAGACCAGAGAGGAAGGACTCAAAGGTTGAAAAGGAAGAGCCTGCTTCATTAGCTTTACCATGTGGTTCACACCACAGCGTGGGAGAGGGCTTTGCTCTGGGATCTGTTTTAACACTCCGCCAATTAAACAAGCCATTTCAGAGTGCCTGGTACTCTCCCTCTCGCTGTGCTATCTGACCCAGAGGTGAAGCATTTTTCTGAGGGGAAACAAGGCAGGAAAGTCTCTCATCCGTGCACTTTACACACCAGACCATGCCAGGCGTTACTCCCATGAGTTAAGAACCACAGACAGATACACACAGTGAACTGTTTACACTCGTGCTCTTCCAGGAGCAATTACAAAGGCAGCCAGAGTCACAGAGCTGTTATTCCAGATCCAGAGCTCACGTCCAGTGACGCCTCCGTCACAGCCGCTGTGAATGCGCAGTGCTCTGACTGACGCTGGTGCTCAGGAGTGGAAGAGGGGAGGGGGTTTGGTAACAGAGTTCGGCCGACTACAGTGAAGATGATTTTTGAGTCTGTGTTGGCGTCAGTCTGGGAGGCGCCACGTCACACTTTTATGAGGTGCAGCAGGGGAGCAGTTGAAGCTTCACGAGCTGACGTTGGCACAGTTTGCTTGGGAAGGCGATGCTCTGAGTCATACACTGAAATGGTTTTATTAGAGCAATAGAGACGGCAGTTTTGGGGCATTGTGTGAAACAAGTGTCGACACTGTCCCTCTGCATCCACAAATCTGCTGGATGATTCATGTGCTGTGCTCCCGGCAACAGCACCATTACTGCAGCGCTACTGTTGCAGGTGAAACAAAGCAGTAAAACAGACTGATTGTTGAAAGATGGTTGAATTGTGTCTTTTGGCGACTAGAGAATGAATGGAAAAAAAAAAATGGTGGATGTTATTCTGTCTTAAAAGACTTAGATATTGTAGGCACTAGTCATTTAAACTGGATTGAAATTAAAATTTACATTCATAATGACATGAGTAATCACTGGCATTAGTCTTTACCCTTTTTAAATTGTATGTAAAGCAAATGCAGAGCTTTTTCTTTTCATATATTGTACATGTTACAAAATAGTTACAGAATAATGCAAACATAGCTATGGAGAAAGGAAATATGAGTTTCTCTCCAGGCTTCTTTTCAGGCTCAATGCCACGCCACAGTTAGAATAACTCATCCTCAAACACTGTAACAATATCAAAAACTGTTCACTTGTGAGTAACTGCACCTGTTCCTACACTCCTGCATTTGATTTGCCACACTGGATGTAAAATCACACAGAAAAGCTCTGCCATTTTATTTAAAATTCCTAAAGATGAGGGAAAGAAGTAGCAAGATGATGAACAGGAAGAGCAGACGCCTGCTTTGAGGCTGCAGTACCACTCATAGCGAAAGAGGGAGACAAAAGAGCAGGGCTGTAACTAAACCAGCTCTAAACCAGAATGGTGAAAATGATGCTTTGCTACATGTTTGTTAAACAAGTAGTTTGATAACTAACTAGGTTAATAACACATTTTCCAGCATGGTAAGAGATTTTACATTTTATTTTACACACTGTTAAAGCTGAACTCAACAGGTCAATTAACATATTCAACAAAAGAGTGAATATTAGAGAGAAAAACTTATGAGCTCATACTTAAATACAGGGCAGATTTTGTCAGGGATTAACTGTGACCTAATTGAACACTAGTTTAAATGTCACTCCTCATCCAACCCTGTGTAAATATCTTAGTTTGCTTGTTCAAATTCACTGGAAACTTTTTGAAAAAAAGGTATGGGTTTATTATAATGAGTTATTGTTGAATGTGTAAGTTTTCCTTTTTTTCATACGCGTGCTGTGACATAAACCAAAATAGGTGTCAAAGAAACTGGACCATGTGTTAACTAAACAATCATTTTTCCCAAAGGAGAATGAATATTGAACTTTAAAATAAAAGTTGTTACCTCCTTGAGTAATTAAATATCTGTTTGCTAAGGCTTTAGCCGTCACAACTTGTGTTATTTTTAGCTCATGTGAAAGAGCCACATTATCTCATATTCATAAGGCGCGGCTTTGTCAATCGTCTACAGTGTTAAATCATGATGACACAGGTGTGCACATTAGGTAAGGAATTAATTCAAAAGCCAGGATCAGGCTGCATGATTTGATTACTGACATGGTTAAATTCTGAGATTTGGATTAGGAGCTCTCCTCTCATTCATTTTTTTTCAATGGCATATTACATTATTAACTAATAAATGTTTTTAATTAAAGGAGAAGCTGATGCATTGATCAAGAGAAATACAGCTCAGTACACTTAAAGCTGCTCTTAATTTTAGTCACTGAAAAAAAAAGTGGGCTAATTAACACGAAAAGTCAACACATCAGCACTTGCCCACTGTAAAAAATAAAATTTAAATAAACTACTTAGGTGTATATATATATATATATATATATATATATATATAGGGGTCCAGGGCCCCCTCAGGGGGGGCACCAGAGATCACATGGGGTGCCCCGAGCTCTGTCTGCTCCGATGTGATCAGACACTCTACTGGATAATCAGAACTTGATATCACCCAAAATTAAAACCCATTTTTTGGTCCACCTTTTAAATTTATTAAGCTAACGCCTCTGTGACCTCTGAACTAAGCGAGTCTCATCATTTCAGTTTCAGCATCTGTACAACAAACTATCATGTCTGAGAAACGTAAAAGTACCAAAGACTGACTGGTGACAGAGAACAAGGCAATATCTCAAGAGTTATCTTGGTTGAGATCATCAGGCATTTCCTATTCCAAACCATTCAACAGAAAACTTAGAATTAACAAAACATAAATATCAATAGCTGAAATTATTTATCTGGAAACAATTTGACACATGATCGACTGTAATTTTAATACCCTGTTCACACAGCTCTGAAAGAAAATCACATCTGAGTCACATCAAAAAAAAAAAAAAAAACTGGATATGAGTCACGTGTAGGCCAAACTAATAATAGTCATGACAGCCAAAGGTGAGTGTAGAAAGATGTGTGAGAAGCACTTAAACTTTATGGTAGTGATGCAGAGTTCTAACAACCAGAGCATGAGAGAGAGGAGGATGGGGTGGTTGGACGGTGGACTGTAATCATAAATTACATCATAATATATATAAACTTTAATTTAGTTACAGCAGTATATTCTGTCTATACTGTCCACTGTGGCGTCGTAATGGATGACAAACATGACTCTTTCAGGTCGTTAAAAACCCATGCGACCAAATGAAATCGCACATTAACTCATTTGCCGACTCTGCGCTTATCAAATACCCATGCTATTCTAGTTAGAATCTCGTCCACAATTTGGACCACCACACCCTCACCCTACAGTATATCATTTTTTAACACTGCCACTTAATTAATAGATAACAACAAATAACTGTGGCAATCTTGCAAGATTTTAGAGCAGAGCTCAAACTACGTGACACACTATTAGTGTCACATCTGCCTGAACTAAATCATTTAAATACATCAATTTCGTTCAAACTGCATATGCACAGCAGGAACAGCTTCACAGCACATGTACATGACCAATCATGTGCTGCTGCATAATTAAGGCCGAACGATCAGATGGTGATTGGAGTGTCATGTAACATTTTAATTTAAGAGAAATAAATTGTTGTGAATCCTGCACTTTTAACTTTTCATGGACGGTTTGTTTTCTTCAGGGAGACAGATATCGTGCTGTATCGCTATATGAATGTCTTGCAATATATTGATTATCGCAAAATGTATCGTATACCATGTGATTCCCAACACACTGTTCTCTGGCTGTGATTTTCATTCACACAGTCGTAGGTTTTTACCTCAGCCTTTTTCATTATTTTGGGTTTCTTCATGTTATATACTCGATTGTGACACACACACAAAAATAGAAACCACAATGGCACATAATGTGCATTTACACCAAGAGGAACACAAAAGTTTATATACAGTCAATGCAGATGACGAACATAGATAAGACTTTTGTGTCAGACATACTGAATGACTCAAGATCTGTGAATAAGTGAAACTGTCATTGTTCCCCTTCAGTCAAGTTCGAGTGCAAATGTTTCAACTCAAAATCCATTTTGAGTTGGATTTTCAACAATAAATTCATGTCAGCACTGAGACGTCTCCAACTTTCAGTGTTGTATTGGAGGACTGCTCCTGTACATGCATGACCCCAGTGAGCAAAATGTACTAACATAGATAATCTAGCAACAGCAATCACACAAGTCACATGACATGTAAAATTGCTTTGTGTTCAATGAAGCCCAAAAGCCCCAAATTCAAAAACCTCTATCTCACAATGATAAAGTGGTGAAAATAATCCTGATCCAGACCTGCACCAAAATATAACATCATTATTCTGGGCCCAGACCTTGTTCATCCACAAAGTTGTGTGAAAACTACTTTCCCCACAGTTCTGCTAAAAACATGCAAAACAGCTAATAGACATGGCTGTAAAAAAGTTGATATCACTGCAAACATTGCCACCATTTTGTAGCACACCTATAGGCAACAGCACCAGCACATCCACAACAACATCCACAACAACATCCACAACATAAACAAAATGACCCCAAACATCAGGAAAATGCAGCATTATGAATAATTCCTACTGTAGGAAACATGATTTTTGAACCTGTGCAGGCTCTCAATGCTTGCTTAAATGTGTAAATTGCTAATAGTTGTTATTGTTTTTAATCCTCATCATTTTTAATCCTTAAGACTAATTTGTTATGTAGATAGTTGTAATTACCCAGTATCACTATGATATAACCAATATCCTTATTTGTTATTCCTGAATATTTAAACCAGTTCATGATGGAGTGTGCAGGTGCTCGGGCTCATATCGTTGTGTGACTGATTCTGCTTTTCTTTCCAGCTTTCAATGTTGTCCTTTTCGTGTTTACACCCTGTTTCTCAGTTACTGACTGAATATGTTTCCACGCACATTTAAGTCGAGCTACGCTTGAAGCGTCACTATGCCATGTGTTAGACCAACTTTGGGAAATGAATTAATTTTCTACGGCTTTATCCTCCACCTGAGGGGTTGCGTGGGGCTGAACACCAGGACAGGTCACCATCACATATAGATTAACTGTAACCACTCACAACTCGTGCTTGTGAGTGGCTGTTTAAGTTCAAATTTAAAGTGTCCATTTAATCTCTGCATGTTTTTGGACTGTGGGAGGAAGCAAATGAACCCGTAGAGAACGCACGCACACAAGGGGAGAACATGCGAAGACCACAGACAAAGGCCCTCAGTCAAACCGTGAGGCAACATCGCCAGCCACTGGTCCACCGTCCTCACGCTCTGTCTCAACCATCCTCCATCGTTTATTATCTTCTCTTTCTCCTCAAATCCATTTTTCTCAGACAACACTTCAGCTTCAGGAATGATGAGTCACAGTTAGAGGAGAGGAAACAAGGGTCTTCTGCCTCTTTGCAGATTCAGGGAAAACACTGAATAATCAATGAATGAATAAATAACAAGAGAGTCCATCCTTAACTGCACTTCTGCCACACACTGATCAATGAATTATTGATAAAAGCACTTGGTTACTTTAACAATTGCTATACAAGTGCATGGAAATCAGACCTCAGTCCTGTGGTGTTGAATGTATTCATGCGAAGCTCCACCTGTTGTGTCTCTTTTAGCGTATTGCTTTAGCTGCCACTCACTTTTACTTGGATATAGTGAAGACACATCACTCATTTTAAAGGTCCAACAAAAGAGTGATATCAATCAGATATTCAGATAATCAGACAAAGTAATATCAATCAGCTTACCAAAGCAGGGAGGAGAAGGGCAAGGATAAGTGGGCTGACGTTGGCAGTAGACATTTTGTGTTCCACAGTTTAGTCTGAAGAGCGAACTCCTGCAGCCACAGCAACACTGCTCACCTTGGGATCTGAAAAGAAAAAAAGCAAATGTGTGGGATGTTATGAAGCATGAAGCGTCATTATTTCTCACCAGGACATAAACAACTCATTACTTTGTGAAGCACTCAGAAACACTCTGACAGGAGGAAAAATTTGGAAAAAAGTCCATTAAACTCCATTTGGCTCTGGCTCTGACTCAGAGACAATGTATAATGCATGCAATAAATTATCCTCCTCTCTGAATTCTTTTCATTTGTGAAGTCAATCATTAAATATTAATTCACAAACAAATATGAGATATGTGTGCATTTGCATACAGAGCTGTGGTTCTGGAAAGGAAAAATAGTGGACAGGAAAAATAGTGTAAACAGACCGGACAGATATTAATACCTGGTGTGAATGGGGATCAAACAACCATTCATGTCACCCTAATGATCCCATTCAAATCAGGTATTAACATCCATGATCATGACCAGGTCTAAGATTCTGTTCAGACCTGGTACAAACATCCATACTCAGTAGTCCGATCATGGCCAGACCACACTAAGTACAGGTCTGAACTGGTTCTAATATGTCCCCAGATCCAATCATAGAAACCACATTCAGCGGTGGTTTAAGGACACATTTGTCCACATTCCAGAGCTAAATGAACGCAATCTGTCCTACAGAAAAATTTGATAACTGTCGGCTCAGCTGACATCATCTGATGATGGTAGCGGTAGTTTCACAGCATTACTACACTAATACATTTATTTATTTCAGTGTAAAATTCCTGTACAGACACATCTGTACAGTCTTTGTCTTGCAAACAGTTATGATGTCCATGTGTTTTTGATGTGTAAAAGCCCAGATCTGGTCACATGAGACACATTTATTTTAATTCCAGGTGTCATACTTGGCACAATCTGGCTGTGATCTGGTCACTGAGGGCGGATTATAATGCCAAGTCTGAACAGATTGTGCATAAAAGCAACCAGGACGCGTCAGAGAACCGTCTCCTCAGTTCACCTGCTGCACTTCCACAGAACACTGAAATTTACTTTACACAGACCATTCATTGATTCATTTATCAATTATAACACTAGTCATTAAATTATTTGCTTTTTTTTCTTATGGTAAAAATCTCATTTCATGTTACAGCAGTGTGAGCAGTGCTTTGATTGATTCAGCTGTGTCCATATTTATTCACTTATAATAAGACATGAATATGGCCGGAATGTATTTTAATACTGCTGCTTTAAAGATGCTGTCCACTTGTGCCTGGATCAATTCCAGGTCTGAATGGAGCCAATAATGAGTATTTGTGACCTCAGCGACTCTCACGGTGTCAATAGTGAAGTAAAATGATTGGGACCTTCTCCATTAGTCTCATACAGTTTTACTGTATGAGACAAGGTAAGAGTTGAACTCTGACCTTGTCTGCATTAACAATATATGACCTACGGACACACTTAAATTTGAACACCTCTTACTTATTTTAATTTAAATTTGAAGATACAATGAATCCTAAAAGATGTGACCCACCATAGATTATCAAACTTTTAGTTGATTGACAGGTGATTATATTAGTCTGCTAATCTATTAAGACATTTTCCCAAAATGATAACACTTTGAAATCAATGAGTGAATTTTCAATTTGACATTTGCCAATGCTGAAAAAGACAAGCAGGACATGTGCTGCTTTTGAAAAAAATCCACCACTAATGAATTTTTAAATCATTTTTACTCAGTAACAGTATGAAACCTTTACCAGTATTGTAAAATGTTGTACTCTTGCCTTTGGTACAAGACGACCTGGGGTTCGCGACCCAGTCGGAACAAGGGCCTTTATGCATTTGTCTCTATGTGGACGTACGATGGACTGATGACCTGTCCAGGGTGTACCGCGCCCTTCATCCCTTCATCCGATGAGTGAGTGACAGTGAGTAAAACCATGTGAATGTATTTATGTGTCACTGTAAGCGTGTAAGAAGCAGGACTGAGCACGCGGGCCTCGTCCCACTGGGAGAGCTTGGCAGTTTGGCAGTCGTACCCCACCGGAGCTCTGCCAGCAACAAGCCCCTCCTGCCGTTGTCAGGAGCAACAGCTGAGAAAGCTGCCGAGTTTGGATCTGAACTGGACCACATGGACACAGATCACCCTTCTGCCCCTTCTTCTGCTCGACTGTAAACAGATCATCTTCTCCTCCAATTATGTTTAAAAAAAAAAAACAGGAAACAGCAAACAGGTTGCTAGAACTGCAGCTGTGAGTTGGAAATGCCCAATGTTAGTAAACCTAAAAAACACCTGTCAAACATGTTGCCAATGGATAATTAATGTATAACATGTTTTACAGTCTGTGACTGTCAGTTATCTCTCCTCTCATCATGTGACAAATGTCACTGCTGCTACTCAGAGCAGACAGTTTCACTTTTGTGAAAAATTACAAATATGTCTGCAAAAGTAGAATCAGATAATGGGAAAGTTATGTGCATAGAATAGAATAGAATAGAAGAATAGCTGTTATTGTCATTTTACATAAAATACAACAACATTTTTCTGTGTAGTGCCTGATTCTAAAAACAGTAATAAAACAGTTTCACTCACACACTACAATTATGCTGTACACTACACTACATGTATATGATCATACACACAGTACAATCGTCCTAGACATAAGAATGAGATATTTAGCATTAAAAGTATCTCAGTGCACAATTAAATTAAAGAAGCTATGTACGTGAACACTGTGTAACACCAAAACTTAGTTTTTTTACTGTGTTTCAATATATAAATGAAACATAAACAAAACCAAATCTAATGTTTAGTCTGTATTTCAGGTAGAAACAGTGGAAGGAATCACTTCTACTTGTATTACTGTGAGTCCTCCGCTCTGAATACAAATACGTCACAGCCCTGCACAAACACAGTACCTTCATTCATATTTTGCTAGACACGACATGAATGAGAGTCTGCGGCTTTGCCAGAGCCGCCACAATGGCTGCTGATGTTCTTCCACAGAAAGGCTTTCATGTTGAGTACCTGAGCACGGAATATCATCACTTTACATCGCAGAAAAACAAAGAGTAAAAGATATAAACTAGGAAATCCTTGACAATGTCTCACACTGTCGTGTCTGTGTGTGTGAGAGAGAAACTTCAAGTCATATCCACACTAGCACCGGCTACACAAAGAAGTAATCAAAAGTAAAACTCCATCCATCCTCTCATTTTCTACCACTAGGCTATTGCTGTGAGGCCACAATGCAGGCCACTGCTCCACCAGGTGGCCCCTCCGTGTGTGTGTGTGTGTATCTGTGCCAATATCTGGTCTTATTCATCAGTAACACACATGAAAACCAGCAAAAAGGCATATCCTAAAAAAATAATAAATATTTAAAGTGTGTTTAAGGGGAATTGTCTTCCTTATGGGGACAAAATCAAGCCCCCATAATGTCAATTACTACATTTTAAGTTGAAGACATGTTGAAGTTTGGCTGATGTTATGGTTAGGTTAAAGTTAGGGTTAGGACAGTGGTAATTATGGTTAAGGTTAGAGAAAGTCTCCAGGAAATGCATGTAAGTCAATGCAATGTCCCCTGAAGTCATGGAAACCAGTGTGTGTGTGTATAGCAGCTGCTCAGGACTCTTGTCCCTCAGCTGTAATCAGCGGCTTAATGAGTCTCAGTGGCTTTCATGTTCAACACTGTCAGCCTTAGTGTGTGTAATGTTTGAAGCTTCACACACATAATTAAAAATAATACACACACAAGCTTGTTCCGTCTCTAAACTAAAAGCACACACGTGCCTTCTGTGCAAAGTTTCCAAGAGGAGGAGGGAATGAAAACAGTGGAGGAAACAAAGGAGAAAGTAAAATGGATTTCTTAAGAATTTGAGTGGGTGTTGGTGTCAAGAGAGACATTTCCTCTCGGGAGAAAACAAATAAGCAGGAAATGAGAAGCGAGGGTTTGTTAATGATCACCTATGATGCAGCAGAGGGAGAGAGAAAGCCAGTGATGAGATGCAGAGAAGGGAGAGGAAGGAAAGGGGAAGAGGACGAGATGGAGGGAGTGAGCGAGTGAGTGAGTGAGTGAGCGGAGAAAGAGGGAAGAAATGAAGAGATTGTGAGCGTCCTAATGATAAGTGTCTTCGTGTTTGGTTTTGGTGGGACACCAGGATTGATTTTGTCCCCCACAGCATGTCTCTCTCATGCTTGGACAGCTGCTGTGGCCTGTAAACAGTGGGGTCATTCACCAGCTAAACCACCTTTAAGTCCTCTTCTCTCTGTGCCTCTCATCACACACATGCTTTCAACAGAGAATTTAAGGGGAAAATACTTCAAGAATCATCATCTAATGTGTTAATCCAACACTGGGCTGACTAATTCCCACTGAACATCACAGTAAGTCACTTAAGTCTATATTTAGACTATGAAGGGAATTAATATATACAGAAATGACTTAGTCTTCATTATTTTGGGGAAGGAGAGGGAGGTGCACATATTACAGAGAGAGAGAGAGAGAGAGAGAGTATGAAAACTGTCCTGGTTTCTCGCTCCAATTATGTCTCGATTTTCCCACAATCCCCTGGGGAGCCACTTAGTCATGAAAGACTCTTTGGAGGGGAAAAAAAAAAAAGTTAATTTTTAAAACGGCATCTGGAGCAGCTGGATCACACCTGCTTCTACAGCTGTGACTAACAATTATATTCATACTCACTGAATCTGTACATTATTTTATCAATACATTCATTAGGAAAACAATTAAAATTGCCAATCACACCTTCAGACAGCATACAGATGAGAAATGTCTGTCTGTCCATTATTTATTTTCTTACTTTAGATGCTTGAGTACCTTGATTATTTCCCCATCTGTTTATCTTTCACTGGCCTCTGTTTGTCGATCCACGCCTTGATGTAACATATTGATTGTTGTTTGTGTGAGTGTAACCGGGGTAAGCTGCGGATAAATTGGCCCTCTGGGATCAATGACTGAATCCTAGATATTTACATTTAAGACATCTTTCTAATGAATCAGTTAAACTTCACACAGTTGGCAATTAATAATTAATCAGTGATTCACTGCATAAAAATCATTACTAAGAACCTTTGCTTAGAGCAGAAGGCAGACAGAAGACCTGAAGATGCACAAGCACCTAAGACTCAAGAGTTACAATGGATTAGTGGATGCTGTCCAACATAACTAAAGCATCCTTGGAAAACAATGAACCCTACATGTCCCTATGACAACGTATAAGGAAAAGTGTCTCTCATCATCACTCGATTGCACCTGGATAAGTTCTTTGTCAAATTATTCCAGGGTTTTTGATGAATTTTGGGCCAAATTCTAATATTTTTTTTCCAGGTTTTGTATAAGTCACAATGGAAACAATGGATTTGTATGAAACTATCTGGCAATTATGGCCCAAGGAAGAAGTATACACATTTGCGTGGTTCCATGGATATTATTTTACAGATTTAAAAATAAATAAATAAATAAATTGTCAACCTCACAAGCAAGAGGTGTGTTTTGCCTCTGTGGAAAGTTGAGTGGCTTTCGTGGTGGTCTGCAATCTTTGGGTGCTTTCTTGCTAGTATAGTTGTCTTCTTCAAGAATTCAACTCTATAATAAATTGGTTTATAATCCTGTGAAGCACAAGTTAATACCCTACAGTCAATTCCAACATGTACACCTCGGGTAACAGCCTAAATTGGTTGTGAAAGAGATTTGCTGTTTTGCCAGTGTTTCCAAAACCTTCTATATCGGAAACCACATTTAACGATGGCAAACTAATTGTGACAGAGCAAATGTATAATGTAGCGAGTAACTGACAGCCATATCCGTAACACTTAAGTGACTGCATTGGTAAACAACTGGTTTTCAAGAGATGTTTCATAAATTAATTTTAATGCATATTAGTTAACATTTTTCCACATAAATATTAACTATAAGGTTGGGAAAACTCTGCAAACTAGTTTAGGCACATCAAAAAAAAAGATCTCCCATGACCCATCTGTTGGTCATGACCCAGTGTTTGGGAATCACTGCAATAAGCTAATTATGAATGTTGACACATGAACTGTATGTTTAAAAGAACTGCATGCAATAATCTAATCAGTAATGTCAACACATGAATTGCATGTTTCCCTCAGGCCGGTTTAAACAGAATACATCAGACTGGGATCCTGTGTATTTCTACTCTGCAACCACAGTAACCACAAAGATTAGTGTTCTTCATGAGAGCAATGTCCTGGCATGCCATTAGCTGTTCTGGTCAGGCTGGTAAACAGAGAGAAAAAAGTCTGGTGTTGTGTGTTCATTGATTACTGGCATTTTGGTAACAACAAACGTACTGATATCTGCGAAGATTCTTACTCATCTACAGTGTATTTAGAGTTTTTCATCAGCCTTAACTAACGCGTTTGGTTACAGACTGTGATCTGGATTTTTGAACTCTTTGAGAGGAACATCCTCAGTATGACGCAGGAGTATTAAAAGGATATTCAGGAAAACTGTAGACTACAAAAGCCAACTGCTTTTCAATCCAAACTCAGTCTGGCCAGTGTGCATCACATGTAGGTTCCACAGTCAGAAGCTGGATAAGACCCTGAAGAACCAGCTCCTACTGTAAATGAGAGAAGGAGGCACGTTATCATTATCACTTATTTTTAGGGACCTTTTTTCCTAAAAATATAAACGTAGTAACACATTACACTTGAATACAGCACATTTAGTTATTTGTCATTTCATTCACATGAAGGCCAGGTCATACTTCCTTTCTGCAGTGTTCCATAAAAAACCTCGACTTTGAGTCCACACAGAGCACACGTCGACTGCACATGTTCCGTGTAGCGGACTTTCCAGTCCAGTTTGTGGTGTGCGTTTTGTTTTGGTCAAAAGAGCCAACAAAGATGACAATAACCATGGAAATTTGCTTGAGGTTATATGAAACCAACACACCAGCACAAAGAAAATTTAAGATGGAGTGTGCATGTGTGAAATTCGAGACTTACGCAGAACAGATCAACAGGCATGTACAAGCATGTGGAGCTGTTTGATGTAGAACATGGTAAGAAAAAAAAGGCTGACCACTTGCTTCCAAAACTGACATCACGTCTGTCCTGTGCCGTTGTGGCGAGGGTCAAAATCAAACACAGAAGTTCCACAACCGTCAGTCTTTCAATCCCACACCAGCAGGAAAACTTATCTGAGGGAAAATACAGGCAGCCTCACCCCAAATACACAGAGAGAACAAACAACACCAACAAGTTAAGTCAGACCTCGTTTAATGCCTTTGGATACGAGTTACTGGTTTAAAGTTTTTGTTGTTTTCATTTGACAGCCTGCAGTCACTGCCAGGCCCTTTGTGTTGATGACATCAAGATGATGCAAACTCAAGTCAGGCGCAAATATACAAATAGGTGTTACAACCCAAACTGATTTTCTTCTTTTTTGGTATTAGGTATTTGGTATTTAGATACTGGTAATTTTCAGTATCATAGTGTGACTCAAAGAAGAACAGAGATGGAGAGCATTAATGGGCTATAAGCAGAATTTGTCAGTCATTAAATGCCAATTTGATGAGTTTCTTTTATTTTACTGTCTTTACTGAAGATGCCCATTTAACATTTTTAGTTGAAAATGTCAGTCAGACAACACTTGGATTGTAGTTACTGATTAAACCATAGTTTATATACAAAGATGGACCTCAGCCTTGTCTTCCTACCACTGTAGATGTCTGAGTAAGGGCTTATCCTCTGCCTGAAGGCACCAAAGCCCTGAGTCGTGACTCTCCCTCCACTTTACAGCACTGCTGGTGTGATATTTTCTTGTGTCACATGTAGAATCTGCCCGTTCTTCTCAATAATCCAGATGTTAACCTTTAAAGATAGATTAGGCAACCTAATTTTGGTGTCTGATATAATCCCGTGATAACCTTTTCTTCATCATCCTTCAGTAAAAGAAACGCATCCTCAAGTGTTGTGTTGCAGCATAAAAACACACTGGGAGGACACCACGTGACATTTGGTCTCAAGCTCCTCATACATTGGTCTGCTGCTCAGGAAAATAATAAGACTTTTGCAACTAATACTTGAGAATAACATCAAATTCAACATGTTGATATGACATTTATTAAACCACTTGCCAAAACATAACTTTTTTTTAGGCTGTACAAATGCAGCAATGTTGCAGAAAATTAAAATAGCAAGGTTTTTCTGGGAGATCAGGCTGGTATTTTACACTGAGAGAGTTAGTTCACTCTGCCTATAGTGGCAGGAAAAACAACTGCACCAGTACCAGTTTCAAGCCGTCAGCGTTCACTGCACACTTTTAATCTCTGGAGCTCGAGCAAAATATCGCAGCACTTGACAGACTGAATAGACTGAACATATGGAAATGGTCAGAACAGATATTCATCCAGATTTGTAACTATGTAACTTTTAATTCTATACGTGGTCACTACCCGAACAGAATCTGATGCCTCTGGATTCCCATTGCTCAGTTGTTTTGAGCACGTTTTATGGCAGTGATCTAACTCTGCTGTCTCTCAGGATCTTTGCAGTGTACTCGTTCCAATTACAGGGCCTGAAAAAGAGTCCTAAATTGTTATTTTTCGTCACTACCTCTGGTATAATTGGCTTGTCTCCGACTGCTCTGGCGTCCTGGGGCTCGACAGCCATCTACCATCCTCACGTTTTATGAACACAGCCAGCAAAGAAACGAGTTGCCTGACATATTTTGGTGGTATATACAGTAAATGCTGCCTGATAAATGCATCAATGGATTTAAACAAACAAAAGGTGTGGTGTGTTGTTTGGCTGATTGCGTGATGTCAGCTGCTGGAGCTCTATAGCAAATGTCTGTTCTAAATCTAAAGCACATAAGGGTTCAACCTGCCGAGAGACTACAGATGGAAATTAGCCTCTGGCTACAACCTGGAATATTTACATTTTAATGTTTATGTACATGGTGTATGTACATATACTGTATGTAAATGTAGTGTTCCACCTTTTATGTAATTTTTGTGAGCACTCTTGTCACTGTTTTTTGTTTCACTGAATGTATTCTCATTTTTTTCCTCTGTAACAGCAACCTGTCAAGGGACTACAGATGGAAACATCCTGGCATATTTACATTTTAATGTTTATTAATATGCATTGTCTCTTTCTTTAAATAAATCAACAAAAAAGGGTATATCCTTGGTGAAATCTATTTAGTTACTCTTTCTAATATGCAGCCCTCTTTGCACTGGTGTTCATACATGACGTGGTCATTCAAGCATGGGCGTGTTGTAAGGCTGTCGTGCTGAGAGTGGGCACAACGCATAATGTTCTCCCCTCTGCTGCTCGGACCAGCCAGCACTACACGGCTAATTGGACCATTTAAATGTCAGTGTCACTGAGATGAAGGAGACAGAAAAGCCCCCTCCATCATTCATCAGCACTCGCACTATAAATGTTTTGTCTCAGGTTTTAGCAGCAGCATCTCACTGACGTGCTGGACGTTTGTTCCTGCTGGGATTTGCTTGACCTGCAGGAAGCAGAGTGCTGTTCCAGATGTGAACTGTACATTTGAGCAATTTCATTTACAAAATGTGCACATGCAGTGTTATCATTTTGCATAAACCAGCTCAAATCAAGGTGACTGGACTGGAAAACATCTTCCACGCTCAGTGCATGAATTGATTTTTTATTCTTTTTTTTGCTAAGCAGTCTTAACAGCATCCATCTGGCCTTGAATGAGGATTTGTGGTGGATATGGCACTCATTCATCACTCTTTATGAATGAGGCTGCAGCTGAGCATTAAGAATGTCAACAAATGGCTGCAGGGGTGATGTTATCAATCAAAATATGACTGATACACCTTCTTTCATTCCTTCTTTCTTTCCAGACCATCCATACAGACAGGAGGGAGGAAAAAGAGAGCAGCAATTATGATTCCACAACAGTGGGCTGCATTACAAGGTCACTCATGTGCAGCTTTCACCCTAAGGCCTTGATTTCTAGGATCTTCATGGATGCAAGAGCGAGAAACACCACAACCTTAACTACATAGAACAGAATGGTAATATCAATGTTAAGGGTGTGTGATGTGTTTCCTGCAAAAACACAGACTTTATGTACAAAGCAGTGATGTAATGATGTGCTGTATGTATAATTTAATGAGAAACATCAAGGAAACAGCTGATCAAAGCACAGTGTGAGCATCAAATATTAAGAGTTGTCTATATTTTCTTTATTATTGAGTAAGACTGATCCTCCTCATGCATATGAATAGATATAAAGTATATGGGTCGTGCATTTTTCAACATACTCTGTGGATCTGTGAGCTTTTTCCCCCTCTTATTTCGCCTACAATGAATTCATCTCATATGGAATCTGTGACAAATATTTGCAGTCTCTACGCACAGTGCGCAAGGGAAGGAGCGACTGCAAGATCCCGGCACGCAAATGTATTTTTTTACACCCTCACACATACACACACACCTTTCCACAAGCATTTCCTAAAACCATTATGACAAATTCTCTAGTAAATTCGTGGATTTCTGACTGATCTTACCGCTGTTTGTGCCGCGCGTTATCGCCAAATGAAAGTCCTGCGCGCTGGATGCTCCGCGCCGAGCTGCTCCGCAGAGGGAGGAGGAGGTGCGGGACGAATCAGCCCCCTCACGGAGCCGCAGGGGTGCGAGGATCCCCGGTGGCAACTTCCATCCGAAATTCAACTGAACTGGGACTGAACGTTGCTCGTTTCCCCACAATGCGACCGTTTCATAAGTGCTGCATCTGATCCGAGGATGACTGTTCGCTTCGCCCTCAACACAAGAATGCACCAAGCATTTCAATTCAACTACTACCCCCCCCCACTCTCTCTCTCTCTCATCCACTCACGCATGCGCACGAGGAAGCTGAAATCCAATTTCGCATGATGGATGGAGACATAAACGTGTTGCGTTAAATAATCCAGTCACACCAGATTCAACTGAGAGAATGAGAGGGATGCGATGAGGTGCGTGCGTGCGTGCGTGCGTGCGTGTGTGTGTGATTAGCTCACTTGAGCGTGACATGTAATGAACCTGCAAAACTGCTGTAATGGCACATTGTGTGTGTGTGTGTGTAGGCCTAAATGGTCTCTTTAAACAAAGTGCACATTAGATCTTCTATTAAAACCTGGAACCCGTGAGTGCAGGTGTATCTCCAGGTTTATGTCCATCATCATCATCATCATCATCTTCATGGGCGGCGTGATCTTCTTGGATGGAGGCAGGAGGCTCTTTGTTGGGGAAACACAAAGACCAATTAGGCACAGAAACCAAACCTTGCGTTTTCTGTGTGATGTACACTGTGTATATGTGTGTAAATATGAGTTAATGCAGCTGTAAATAATAATGAAATTCTGGTGTCAATTGTCAGTTTTGGCTACTTAATGTTTTTTTTTTTCTGCAGGACAGAATTCTAGCATTCCACTGCTGTTTGCTTGAGGTCAACATAATATGTTTTTTTTTTTCTTTTACATTTTTTTAATATAAAAGCATTAGATTTCTTTCCTCTTTCCACTTCTTCAGGGTCACCTTTTGACTCAGCAGTGATTTTTTTTTTTGATGCCCTTCCTGACGCAACCCTACCATTTACCCAGGGAGGCAGTAGGAGTACACTGGATGTGGCTGGGGTCAATTTATAGTGTCCATTTAACAATGAGCACTGGGGATTGGGTCCATTGCTCAAAGGTGTCCGAGCCCTTGACCTCGCTGAGACTTAAACTGGCAACCCTCCGGTTACAAGCCAAGTTCTCTTTCCGCTGTTTAATGTTGGCAAATAACTGTTCATAAATGTTGACTGTTTTTCCAATCCACAGTTTATGTATCCACTGCAATGCAATTGTATTTTCAGTATTGTACAATGTAAATAAATACATGACAACAAAAAAAAAAAATCAAGTTTCTGAAAATAAAAATGTGTAATTTGTAATAAGATGCCAATTATTAAATAGTAAATGGTCACTACCATTTATTTAAAAATGACAAATACTGGCTGATTAATATGTCTACCTCCAGTAATCTTAATTTCTATTAATTCAGATCTACCCTGTATTTTGACTTGGTTCTGTTCACTTCTGAGGAGCTAAATCTCCTTCCTCTAACAATTGTGATGATGCATGGACAGAAGAAGGGAGGGGAGGAAGAGGAAGAGAGTGGATCTAAAAATATATATTCTCTTATACTCACTTGGTCTGTGATTGATTTAAAATTCTGCTCTCTGCAGGAGCTGTCAACCCATACAATAAAACTGAACCCACTTTAAAGTGTGTATTGAAGTTGTATAGGATATTGATTTTTAAACGCAAATCTCCTCAGTGCATACTCCTGTGTTGTGCAGCAACACACGGGGGGAAGAGGTGATGGAGCTGCAGCAGAATTACACAAGTAGGCTGTGAATTATTGTCACAATTTGCTCAGCTGGAAAAAAGGATTGCGAGTGAGACCCATGTTTGGTGTGCAGTTACTTTCTTCTGCTATGGTTCTGTGGAGCAGACGGAACAAAGAGGAAGACAAAGCACCGTGATACCGCTTGATTCGTCCACCTTGACATCACTGTTTTCATCCATCCATCACAGCGAAAAGACAAAATTCATTCTACTTGTGTTTCCTCATGCTTTCTGCGAACACCCAGTCCTCCCACATACTGTGTAGTGGTGACTCAAGCACCTCAAGTGTGTTTTCATCTTTCAGCCTGAGCCGCTGCATAAGGAAGAAACAATCCTATGTATGTGTGTGTGTGTGTGTTAACGCAAACATATACGCAGGCCTCGGCGAGCCCTCTGAAGGAATGGTGATCAGGACTTGAGTGGTTTTGCTCGACACAGTGACATCATCACTAATTGATCCGCCTTTGAGTTCTGGAGGGGGAATAATATGCTGCTGTATGGGGTTGTCATGGCAACTAGCCTATTTTAAAGCGGGGATGTGAATGCTGGGGGTTAATTGGGGATGTTGGGGTGGAAACTGGTGGTGGTGGTGGTGGTGTGTGTGTGTGTGTGTGAGAGAGAGAGAGAGAGTAGGAGAAGTTACATAGAAGATATACAACTGCATAGAAGTGACACATACGCCTAGTGTGTGTGTGTATATATATATATATATATATATATATATATATATATATATATATGTACAGTATATGTGTGTATAATATAGATAAATATATCATTAGTCCTTTCAGAAACAGGTTGTGAACAGTACAACACATATGAGATAAGTAAATGATCTTTTAATAACATGGTATCACACATTACTACTCAAGTAACTATAAACACTTTGGATTGCTGCAACGACATTACTATTGCAGATAGAGCTGGTTTCTTCGCTTCATATAACAAAGGCATCATTAAGACTGAATCATTTTGGTTTGTGAACAAAAGAAGACATTGGAAGACCTCAATGAGGTTTGAAAAACACTGGTCAGCATTTTTCAACCAAACGATTACTCAGTTCATTGAGAAAATAATTGACAGATTAATGGATTATGAAAATATTCGTTAGTTGCAGCCACTCTAATGCTGATGTTCCTGCAGTGCAGGGTTAAGTTTTTTTATAACATGTAGATAAGGTTGTTTTCTCTGTGTTTAGTCTGATCTCTGTGTGTTGATGACCTGTCCATGTTTTACCCTGCCACTCGTCCACTGTCAGCTGGGATTGGTTCCATCCCCCCTCAAGGTGAAGAGAATAAATGATGGCTAGTTAAATTTAACCATGTCTGTGTTATGTGATTGACATCTGAACTTTGAACCTTGTTGTGGAGCAGAGATGTACATGCTGCCACTGTGATGGTCTGAGAATGTAAATATAATGTACTTCCAGGTCCTCCTGATCTCGCTGCAGCAGTAACAGCGTGATTAAAATCACCATGGCAACAGAGTTCCTACCTGAAAGCAAGGCTGTGGCAATGCTGGAGGAAGAAGGATGGAGAGATAAAGGGAGCTGGAGTGAGAAGGGAAGAAAGAGCTGCATTTGCAGCAACTCTTTACCCAGACACTCTGAGGCGTTTAAGGCCTGGCAGATAATCAGTGACTATAGTCACTCTTTCTCTTTTCTATCTTCCTGTCTTTTATTCAATTACCTTTTTTTTTCTCTTAGTGTAAACATGAACAAGCATGTCTCTTCTTTTAAATGTATCCTAGAGATAGTGGCACATTTATAATTCTTATGATTATTTAGAGCATAACAATAGCTTATATGGGTCTCAGATTGGTGATGATGATGGTGCATGTTATAGTCTTGTATTGTCTTGTTTGTTTTGATGGACAGATTGTAGTATATATGAACAGGAACAGTATGTATCATAAAAAGAATATGTATATGTATAAGTATGTATATACTTAATTATCTTGCAATAAGATATAAAGTTGAGTAATGTACACTTATAGGAGATTTTTATGGGAAAATAAAGTATTGAGTGGGGGGTAGGAGCCTATATGCTTCTCCCTACTTCTTGTCAGACAAATAAACATTAAGTGTGTTTTCAGATGTTGTCTTTTTGTTATCATTATTTTGTTGTTATTATTATTATTATTATTATTATTATTATTATTATTATTTGTCTGAAATAAAGTGAGAATGAATGAATGAAATGCCCCAATGTGGCAGTCAGTGTCCCAGCCTCTGCCTATTTATGCTGACATTAGATTGAATTAAATCCTCATTTCAATGATGTTGTGAAGAAATGACTAGTAATGTAATCAAGTATCTCTTGGGAGCATCATTCCAGAGAAGCGGTTCCCAAACTTTTTTTTTCCCAGTCATGCTCCCAAATTTTCAATGTTCTCCCAGAGCATTCTTGCACGTTATCATTTTATTTAATTCAACAGGCTGTAAAATCCAAACATGAGCCAGTCTCTGCTGGCTGTTTGTTATTTCTTTACTCATTTCCCAACCCACCATTTTCTATTACTTTATCATGATAAAGTTGAGCACAAAATGAAGCGCAAGTGTAAATTCATGTGGGAGGACTTCTCTGGTGCACACTTAATAGTTTCAGTCACATACTTCCTGTTTTTATCTCCCCTCTATCATGAACACATTTATCAGGAGTCACGCACAACAGCACCTTTAGTCTGACTAAATCCTGACTTTTAAAGTACACGTTAGTCTTAATATAACTGTACTCAAATGCTCAAAAGTTGGTCCATACACCCACATTATGTGATTGTGAGTCAAAACTCTTATTGCCTGTACTAAGCACAGTAGCTGGTGTTTGACAAGAGAGGCAGTGGATATGTGGATTTTTATCATGTGCAATAAACCTGGATGAACAAATAACATTACTAGATAACCATATACACTAGTTTTCACCTGAGAATATTGTTTGTGGGGGTTAGTTACACTTTAATGTTTTCTTTTATTACAGAACTTTGTCATGAGAGCTTTGCTGTCTTTTGTATTGCTTTTGTCCCACTCTTGACCAGATTAAATTGTCCCTTGGGCCACATTAGGCACGGATGCCGGACATTACACACCCCTCACTTAGGCAAAGAAATCCTCACCTTCAGAGAAGATAGCTCACCAGAGAACAATGCCAGAGTGATTAATGGAGTGTTAACAAAGTGACCCATGAGGCCGATTATCGGGCTAAATCATCATCAAAGTCCTTGCAGACAAAAAGTGTGATTTAAATTGTAAAGTAAACCCCGGGCTCTAAGTTGTCCTTATATCCTCACACCTCTCTGTCCACTTGTTTTATTTGTTGAGGGACTGAGTCATCCTTCTCGTCTACATCAATGAAGATCACCACATGGGTCCCCACAAACCTCCGCGCTCTTCCTTCTCCCTCTGCCATTTCCATGGAGACACTAGACATCAGCCTCACTACATGGCGGCGGGACTTGTCAGAGACACGGAGTGCTTTCCAATTGTCCCGCAGCCACACACACGGGTACACGCACTGACAGTTCCTCAATTAAGGTGATGAAGGAAATAGATTCCTTGTTCCCGTGACTGTCCAGCTCACTGGCTCCTTTCCTCTCCAAACACTCCTCGTTCCCATATTTACAGGTCAACATTCACACTGTTGTTTTTCCCACACTGCACATGCAACTGTCACTTTTATATTTCCCCAGTGTCTGGTGAGTAACATGTTCAGGGCAGGTTCACACAGTCACAGGGAAGGCCAGAAGGAAACTGAGAAAGCTGAGAAGGAGGGTTACAATCAAAACAGAATGTGATGGGACACAGGGGAAATAACGCAAAGCATTTAAAATTTTAATTAATTAAAAAAGAATGTAAGTTTAGGGAGAGTGGCAAATTCAGCATATAGAAAACACAAGAGTATTCGAGGTCAACACAGACCTGCATCACATTCATATTCACTGTCTTTTGTCTTTTTACTGGAGTGGATGTAAAATATGGACAAGTATGGTCAAATGTAGGTGGACACCACATTCCAGTCAACATATAAACTTTTGGTCTATTTAGTTCTAAAATAAAACATTATATTTCAGAGGTAGCAGATTGGGGATTGTTGTCTTGTTAATGCCATGTTACCATGACAACCATTCCACAAATAAAAATGTTTTTTTTTCTTTCAGCCTTCACAGACTTTTGTGTGAATATTCTGTAGTTACTTCATTAACTACAGTTACAAACATGATATTACAATCGCAGACATCACAATGTTTTGGCTTCAATCACATGACTGTTATACGTGATTTGAGAATAATGCGTCCTCCTTCCTCTGCCAATGCTTTTACAACCTCAAAAAGAAATTGGCGGTCATTAGCTCTTGAGATGTTTTTTATTGTTTCTAGTGCTTTTGGCTAAAATGAGAGTCAGTCATGGGTTTTTTTTAAAGTTTGGTCGCGAGTTCAACTGTGGTCTACTGTTAAAAGTAATAAAACATGGCAGTGTATGTGTGTGTAGCTGCTCTTAGCTCTCCTGATCAGTGCTTAGTGTTGTGTTTCCTTAATGCATTCACCAGTAAAGCCTTTATCTCATATATCTCATTATATGTGAAGCTTTTTATCCCAGATTGCTTGGCAGACATCTACTCTACCAGCACTAGAATATTTGAAAACTTTGTCACTTTGAAATTATTGACATGAGCTAGATATATTATACTGTTACACTGGATTTCTGTGAGGAGTCCCTCTATATCTTAAACTTTTAAAATCCTTCCGTGTCTGTTCATTCTTTGAGTGCTAACGTGCAGACATTGTAAAATAATTAAATTAGTAATATATATGCTCTACAAAGGTTCCCTAAATGTGAAAGTAATATTAGGAGAACATTCTGAGAACCAAAAGAGAATGTTCTCTAAAGGTTGTGACAAAGTAACGTTAGGGGAACGTTCCATATGTTTCCATATGAACAAATGTTCCATATGAAGGTAGGAACCTTTAGGGAATGTTCCCGCAGCTAAAAGGAACGTTCTTTGGCAAACTTTCATAACTCATTTTCATCTCCAGCACAGATTGCCATCTATGTACCTGCCATTTGATTGTTTACCTGTTATTGTCTTCTGATCTATATTTTGCCACAGTCTCTTTGTCACACAGATTTCTGGAGATTTGCAGCCATTTCCTATTATTTGGTTAATTTTATTTATAGTTGTGATTATTTTCAGCCTTTTACTGTACAGCGTTGATGCAAACCACAAAACACAAAGCATGCATTTGCTGTGATATACTGTATATATACCCCTATTTGCATTAAAAAAAAAAGAAAAAAAAAGATTTATTGACAAGATACACATAAAACCTAAACCCTAACATTCATAAACACTGTATACCGCTACTCAGAAAGGGCACATATAATGTTTTCCATGGTTTGTAAAACAGGTGAAATATAGCAGCAGAAAATGGTCGCAGATATATTCTCCATAGTTTTAGCTTCTTAGTCTATACATTTATGTATAGTGAGTGCAGTTACTAAAAAGATTATGATTCCCTTTTAGGAGCAAAAACATCATGAACATTCATTTTTTTGTGACCTGGGTCTTTCAAAATAAATCAATGGAAGTTATTTGGTTGTGGCAACTAGAACAAAAATCTCCCCACATTTTTTTTATTCAATGTCTTGTTTCGTGCCAGCATTACAAATTAATAATGAAACTGTTGTAGCTACAGTATCTGTCTTCTACAGTCACAGAGACTTTTCTGTGGGGGACATGTAAACATTCTGCACTCAGAGGCTTTAAAGCTGTACTGTGTAACTTTTACACATAAACAAATGTCCATTAGTCTCAAACCACTGTCAGATCAGTTCACACCATGACGAGTAAACCTATCAGCTCTGTTTGACTCTCTTTGTTTGTTTAGATTGTGTGTCACCCAGTGACATTCCCATGCTGCACACAGGAAGTCAGTTGTTTTATGTCAAGGCAGACAGAGACCACAGCAACATTTCACATTGGAATATGACAGAAAACAGAAAGAAGAGTTTCAGAAGTGAATTCTACTGCTCAAAAACTGTTCAGCAGTTTGACTGGATAAATGCTTGTTGTCCCCGCCCGTCCCTGTGCTGCTGGTGAATACACACAAATGCCCCCTCAGTCAGGTCTGATGATATTGCAAGGCCGAGGCTGTTTTAAGGTGAAGAAGGCAGCATAGGAATAATGTAACATTTCTCTTCATGAAGACCAAACAGGGGCAGAATAATAACATGAACAACAACAAAAAAAAATCTCAGAAAGTTACGGACTGCAGCTTTAAGCAAACATATTCAAAGAAAAAACTAAATCTCCTCTGTTTAGCAGTGATATATTAACACTGACATCATCATGAGCACACCACACTTCTCCTTCGCCCTTGACGTTGCTGTTATCTTTTGTATGATCAGCTCATTGAGCTCAGAAGGAGCCTCACCAAACCCAAACATGACATCAGTGTTTACGTGTGTGTGTGTGTGTGTGTGTGTGTGTGTGTGTGTGTGTGTGTGTGTGTGTGTGTGTGTGTGTGTGTGTGTGTGTGTGTGTGTGTGTGTTGGTGCACAAATGTACTGTCACAGTTAGTTACTCGGAGCTCTGTGGCCGAGTCATCCGGCAAACACAGGAGCATGAAGTCGACATAAAGCGTCACATGATTGTCCACAAAAACACGCTGCTGCAACACGATCTGGCCTGAGTGAGAGACGGCTGCTGGACTGCAGAATGAAAACGATAAATGGGGGGAGACAGAGAGAGAGAGAGGATGGCAGCAGAGACAAAAACACCCTGAGACAACTTCAGAGACTGATTTAACATCAGCAATCCAAACAATGCAGAGAACAAGTCGGACCTGATAAATAAAGCACATTAATTCTGACCCGCTGAAGACTCAACAGCAGGTGAGCGTGAGAAAAACAATGAACACACTGCAGCAGAGCACATTTCTCAGTGTCTGCATGTACAACATGTGTGTGTGTGCTTGTATTTGTACCTCTTCAGGGACTTTTCTGGCATTAACACAGACCTTGTCAGGCGCAGTAGTCCTTATGGGGACCAAAAACCTGGTCCTAATGTGACAGAACTTAATTTCCTAACCATTTAATTAAAATGGTTAGGTTTAGAAGCAGGATTTGAATTGTGATATAGGTTAAGGTTAGGGTTAAGTATTAAGTTGTTAGTTTTGGCTGTCCAAATAAGTGAAAGTCAGTGTGAGCTTTAAATGACCTGTGTGTGTGAACCTGGTATTCCTTATGTTATGGGGACCTAAATATGTTTACACACTCATCAAATCCCCATAACGTAAATTGCTACATTTTAAGGTGAAGACATGTTTTAAAGTTATGCTGAGATTAGGGTTAGGTTAATGTTAGGGCACTGGTAATTATGGTTATGTTTAAAGTACGTCTCCAGCAAAAGAATTGATGCAATCAATGCAATGTCCTCTGAAGTCATGGAAACCAGGGTATTCTCAAATGACCGTCACAGTTACCCATAGCTATTAAAAGTGTGCTTTTTCTCGCCCACATTTGGATTCGGCTGCATTGCTTTGCGTGAAAATAAACCAGCTGTCACTCAGTCAGGATATATGGCACCACAATATCCAGAGCTGTGTACAAATACAGACAGACCTGCAGAAATAACCACAGCAAATGAGAAGCTGTGGGGATTATTCCAGCTCATGGAGCTGTGCTGGTAAATAAACCAAAGAGGAAGCCCACAAAACCAATTACTTTTAGTGACACTGAATGTATGATCCGTTCAACTTTTGACAAGTTATGAGCACTAGTATCCATACAAGCCAGTAAATTGTAAATAAGAAGTTGACGTTTCTAGGCATATCCTGTAAAGTATTTAATCACAGCATATTTCAATTGTATTCAAATCTTATATCTTCACCATAAAGTTTCTCTCTCAAAACTCAAATTAAAAGGACTGGCTTGGTTTCACTTCATTAGATGTGAAACCAAATTACTCTGCATTATGATTTATGCATATTGATATATAACTGCTTTGTTATAGTGTAAAATAAAAAAAAGAAAGTATATAAAATGAAGATATAAAAACACAAAACAGCTTTAAATAAACAAAAACAGCCACAGAGACACAAAGAGACCATATGATATGAGCACAGGACAAGAAGCAAGAAGCAATTTCTTGTGTTGCATTTCTCACGTGATTTGTGTCCCTGGATCATTTCTAATTTGCACTCATAAACACTTTCATAAATAAAAGCTTATTGCAATTCTTAATTTGGTATTAATAAACAAATCATCAATCAAGGTCATAAAGTTACTTTCTTCTGCATTAATTTGGTTAAGAATCAATATATACTGGCAAGAGTTGATTTTAATTCTTAGCAAGGAAATTAGATTAAAAATTTAATTTTAGTTAACTCTTGAACTTCTGTGATTAATAGAGATTAAGAGGAAAATAACCATATGACAGCTGTAGTTTCTGACCTTCTTCTGTAGTTTCTTCAGTACACCGTGATGTCCATATAGCTAGAGAGTCCAGGCAATCGTTTGATTGGCAGCACATGTCATGTGGCCTGCGTGTACTTGCAACTTTTAAACAGTTTTTCACAGATCAGTAGGTTCAGTTATGGCGGAGGGTCACCACTCGGAAATGTGCCTTTACATCAGTATGTCGTACCAACATAAACCTTATTCTAAATCTAATCCTAAAACTAAGTCTTAACCCTGTTGATGGGTTGTCCTCATGTGGTCCTCACTTTCACAAATTGTCCTCGCCTTATGTGAGAAGTTCTTTGGTCTTCTTCACACAGATGTATGTACAAGTACACATGCACGCACACACACCAGCTCATGCTGCAATGAAATTACTGCCTTTATCAGAATGTAATCACAGTTATTGTGCCGTCTGCCTGTGCACTGCCACAGAGCCAGAGGAAATGGTTGTGAGTCTATTTCCAGGCTGGAGCTGCAGCAGACAATCCTTCTGTGTTTGAACAATAATGAAAACGTTTTGTGTGAGGATCTGTCATTCCAGGTTCTATTGATTTACAGACTTTTAATGGCAGGACTTGCAATTTGTTTTGTCAACTTATTTTCTCAATGGATTGTAATTTTTGCAGGATCTTACCTGTTTCTTTTTATCCTTCAGCTCATACAGTCTATGTGGTGAGAGTAAAAATCATTGTCAAATGTAGAATTTTCTCAGAAATGTCTCAGTACAATTTATGTATGCCATACATCATAATTTGGCTATAAAAATCAATATTTTGAGAAACGTGTGAAATAAATCTATTTCTGGTCTCTTCCCACGTTATCTTTCAGCCTGAGGGATGATTTTCTGAGGCAAAGGTTTGTTTATGGAGGGACGTGGGCTGCACTTTCTTCGCAATGTAGATTCTGAACCGTGTCTGTTGCACTTTCAGTGTGTCCCTGAAAAACACATGCTGTGATTCATTATCCTGCTCTTCTCTTTGAACGCAACACAAAAATCAATCCAGAGTGGCAGAGGAGCATAGGGTGACAAGAGGCCCTACAAGTGGGAGAAGTGTAGAGGACTGTATTGTGTGTGTGTGTGTGTGTGACTTGTCTTCCTCTATGTGGACAAAAATCCCCATAATGTAAATTACTACATTTTAAGGTGAAGTTGTAAAATTATGCTAAGATTAGGGTTAGGGCACTAATAATTATAGCTAAGGTTAGAGTAAGTCTACAGGAAATGAATGTAAGTCGATGCAATGTCCTCTGAAGTCATGGAAACCAGTGTGTTTATGTGTGTATGTGCACGTTCTTGTCTTCAAGACCTTTCATGCAATAGTCTTTGTAGTAGTTTTGGACCAGAATTCCTAATAGAGACCAAAACCTGGTCCTAATTGGGCAGAATCTAATTTCTGAGGAACTAGTTATGTTGAGGGCTAAGATTTGAACTGTGTTTATGTCAAGGTTAGACATTAATGAATGAAAATCAATGAGAGTCCTTAAAAGGATAGCTGTGTGTGTTCTTGTTCTTGTTGCAGAGTGAGGACCAAAAATTGTATAAACCCTACAGAGTGAGGACATTTTGACTGGTCCTCAATTTTCTCAATCCTTAAAAAGGGCTTTTTCAGGGTTAAGACCTGGTTTTAGGGTTAGAATTGGGTTTAGGTTAGGGTTAGGGTTAGGCATCTAGTTGTGATGGTTAAGGTTAGGGTAAGGGGCTAGGGAATGCATTATGTCTATGAGGGTCCTCAATCTGATAGAAGTGCAAATGTGTGTGTGCGTGTGTGTGTGTGTAAATAGCATTTTACTGCTGTTTGACTCAATTGAAAACATTAACTGCATGATTTCATACCTTTCAGGCTGCTGCTATTTATTTCACTGGGTTTGAGATGGAAAGCCATAAAAACACACAACTCACTGGCTTCATGTTATTTATTGTTTTTTTTATTTATTTATATGTGGTCACAGTGGTTTTGGATAAATATTTTTAATAACACATTCCTAACCTGAAAAGAAGGTTAATGAAATCACCTATAACAGTGCTTTAAATACCAGTAGAGCTGCCTCGAAATGGAACACAGGCTATTTTACATGTCTTAACAAAGTATTTAACTATAACACATTACGGTATCTGAAAGTATGCACTGATGCACTGTAAGCATATAGAGTCAGCAGCACCCTATCTTATCTTATCTTATCTTATCTTATCTTATCTTATCTTATCTTATCTTATCTACAGATTTAGAAATCATCATGCTGTACTGAGGAAGACCAGAATCTATACCATTTGAGACCAACTCTCCCGAAAACATTATGAATAAAGTGAGAACATTACCCTTATTTTTGTAACCAGTGGAGTCGTCCCCAGTTGTCTATTCAAGAGACAACTGGGACAATACAGAGACAATACATGTTGGAGTCACTTCCATGTTGGCTTCAGTTTGCAGTCCTCAAAACTGTCAGTTTCTGATTTCTGATAATGTTAATGGGCTGCATACAGACATCCACATATGCAGATTCTCAGCTTATCCTCACATGTCCCAGTGATGAGGGCTATAGTGAACCTCTCCTGATTGGTGAACATGTGAATTGTAAAATTTACTGTAAGAATGTCACACAATAGAGGAGGATGAATACACGTGAGTGCAAGTAATAGGGTAGTTAATGATGTGAAAGTGTCAGTGT
Organism: Brachirus orientalis; assembly: GCA_016785285.1. Taxonomy (NCBI): domain Eukaryota; kingdom Metazoa; phylum Chordata; class Actinopteri; order Pleuronectiformes; family Soleidae; genus Brachirus; species Brachirus orientalis. The sequence continues at coordinate 968,461 of JAFBJR010001097.1, read as the reverse complement.
GTTAAGCTGTATGTGCTGTTTGTGAGTTTGTCAATGATTATCTTTTTCTCCTTTTCTCTTTTCTCCACTGCATGTACTCATTGCTAAATTGCCAGCAGGTGGGGAGAGGTACATGTTGCCACAATTTAGCCAATTACAGTAATGATGGGTGAGAGCTATGTCTCATTTCCCACTGTAATGGACTGAAGTGAACACACCTCACCCAACACACTGCATACCATTGCTCCACCTGAACCACAACAGCTCTGCGTGAATCAGGACTGGGCATCGTGTTTGTACTGTGATGTAGGGAATCCCTGTTATTTTCCAAGTGTGGTTGCCATGGGAACCATCTGCCATAGGCTTAAGTGAGCCTCTGTAAATGTCCTTAGCCATACAGAAAAAGGTGACCAGATTCCTGAAATGAAAACCAGAGGGAAGACTAATTTGATGGTCAATGTTGCATCAAAGTATCCAATTTTATTATCTAAATGTAATATTAAAGTTACAGTGTGTTGAAGTTGCATGTTGCAGTTGAATATCCCTCACCACACCCTGACCTTCAAAGTGTGCTGGATGGAGAAAACTAAACATGACGGTCCAAAATGGTGACCTCTGTAGAGCTGACCTGACCCTCATATAGGATGTAAGGATGGACAGAGGGACAGGTGAGAGAGAGAGAGGGAGACAGACAGAGTAATAGGTATTAAGACAGAGTAACAAGTATTAAGAGTTTTAATTTTAATCAGTCATTTAGGACGTTCCTTTTAATCCTTTATTGATTGGGACAAATACATTGAAAGGGCTGAAATTCTGCAGGGGCCATGACTCAGAACCTGAAACAGAACAGAGTTCTGTACTTTCACAAGAGGCAAGGGCAGAGGAACACTGAAAATGACAAGAGACAGACATGAGTTCTGTCTCTTAGTGTCCCCAAGTTTAAAAACCAAGTGTATCCAAGTGTGCAACATGTAGAGTACCTAATTAAACATGGTTACTGTGTAATAATACACATTAGCCTGTGTAATACATACACATTATTTATGCTACATGCACTTGCTGCTTATTGCACTTCTGGTTAGATGCTAAACTGCATTTCGTTGCTCTGTACCTGTACACGTGTAATGACAATAAAGTTGAATCTAATCTAATCTTATAACTGTGTTACAACTGTGTAATTACAATGTAATAACATATGATATGTAATAATTTCATAGTAACAGTGTTATAACATACTAGTAATTAGGAAGCAATAGAAAATGAGTGAGTGAGTGAGTAATACATGTTGTAGATGCAGTATAATATCTTTAAAATAATGTGTAATAACAGTGTAACAAGAATGTAATAATAATTGTACCATTCATAATTAAGTATGAGTATTATATTAAATATTTCTGCCACATGAAAAAGATTTCACCTTAGTGTTTCACAGTAGGCTTTAAATGAACGGATTCATTCAGTTACATGTATTTTGACAATGACAGCTATTGCACTATAATAAAAGGCGGCACATGTAAGTACCTGCAGCAGGTTCCCAGCTGAGTAACTTTGTAAACTTTGTCAGAAAACTATAGTTTACAGTCTCATTAATGATATAAAAGTTAAATATTAAATGGCCTGGAAATTCACTTGCTAATGCTAACCTGTTTTTATAGTTTTTTACAGCATATGATTGACAGCTGGTGTCATAGCAACAGGAGCCTCTGAACTTCCAGTTGCAAAAACATAATATGGTGTCGGCCAAATTGCAATTCTGAAGGCTTCACAATGGGAGTTCATACTGGTTTCTGCTTGGTGTTAATGCATTGTATACGTGTGAGTTCAGGGTAAGTCTCAAAAACCGATTGAAACCATCAGGATTTATACAACATGGATCCAAACCACATGTTGTCACCTTACAAGAAAGTGTACAAATATGAAATTCTCAGCACAGATTACATGTCATTACTGAGTGTGTGAGATTGGATTAGCACAGCCACTAATGCTGCTTCATTACCTGTCAGTTATGAGCTAACAAACTCTTATAGTTGCAGATGGTGATGCATGAACAATGATTATAATTATACAGATTCTAACTCAACAAATGAATGTAAAAACATTTCTATCCATATAGATTTACACCAGTGACATTTCTTTTTTCCTGTGGAAAAATTGTGATAACTAAAATAACTGTCACAGCAGTGATATATTCTTTCCATGCACTCTATCGCACTCTGCTTTATTGCAGAAGCTGCCGCTAATGTTTTATATTGACTTTGTCTGCTGTAATCTCATCAGGATAATGGACTGTGCAGAAATGCTCACAGTCTATTTTCAACCCCAAAGAGTATTCAAACATTTCACTCTGTAACTGAGTCAGGATAGACTTTCTTACATTATTTTTTAACAATCACTGTCTGTGGGATTAAACATGCCAAAAGCTCAACGGGATAAAATGATTTGATGGGACACTGAGTGGTGCTTGTGGGTCAAAATATTTAATGGAGGTGAGGAAACTGATCATCAACACACACACAAAAACACTGTCTTTCTCAGTCACAGGTGGAGAATGAACTCCGAGTGACCCAGGCTGCAAATCCGCAATCTTTTCTTTTTGGTGTCACCAAAGCCGCTTCTCTGTGTAAGACAACACCACTGTCGCCTCCTCCCCCGAATACTCTGACTATTAAACTGATCGCAGGAAATGTCAGGTGATGCATGTTAACTCGCTGCTGTTTAAGTAAACAACAGGACTTTGGAGGATCACACCTCACCAGGTCTTAAAAATTTGTGATGCGTCATTGATTCTGTACGTAATAGTATAATAATTATAATTGCAGTGAGTAAGAAGTCTCCCAAAACATCACTAATATGCTGCGTGAAAGTACTGATTATACTTGTAATGATGATAATGTGTGTGAGCAGACACTTACAGGGTGTAATTTGAAGATGAGAGAACACATAGCACGGACTAGTAATGATTAGAGAATAGGATGATTCATAATTACAGTAAGTCTAATTGTTATATGAAAGGGGGCCTTGGCGTCTACAGTCAGGAGGTTGGATCCAGTTTGCGTTTGGTGGATTCCTCAGTGAAACCGAGCTATCTCGCCTCGACCAGACACCTTTCGCAGGCTGGTGTCGTTTTCCGTCGGATTGCTTGACTAATTAAATTGGTCACGCTGTTTGCCAGCACTGACAGTCAAAGATCAAAGCCCCGAGGCTCGTGACGCTGAGTGTTGACATGAAACTACAACATAAAGTGACTGTGGTGAGGATGCAGAGGGGGCTGACAGAAAGCTGATACGACAGGGACAAAACAGAAATTAAACTACGAAGATGCTGCACTGATGAGGCAGTTTGTTGAAACAGAACAAGGATCACTGAGGTGGGGAGACATTTAATAGCACATCCACTTCAACTCATGTCATTAGGAAGAAAACACACACACCAGAGATAACATTACAAGAGGTTCTCAGAGGTGAAATCGATTATTTCCTTATGAGAATGAGAATAAACATAAGGAAGATAGTCAGCCTCAGCTGTGTAATCAGTGTGACATTAGTCTTCAGTAGCTGATCACACGATCGGAGAACAATCACATCCTCCAAATGCAGACAAGGGTCATGATGATGCAATGAGGGCCATTAAACAACAACTTCAACCTGTTCTATGTAGGATACATTTTAATGGTGTGTTCCGTTTGCATCGGAAATCGGAGATCAGCACAGTGTAGCAACAATTCTAATAAAACTTTTCCTATAATACCTTCAGTATTTCAGTGGCTGCCAGACTGTTTCAGTTACCTCAGCAGAAAGTTTTTCAGTGTGTAGATCTTGTTTCCTAGCTTTACCTTTCTAACAATTAAATATATCTATCTCTGTCTCCTTACCCTTTGGGCTCTCTCTTCCTCTCCCTCCAGTCTGTCTCTATTTCACACTCAAACACACAAACAGAGTGACCCATCGATCAAAGACTAGATTTCAGCAGCACATGCAAAAATCCTTTTGCATCTGTGGCTGGTCTAAGCATCTACTACAGGAACAATATGTGACATTTAGGCGGTTTAATGGCAGAAATGTGATAATCTACCCATGATACTGTTTGTATAAATATGTAGTAGCTTTAGTATAAAAAGTGTTCTCGTTTTTGTACCCTTTAGGCAAAGGCCTTTCTTTAAGGAGGCTGCCATTTTGCTCTAACATTTTTTAATGTACGTGTTTGTTTCACAATATGGTTAACAATAAAATACATTTTATGATGCAAAATTAATAAAGAAAATACAGTATTAACTCCTTATGAATTTATATCAACTGGTGACGCATGGGCTGTAGGTTTGAGACCTCTGCCCTACAGTATGTTCAGGGTCAGTCACAGCTGATGACCTTGTTGTGGGGTAATTGTAAAGTAGGTAATTATTGAGTTACCTGGGGGAACAGGACATAACACACACACACAAACACACACACATACACCTCCTTAAGCAATAAAAAAAACAGAAGATGTTACTCAGACTGAAATCTTCTCTCTTTCATTTCACACTCCACTGCAGATGTGTAACCAATATTCCATGATCCCGCTCCAGATGATCCAGTGTATGCTGAGCCTCAGGCTGCAGTACAGTCCACCGCTGCTGCGTCTACTGTACGAGTCTCTGCATGAGTTTCTGTGGGGCCTGCAGGGGCGACTGAAACAGCAGTCGCAACAGGAGCTCCGCTGAGATTCATCTTAACAGCAGAGGAGGTTTTTTTTTCCTCGCACTTTCCACAACAGCGTGCAACACACGTTACCAGTTCATCTGAATTAATCTAATCTGCCGTCATCTGACCCACAGGGAGATTAGATGAGCTAAAACCTTTTTAAGCTGCAAAGATTTAAGACGCATCCCGTTCTTAAAGCACCACCTAATGGAAGTTCTAGCACTACTCAGCTCATCTCGACTCATTTTTTCCATTAGGGACAGTACCTGGTACCTGGTACTTTTACCTGCTCTGACGAGGTTCTAAGGCGAGATGAGCCGATACTAAAATGTGACTGTGCCACTGACATTGTCGTCACTGGAAGAGTCATAAGTGCGACATCCAAAGAATCAAACCCGCCATTTGGGCTGCTGTCCACAAAAAATACACCGTGATCCGTCAGATGTTCCTGTGTTAGGGGGCTGACTGTTATAATTTGTAACAGGACATGTATGGACCCAAGCAGTGCAGAGACAGGACGGCTTTTGAAGAGGCAAAAGAGTTCATTTATTTTACAAAAAAACCAAACAAAAGCGCTTAGGCTAAACTAGAACTAAGGGTGCAAACAAAAGCAGTAGCCAAAAACTGGAAACAAGGGTGAGGAGACCAACAGGCTGGCTGAGTGAGGATCTCCCAGACGACTGTAAAAAAAAAAAAAAGGAAACAAAAGTTAGGACTGACTAAAAGTCTGACCTGAGGAGAGGAAACAACTAGCTGACCAAAACGATCCGTACCACACTGGAGACATGCCACGCTGACATCAGCCGCAGCAAAATTCCAGGCTTAAAAAGGCAGCAAACAAATCAGAAGGATGCAAGGCAGGTGTGTGGAGGGAGACTCTGCCAGCCACCTGGTCAAGCCTCCTGAAAAGAAAACAGGCTGCACAGGAAGTAAGGGGATTTAACACAATAAAAGGACAGGAAATAGTGAAACCGGACCCTGACACTGACGAGACGAGCAGAGAGAGCTGGACAGAGCCACGTGAAATCAAAAGGTCAATCAAGAGGATGTTGCATTTGTTTTTTACACAGCCCGGCTATGACGACCCCCACCCACGCTGAGGATGTACTATGAAGTGATGAAAAACAACGTGCCTGTTACCCAAGTACGGCCGAGTAGTGCTAGAACCGAGAAGCGCCATAACTGTGTGACAAACCTCTGAGCTGTGCCTTGTCTTTGAACACCTCCTGAACTGATCTCTGCTTCAGGCAAACAAAAGGCTGCACAGGAAGTAAACAAAATGAACAACTAGCCTGCAAGTTGCCATTAGTCCATAAGCCCAGAGCAATTCAGCGTGAGATTCTGTTCCCATGACAGCAGCAGCAGCAGGAATCAGTCTGCTCTGAAATGTAACTGATGATACCGATATGTGCCACAAATGCAGCGCGATACCCCTTTCAGAAAATTTGCCCTTTCACACAAGAGCCTAGTTTCAAAACCAAACTGCAGCTCACACATGACATGATTACTTGAGCATGATTTGATGTGATTGCACTGCCATCTAAAAGAAAATTTAGGGGGGGGGGTGTCAGCAGGGTGAGCATCACATGGAGGCAAAGCAAGCATTCTGTGCAGCAACATCCCAGAAGTCTGGTTGATAGAAAGACACTGCTGTTGAAATTCAGATCACACCCACACTTGCTAAACATGCGGATCACCAGGGAGGGCAAAGGATGAGAGACAAAGGGGGATAGGGAGCAGAGAGAGAGAGGAGGGGTGGGGGGAGAAATTAAGGGACAGTTGTAGACAGAGGAAGAGGAGGAGGAGGAGGAGGAGACTTGCTGTGAAATCACATCACTGAGGAGCTTATGTTGAAACAAAGAGGCATCCAGATGGAATCATGCTCGTTAAAATTCCACCTACATGTGTTACGTAATCCCTCTCAAAGTTTGGATCAGACATTTTCTCCCATTGAGCTGAGCAGCAGAGATGATGATGTAATGCAGAGACAAGAGCAACTGCACTGATGCTTAAAACGCAGACTGATGACAGGACCTGGGATGTGGGGGCTTTTCACTGCCTGTTTCATGTGCATTTATCTCATGAATTTATGCTGAGAAAGTCTCACCCGAGAGCACCAAGTTAAGGTTGTTTTGTATTAAAAAAGGGATAACAATGGTGCAGTCAGTTCATTGACAATTTAAGGTTTCATTTGCAAACTCTTTTTATGTATTGCTTTTGTGTTTTAGTCACAATAATGTAGCTCATTGCACGACGACATCCTGGTTTCCAGCAAAGGTACCTGAGCATGGTGAGGAGCAGCAACGAGGAGCAGCAACGAGCAACAATGCTGAAGGTTACAAAACCTCAGAAGCTTCTCTTTCCTGCCTAAAATAATTTCAGAACACCTAGTTGGCTAAGGTGCAGAGAAAACAAGAATTGGCAAAACAGAAAACTTCAGCCTAACTAGGATAACTCTCTCTCTCGTGCATGCCATGCTGTTGGTGTTTAACATATAACATGTTTAGAACTGTCTGTTATTGTCACCTTGTTGTTTCTTCTCACCTTTTAATAATTCTCCTCTACTGTGATTCTCCTGCAGCGAGAGTGACTTTCATATATCCTCTGTGTGTGTGTGTGAGTGAGTGTATATATATATATATATATATATATATACAGTGCTTAACAAATTTATTAGACCACCTGTCATATAAGCGAGAAAACATGTTTCAGAAATCATCATTATGTAAACATAAACCCAGAATAGCATCTTGTTCTTGAAACTTTGGCAGCCACGCACTACAATGTTGTAAATCGAGATTGCTGTAACTGTTTTAATGCTCAAGAATTAGGTATTAAAAGTGGAAAGGTCGCTTTTTTTTTTTTTAGTAAAGTCATAAAAGAATTGCTCTTGGGCTCTTGGAGGATTCACATCACCGCTGGTCTCTAATTCCTCTGCAGATAAATGTTACTTACCTTCTTAATACCAAGGACACATTTACTTTTTTTGCAGCTTTATGTAACCAGACTGTCTGTAGAAACATTTCCTGCCCTTGACAAACTCACACATTAAAACAACAGAGTGTCATCTCATTCTTCCTGGTGCGGTGACAAATGTGTAAGTAGACTGAAGGTAAGTAAAGGTGAGTGTGTATAAAAAGAAACTGGTAAGAGGACAGTGATGCTGCCAGTATTCTGCAGCTGCTGCTGTTTCCACAGTGTGAACAGCAGAAGAGTAGATGAGTTTTCTGGTTTGCAGGTTTTTCATCACCCTTCAGTCCATACACAACATAGCACAGCAGAATACTAACACTGTTTACCAGAACACACACCCATCCTGCTTTGCTGCCAAGCCAAATTTACAAGAGCATAATTATTGACCTTTTTCTCTGAATCGCTCTCTGAAATAACAAAAAAAAAACAGTTTACCTCTGACTGTCTGATGCCAAAATCCAAGTGGGTGTCTCACAAATATTATGTTCCTGCACAGGCAAATTGCATTGGTGAATAATGTTTTTTAAGTAATTAATTTTCTCCCAGGTAAGGGTTAGGGTTAGAATTTGAAAATGAAACAGTTTCAGGCAAAATTCTGATCTACAGGTGGATGACCAAGAAGGACAGGAGAAGAAAGAATGCCTTAACAACATTAACCACACAATAATACACAAAATGTGTCTTTAACATTTTTAACTGTTTTCACTGTTCAGCTAAAATGTATTTCAGAATAAGGTCATGAAACTTGTCCTCTACTAGTCCTTTTCCACAAAGATAATAATTGTTTTTAATTTATTCTTTAAAGGTGACAGTAGCTCAGTGGCAGAGCAAGTTGTCTTTCCACTTGAAGGTTGTGGGTTTGAGTCCCTTATTGATGGCAAGACACTTAACCCCAAATTGTTCTGTATGGCTGTGCTAGCAGTGTGTGAAAGGGTATGAAAAATGAGTGATAGAAAAAAATGTGCTGTACACAGATGCACTGGGTGAACATGTGAGTGAATGGGTGAATGGGAAAAACTGTAGCATAAAGCAGCTTTGAGTGCTTTATGCTACAGTGAGTGAGTCCATTAATTCTCCATTAATTCTCCTTTCAGAATATTGGGTAATGTCCAAAGATTTGCATACAGACATTCTCTGGAATTTCCTGTTAACTGTGACTGACAAACTCTTGATGTTTTCCGAACTTTGTTGTCCTCATCTGACACGGCAAGAACAATCTCTTGGATGCATTCGCAGGGTAATCTCTGAGGGATCCAGGTAAGAAGGGGACACCTAGCTTCAGCATACAGCAAGCGGGAGACTCACCCATTCACTCAATGTAGATTCTCTGGAGTTTGTCCTGCTGCATTTTCACATGAGCTGATTCAGACATTTGGCAGAAATGAAAAGAGGGAGCTGAAAGAAGAAGTGACCTCTCTGGACTTTTGTCTTCAAACACACAGCCCCTCTCGACAATTTTTGGAAAGTCTCTGGACTTCAGTGTATGTCTGAAAGCATCACAGTGCTGGGTGGACTTGCATTATGCTAGTTGCAATCTACAACCTCAGCACTAGATGTCACTATATTCTACACACGGAAACCTACACCCAATTATTATAAATACTAGCAAACAAAAGTAGTTTACATCAATGGCATTGACATTTTTACTGTGTTATGAAGAGCAATGTGGAGAGAACAGCACAATTTCATAGCACTTATTCTTTTTTTTTTTTTCCCTTTTTTTGCCTTTGAATACTGTTGATTCTCCAAATGCATCAAAGCTACATGGTGTTGATTAGGTGAGCACTCAGGGAGCATCCAGGGAGCATTCAATCAGAGTATTAACTCCGCAGCAGGGGATGATGGGTAGAAGAAGGCTGAAAAAAGGATGACTTTGCCTGTTTTACCCTCTGCTGATACCATTTTGTGTCCATTCCTCAGCCATTAACAAACGGTGGTCTTCCCTCACTTTCACTAATCTGCAAATGTGAAGAGACGGCCAAAACACTTTTAGCGACTTTGTCCAGGAGGACAACAAGGTTTGAGTGCAGTTGTTAATTGTCACCCAACTTGGGCCTCTTCAGCAGGACCTCTGCATGCCCTGCTCAGAAAAAAAATGCCCAGTCTGAAGTTCACTCTTTGTCTGTCTTCACCTTTTTACCTTTGATTTCATGGGACCTTCTCCGTTTTTCATTGTGCAGTGGCAGATATAACTTTAAGGATCAGACTTAAGAAGTTCACTGATGTAGCAGCAGAAGTAAACTGAAGCTACATTCTAATACTTTAATAGACTGAATATTAAACTATATGTAACGTATTGTATCCGCATTACAATGACACACCAGTGATGGTTTTTGTGACCATACATACAAGCAAACATGGACAACGCTCCCACACAGACATGCACACACTAAAGTATACTACTTGCCTTGCAGCACCAACACTTCTCTAATCACTATGGCAACCAACTAGGTCGACATTTTCTTTTTATCAGCATCGCCGCGTAGAGAAAAAACAATAATTTCACAGCATCACACTTTGTCACTGTGTGTCTCTGTGTCACACTTTCTCTCTTAAGAGCACATACATTTCCTGTCACTGTGTCACGAACACAGTCATTGCGCATCTCTGAGTTAAGTGATCAGTTATCCCGACACTTTTGCTTCTGCCCTGTTTGACTCCCAAGTCCATCATCCGGGAAAGTGCAGCTATTCATAGAGGCAATCGATGGTGACCAGCAGGAGGAGTGACAAAACCAAGGCTTAATGATGTGTGAAGCTGCTTTTGATAGCATGTATGAATACACAGTGCACCGCTGCCCAACAGTGAATCCGTTCAAAACAACGATGGGATGAAGGGACAAATACTGAGTGGACAGCAAATGATGTGGGGATGATTATTAAAACACAAGTGATGGTGTGTGGCACAAGCACAAATGTGAAGTCATTGAATCATTCCTGACATTTTATCCCAGGCTGAGACCAGGGCCACTATTTTATCTTCATCATCTCACCTTATCTAAAAGTCACAATCAGTAGCATCCACACTTGTAGATTTAATCCAGGTCTTCAGTTAAGTTCTGAAGAAGACTCTTGGATGAACGATGAAACATCTCCAAACCTAACTCCAGCAGGTCCAGTTGCCGGTTAGAGCTAACTACTGAAGACAACTGAGAACCCTCTCAGACATACTTGCTATCATAGTGGTAAGGGTTGCCGGTTCAAATCCTTGATAGGTCAAGGGCTGAGCAAGGTACTCAATCCCCATTGATCAATGTTACTCTAATTGTACCCAACCATGATGGGGATGTCACATCCAGTGTACTCCTAGTTCCTGCCCCAAATCCACATAAATGGGAGAATGGGTGTCAGGGAAGAATTGCCAAACTAATAAGCATAAGATAATCCACTGTGGCGATCGCTAGAGAGGGAGAAGCCAGAAGCAAAAGAAATAAATGAAACAATCATGATCACTATCATCTTCATCATCACCTCTCGGCCTAATGCCATCTGGGATTGGTTCCAGCACCTCAGGCAACCCTCAGAAAAGGAGATGGAGTTTGAGTAATAGTAATAGAAATAGTAATAGTAATTGAGCTGTGGTGCCAAATCAGGATCTTGAAGCTCAGGAATCAGGGCATGAAAACAAAGTTACTGTCATGATAAAGAGTGAGTGCTGAGCCACTTGTCTGTGTGGCATCTACTCTATATCTGATCTGCACATAAACCAACTCAGGGCTGCCCCCCCCAAAAAAAAAATACTGAACAATAACAATGGTTGTGCGTCCTCAGCTGCTGCATCCCGAGAGCGATGATTAAATGATGGTTGTCTACACAAGAGATGTGCATTAGTGAGTCAGAGTGTTTCCTGAGGTTGTTTTGTCTCCGTGGAGGAGTTTTAGACCATGAGCAGGTGGCGTCAGATCAGAGTCACATGTGGCAATGTTTTCTCCAATATGTATATCTGTTCATGTAATTTACTAATACACAGTTACACACATCCAATACTCTTCATTGCCCAGAGGAGAATCATTCTGTGGCCACAACAATTGCCAACCCACCCCCTTACCCCCCCCCCACGCACAAAACAGTGAGTAGTCGCAGCCTGTCTGCAGTCCCACAGGCCAGCAGAGTAAATGAGGTGGAAATGTATGAAGCCTGAAACATCCCCAGGGAAACATTACGTGACAGAGACACCATTTTACTGAGGAGGGAAGCCACACAGGGGCAAAGAGAGGCAGAGAGGAGAAACAAAGCCAAGGGGTAAACACAGGCTACTTATGGTAACATAAAGCTGAGAATTCCCCCGCATGCAGAGGCCGACATGCTCCAGAGACTGTACAAGTCAACGTCTCATTGACTGTCATTTCAAATAAAGACGCTCTCATGGCTTTTGCCCTTAAAAACTCACTCGCACTGACGTGGATTGTTGCCTGTGGTCGAAAGAAATATTTTTATGTACTTGATTGCTTTACTTCATTCTCTGAGGAAAAGAAAACTCCAGTGTAGAACAAAAATAATTGTACAGTGAAACTGTGCAATGTTTAAACTACCAGAAACGCAGAAACGTTACTTTGGGGAGATTTGATTTGAGTTCATTTGAGGTACAATAGCTCGATTACATTTGGCCAATTTATTAGGTACACAAGACACAGCACCTAATTAAGTGGCAGGAGTGGCACCTGCTGTTGTCTTCTGTTGCTGCTTCAAGGTTCAACGTGTGCATGTCATGGTCTTCTTCATTTCGTAGTTGATTACAACCATTAGAGTGTTTATTTGAGTTAATGTTGCCTCGCTGTCCTTTCAAACTAGTCAGGTCATTCTCCTCTGACTTCTGGCATCAACGAGGCATTTTTGCCCAGAGAACCACTGCTCCTTGGATATCTTCTATTTTTCTAACCATTTTCGGTGAACACTTGAGATGTTTTTTGCTAGAAAATCCCAGTAGGTCCTGACTTTCTGAAAAACTTAGACCAACAATTATGCCATGTTAAAAAGTCACTTTGAATCACATTTCTTCTTCATTTTGATGCTCAGTTTCAGCAGGTCATCTTGATCATGATCATCATAAACATAGTCTTCAGGTTGGCTGAGGAAACACAACACAGAAGAAAGAATATATTGAATAGACTCTGGGGGCGAGTCCACTGGTTGGAAAAAGAAATCATGGGAAAAGGAGTCTACTTCCTCACTTGATTTATATCAGTCTAGTTTCAGCTCTTTGTCAGTAGAATGTGATGTCCATTTTGTTCATTGTTTTCCTACTGAAAAGAAAATTGACAATAAAAAAAGGCATATAAGAAGGGACACCAGTGGGACTGACAGCTGGCATCATCTAATTGTTGTTGACAAATCTCAAGGATTAAAAAGGGAATTTGGATTCTTATGGGTGGCACTCACTTGTGTCACAGGTTGGCTAAAGCCATCATAATCAATAGCAGAACAAATGTAGTAGAGAAAATTACATTTTCCATTTATTTTATAAACAGTACAGCCAGATTATTAACCAAAATATAGCTATATATATGTTTTCGGTGCAAATCAGACATATTTTAAAAGAACAGTTTCCAAAACAACCGCTCTTTTTCACTAAAATAACCATTCCTGGACCTGTGACAAAACTTCACTGCTTGACCCCGCAGTCACCTGCGGATGTTTCCTTTGACATTAATACAATTATGTATTCCCCCCAGGCTTTGTGAGCAACATGTTAACTGTCTAACCCCTAACCAGCAGTCTCCCCATTCACTGTCACTTGTCCCCATGGAGCCTGCAGGGGCAGCTGTACCTGCCAAAGCCCGGTCAACCCCCCCCCACACACACACGGCAGCCGGCACCTTTCACCCCACAGCAACACCTTCCACCCCCTGCTGCTGGCATTCAACATTCAGCAGCCAAGATATTTCAGGGCAGGCAGAGTCAGGGAGGGGAGAATAGGTGTGTGTACTTGTATTTGTTGCCTCTTTTTTCCTCTCATAAACACTGACCTTGTCAGAAAAATCTACTTTTTAAAGAATTTAAGGTTGTTAGGGTTAGGGATAAGGCATTTTGTTGGTTGTCTAAATGAATTGCAGTGTCCTTAAAAGGAAAGCTGTGCGAACCCGTGTGTGTCTAGTCTGAAAATACACACTGTAAGTGTTCCCTAAATGTCCCCGCTTGCAATAACATCTTGGCGAGATAGAGTGAACTCCTCTCAGGAGGTATCCATGGCAACCCATTGTGTCAAGCCTCACTTCTCGGAAGCAGCAAGCTGTGCCCACCACTCAGCTTGACACGAGAGGCCTTTCAACACAAGATGCTTGTCAAGTCCTGCAGCATTACACCTGCAGCCACAGTGAAGCAGTCAAATGACTTTTGTTTCTTGTAGCCTTGCTCTTCTGACACGACATTTTTCATACAAGACATGGTCAGATCAGGAGAGACAAAACAATCAAAAGGCAAGGTTGGTTGACGCTTAAACGAATAATTATGTCAGCCGTGGGTGTAGCCATTCAGTTGGTCTACTGTCCTTGTCTCAGTATAAAAGCACTAGTATTAGACGGTTTGTGGTTGAGCTGGTGGTTAGATGTTGGCATGGAGTCTTCCTACATTCATGAACTTTAAATTACTTAATTCTCTAACCTGACTTCATCTCTTCATTAGTCCAAAAATGACCCAGCCTTGATTTAACCATTTTTGTCTTCTTCTTCGCCTTCTGTATACTGACTTCTTCTATTTGTCAGTGGCCAAGCCAGGGATGGGTGAATAGTGGCCTAGGCCAGCTTGATTCTGATTGAAGGTCTATGTGCAGTAACAATTCTACTCCCAGTCACATTGTCTTGGTGTATTTGTACCAGTTTTACTCAGTCACAATACTTTTTTCTAACATGGCAGCCAGCAGGAAGAGAAGTGAAATCCAATTTTAGTGGTTTTAGCACTTTGGAAACAGCTCGCTCCAAGCACCAAAGTCCACCCCAGATGAATTTAGTGAATTCATCACGGCACATGGAAGTTGTTGACCCTCTGCTGCCTTCATCAATAAGTGTCTTGAGACATTTGTGTTCGAAATCCTTTGTTCAGATTTGACTAAGTGACACAAAATTACCAAAGGAGGCAGCAGAGCAGCAGTGTGTGTGTGTTTGTGTGTGTGTGTGTTGCATTTGTTACTACTTTAGGACCTTTTCTGTTATAAACACTGAGTATGTCAGGACCAGTAGTCGTCATGGAGACCAAACTGGTCCTAATGATGTAGAAACTTCAGATGAACTGGTTACATTTTTGGTTAGACATTTTCTGGTTATGGTTAAGGTTAGAGATAAGACATTGTTTAGTCTGTCCAAATGAATGGAGTCAGGAAGTCAAAGCAGAGCTCTTCAAAGGAGAGCTGTGCAAAAATAGATGAACAGAGAGATGAGAAGAACGTTCATGAGCATGACAACAGCTTGAAAGTTGAACCTCAGCTCCCTCTGCTCCTGCACACCTCGTCCCTGCTGATGTCTTATTCCTGTGTTCCTGTGTCCCCTCCTGTTTCTCCACGGCGTCGACAGTGAGGTATGTCACATTGATTGCACTGCACGTGTGCTAAACTGCTACTCCCCATCATGTGTGCAGCTCAAATCCAGACAGGCAGGCAGGTCAGCAGGCAGATGGCCAAACAAACAACGAGGATTGGATTAACACGAGCATCTAATTGCATTTGAGAAAGCAGAGAACACACCAGAGGAAAAATTAATAGTGGCATCCAAACGATGGCTCAGTTACATAGCAACATTGGCTCAATCAGGAAAACTTTACACATCACAATAGGATTCATAACACAACAGCAGCTACTTCTGTACGCACATGTGTTGTCACACATAAGGATGTTTCAGGTGGGAAAACTACACGTACACCAAAGGCTTCATCTTAATTTATAAAAACACATTTTTAAAAGTATCATTTAGCAATATATCTGCTCATACCTCAGAACTTTATTAAGTAAATACATTTACATTTTTTTTTTTCCTGGTGTAGTTTAGTTTAACATAATAATAATTTCAAGACAACATCAAAATTACAGACCACAATTGTTTTCTTAATTGCGTCACAGTATTTCTCATATTTGATTGATTTTATTTATTATCCCCTCCTCTTAATCGCTTTAATCATGACTGCTTGTTTCCTACTCCTGTAAAAGCTGCTGATTCTACATTTCGGCTGAAGCCTTGGAAGTGATGCTGTGGTTTTCACTCAACCTCCTGCGATGGAGCAGCCACTGCTGAGCAGTGAGGCTGGGGGAGGGGGACGAGTGGGAGTGGCAGTGGGAGTGGGGGAGAGTGAGGGTTTTGCTTTTGAGGAATGAGCCGCTCGCTCTCTCTCTCTCTCACTCACTCATTCAGTCTCTGACTCTGTCTCTCTCTCTCTGTGTGTGTGTGTGTGTCACTCTTTCTCCTCCGAGAACTGGGGTGGAATAATTGCATAGCATGTGCAAAATTGAAGCCCTCACTCTGAAAGGATAGCGAGAGAGAGCAATATATCGAGAAAGGAGAACAAGCAGAAAGATGGCAGCCAGTTCCTGTGGGTGAAGCTGAGCCCTGCACAGCAGTTATCACATTATTTACAGCTGAAGATTTAATGCATCTTTTATAATGAGGCTCCAGCCAATGGCCTGTGATCTGGAGCTCACTTATTCACTGGCTGCTGGGCTCGACTCCAGGAGGAGAAGGAGCCAGATGCAGACAAAGCCGGATCACACTGTTATTTCTCCTTTTTTGGTTTTTTGGCACCAGTTTTGTAGTATATATATATATATAGACAAACAACATACATATGAGATGTGTTGCCCTAAATTCCATGAATTCGTAGCTGTTACAGACACATTCAAGTCCACACTTTTCACACAAGCAACAGCATCCAGATGCCTGCAATAACATCTGCCCACATGCTGGATAATACTGACACCCTGTGGTTACCCAGTGGTCATATTTTTATATGTGTGAGTGTAAATCAATATGTTAATGAGGGTAAAAAAAAAAAAAAAAGCACAGATGGAGTAAGAAATGAATCAATAAAAATCAATTTTAAATCAAGACAGTTTTATTTAAATCATTCGAAATCGCTCATTTTAATTAGCAGGCTTTACAGTCCATACAACATGAGCACTATTATAATTATCCTTCAGGTTTTCCTTCATTATGTTTTTGTCCTGTGAATCACTTTAAGCATATTCCCTGGTATGAAAAGTGTTGAATTAATAAAGTTTGATTAATTGATTCATTATTAATTTTCAGTTTGATGCTGAAATCTGTTAAAGTTAATCTGTCATTTAGTTTCCTTTTTTGTATTTTTTTTTTTTTTTAAATAATGTATATTATTATTATTTTAGTAGTGTAGTATAAATATGCATTTGATTATTTACTGTCCTGCTGGGGACTAATAAAGTTCTTTACATTTGAAATGAACATACATGACAGAGACACAATGTTGCAATAATGCAATACACTACAGGCTTATTTTGTATGATAATAAACATAAACAGTAAACAGGAGCTAGACCCAGTAAATATTCATCACATGTGCTGTTGCTCAGTTGACATTATCAAGAAAGACTTTATTGTACTTTTTTTTACCTTTGGATAAAATGAAATAAAATGTTTAACGATTAGATGTCAGAAGAGACAACCATGAAACCCGTGTCTGAGTATGTGTCCTTTCCATCAGTGAAAACATTCCAGCAGACGCAGGTGGAAAGATCGTAGACGGGACAGGACTTCATCCAGAGAGGAAGGAGGAATCAAAACACATAACCTGAATAAACCAAAATCAACAGTGACATATACACATTAACTCAGTTATTAAACAATTTCTCCTCAACAGCTCATATATATACTGTAAATATATATATATCTTACCTGATGTGGTAGTTTTGATCGTTTTGTCGATCAACATTTGATCCATTTTCGCAACCTGGTCCCAAACACACACCTTCTTCTTCCAGAAACCTCTGACAGTAAAACACATCTGCCTCCACACCTGACGTCTGAAATCGAAATCAAATGTTTTAAGATTTGCTGAGAGTGTGGAATTTACATGGTGAATTTGAGCTGTGATGTAATTTAGCTGCACGTGACTACGCGCAGCTAGTCATTTCACTACAATCGCGTCTACTTGGTGCTCAATTTGTTGTGCAACGAGACATTTAAATCAGTAAACGGGCATTCGATTTATGTGCAGACCGTATAATTAAAACAGTGCATTACTTTCTGACCTTTGCCTGCTCAGTCATCTGAATTGGTAACTGCAGGCGAGGATAAAGAAAGACTCCCCCCATCGCTGGTTGACAGCTCATCCCCGGTAAACTATTCAGAAACTCACAAGCCCGCTGAGCATTCTGGGACAGTGTTTTCTGTGTTTGGAGAATCTCCTACAACGGAGGACAAAATGGCAGACACAGTTGTAAAACCATACAAGTCCATTTCCATGGCACCAAAAAGGAGGACACACTATTACACTGCAATAAAATTATGTTCATGACAATGATGGCATGATGATACAGTGATTCTCCGAGATCTGAGAGCAATACCTTGCAGAGTGCATGGTCTTACTTTACTGCATTCAAAGCCATAAACTGGCAAAAGAACAAACTGCCAGAAAGTAGAACATTTCTAGGCTTAAAATGCTTTGAGTAAAAAAATTAATGTAGCAAATAAATAAAGCTGTATCATATCAAGTAAATGCATAGTTGAATGTCTATCTGAATTATTTCTGCCCTTTCCTTGCAGCATCCAGGAGTTTTTTCATTTCCAAGGAACATGTCTGTGGACAGGAAAGGGACATAGACACAAACTTATATTTTGACTATTGTAGTATTTAGACTATTCAGAATTGAAAGATGAGGCATTTCTGTCACATTAGCTGCAGCTCGTGAACCGGAGCGAACAGCAGCAGCGCTTGCCCATGAGTAGCCAGCACATGGAAGCCTTGTTTCCGTTTTTTAACCAATGATATATCAAACATATTTTATCAACACCGTTT
The DNA here is from genome assembly GCA_016785285.1 of Brachirus orientalis. Taxonomy (NCBI): domain Eukaryota; kingdom Metazoa; phylum Chordata; class Actinopteri; order Pleuronectiformes; family Soleidae; genus Brachirus; species Brachirus orientalis. Next base: position 949,861 of record JAFBJR010001097.1, on the reverse strand, counting down.
TCAGCCAATTATTTGTTAGACAATTCATTTTACGGCTTCGGAACTCATGCTGTGTTCAAGTGCAACTTCAAAAAGGAGGACAACTGAGCATCTGGCTGGAGGCTGCACCAAACAGGGTATTTAAAATCTAGACTGTCCAGCCAAAATCCAGACATTTGGCCACCCTGTACAGAGCACCTATTGATCATTTCCAATATATGTTTTAATGGTTTATGTCAAAACTCTATATGTTGTGGTTTTTAATAGTATTGGTTATTCTGTTTCTGTATTTATACTGTACATGTCCGTGCTTTTAGTTCTGTAAGAAACTGCTTTGTTTTCCCATTGTCTTACCTGTGCATATTTGCCATATGAAAGATCTCCAGGTGTGGGTGGATTGACCATTAAATGCATAACAAGCTGTGATAAAAGTGTCGGGGACTGGATGCTCTGCAGTTTTCTGACATACTGTATCACTGCTGGGTCTGTGTTGACCACACCTAAAAACACGGTGAACAGAGACAACATTGTTAAGTTTAATGATACATTCAGATTCAAATTTGTTGATTGAATTTATAACATTTTATAATTTAGACTATAAGAAGACTATGACCTGGATGACTAAGAATCTTCACAGTGGATTATTGCCAAAGAACACAGTTGGGTGATTACTTACCATCATGAAAATTTTCAAATGATCTGTTTGATCTGTCTGAAATAGGAAGTTTCTAACAGAAATGAAAATGTACAGGATTAGGGCTAGGGTTATGGAAATGTTAGGGGCTGGCAGGGTAATAATCAGTATGTTGGTAGAGTGTCAGATTTTGTTCAAACCCGACGAGTTCTGACAGAGATTTGATTTTATTTGCCCATTATAAGACACTGAAAATTTGATGTTTTGTGACATTATCGGTGGCCAGATTCATATTGAAATTTATTGGGAATGTAGTTGGGGAACCATCTACCATTCAAACCATATTGTTTCATCTGTCACAAACTGTAGACAAGGGGTTGCTAAGGGAAGGACAGACAAACTTACAGAGAAACCCACGTCAATGAAAACATGACCTTATTATCTATGACTGCAAGTCTTTCAAATTGAAAATAACTTGCACATATTAAGAGTTGCCATTTTTCGTCCCAATATTTAAATTACAGAAAGTCTTTAAAATGTAAATGTTTAGGGTCAGACACTAGGCTAAGCAAAGGTTTGCTCAAAGGAACATGAGGAATACTCACTCTCCCATGCAGGCTGTCGATATTGAATGGATGCAGATCAACTCCACCGTCTCTGAATACTTTTTTTCCATCTCAAACAGAGTGGCCTGTGATCTCAAACAGATCACAGCCACTTGTGATCACCTCATGAGCCAACAGCACCAGACCCTCCGTCGCAGCAAATCGAATCACTGTTTCTATAGTGTCCCTGTCTTGTACATGACCTTGCAGGACAAATAATCAGTTAGCAACAAATATTAAAATACTTGATGTGTACTTGATGTAGCTGCTGGGATAATTAACCTGTGGGGTTTCCTGGGTTGCAGATGTAAATGGCTCTGGGCACACAGTGCTGCCTAGCAGCCTTCAAAGCTTGGTGCAGCTTGTTCAGGTCCACAGCCCAGCCTCGCTCCTCTGTCAGCTGGTATGGCACCACTTTTACCTCTGACCCATCCATCAGACTGAGCAGTGTGTGCGGGCAGGGAGTAGGGATGAACATACCCACCTGAGTTTCTCCAGACCCACAGCTCATCAGGTGCAAAAGCATCTAAACCCAATCCAAGTAACAACATGCAAAAAGTACCAATAAATATTAGACTAAAGACTGAAGTGGAAAAATTGTGGAAGAAATATTGTAGTTTTTGCTGCGCTATGATGGAGGACAAGGTTAAACATTTAGCATGAATTTTTACATGTAATTATGCAGTAATATCACTAATTACAAACATGAGGTTGATGTTAATCCTTTTGTTGGTATTAGGTCAAAATGCATACATTTTACCAATGTGGTACTTGATAAAAGCATGATAACTAGATTCAACAGGTGGTTGTACTGGATGTTTTTTTGGGCCCAGATTTTTTTTCCGCCATAGAAAGTCATGTTGCATCAACTAACTATTGTCTACTATTGGGTGGCCATGAATCAGTGGCCGGGTATGACACATGTGTGATAGAAAACATAAGCCAGATGGAAGTGCTGTATGACTATACTATACTTTAACTGATACATAGAAAGTCCTACAGTGAAGTGTTGACCAATGATCCTAAAACCATTTTTTTTCTAATCATACCAAAAGAATGTTCTGAGAACCGCTGGAGAAGACGATGTTTTCTGGATACGAGCACACTCACTCCGCCATCTCGTCTAGTTATGAAGTCAGCAATGCTTTCCAGGATTTGTGGCAAACCATTGCTTGGACTGTATGAACCTGTCATTGAAGCAGGGCATAGGTCAGATTTTCTCAATCTGCACAGATGAAACTAGAAAAACTCCACCAAGCAGCTCATTTCCCCCATATTGTGATTTTCACCCAAACTTATTAGTCCTAGAATTATTTTATCTACATTATTAGATTCCTTGACCACAGCCAAAACATACGTTTAGCATTTGGAATCACCTTATTATTACTTTGTGGGTTTTTAACAAAAATATCAATATTTCTGTAATGGCAGTTTTCTTTTGGATCTAGCTACATAGCTATTAAAGATACTGCAAACTGCACAGTTCTGATTAAGCAGAATCTCAGCTACAATTTGGTGTAAGTTGCATGTCTTTATTTTTTATTTTTTCCTCTTCTGGATCATAATATCCAGAATGTTCACAGGATCCGGATCAATCTTTGATATCTTATAGAATCCTGTATTTTTTTGCCAAGCGCCCTGGCCATTTATTGTGGAGTTACATACATGCTGAAAATAGACGTATCTCTATGTAGTAAAGGTCATATCTGTGACTGACCTGTGTCATCTGCTGTGCAATGTGAGCAGCCAGAGTCTGCAGGCCTGTCGGCTCTCTGATCGCCAGCACTCTGGGGTTCACCTGCTGCAGTGAAGTCATCTCTGCTGCTGCTGCTGCGGCTGCTGCTGCTGCTGCTGCTGCTGCTGCTGCAGCCGCTGCGGCCGCTGCGGCTTTAATTAAATTTATTTTATTTAACAGGTTCCATCAACAGGTTTATCTGAAATATTAAATATTAATTAATACATCTAATTTAGTTAGATGAAATTAACATTTGTATTTCAGATAAACCTAATGCAGTTGTGTGGAAACAGTTGACAAAATAAATTTAATTAAAGTCATCGTTTCAGATTTTTGAGTATAAGGCCATGTGGACTTAACATTAAAACCTATCAAAGGTGTTGGTTTTACACACTTAGTGTCATCAACCTGCAGAGAATTTTGATAAGGCTATAGATAAAGACAACTTTTTTACTCCAATGAGTTTTATTATTTGATAACTGTGATTATTCATCATGTTACAGATACCTACATACCAATAATGCACCAAAAAAGTAAAGTAAAATGGCAACATTTAAGTAACCCACCCTTTTCATTTATAGTATAATTTCAGTAAAGCATTGTACATGTAAAAACAAGTATATAAACAAGTAAAAGTACAATAGTGTTTTCATAATTAAGACTGTATATGCCTTCACTGTCTCCCTTGTGAATGGCGTATTTATCACATAAATATACTGATATTTAATGCATTAAAATGCAAATTAATGTGACAAAACTTTTAAGATTTGACTCATGTTCAAAGCTGTTGTACACATGGAGCTAAAGTGACCTTTGCGGACAGTTTTTGCTGTACAGATTTTATTGATGTTATTGTTTTATTATTTTATTGTTTTATGTTGGACCCGCAAAAAGTCAGACACCTTTACTATGACTGGCATTGGTTTTGTTATGGGAATCTCATTGTATATTGTTCAAGTGATATATAATTCAGTGCATGCATTTGTTTTTATCAGTATGTTTGACATGTTTGTTATGAGGTAACGTGCAGGCAGTCAAGTGGAGGTAGAGGTGTGTACAGGAACTTGGTTGCCAGCAACATTTTTATTTTTTTAATTCTCCATTGGCACCCATGTGCAGAAATATTTACAGTGACAAATACAAAAAAACGGCATGTTTATGTTTATTGTTATCTCATGCGGTGTTTGTGTGTGAGTGTGGAATGTTTGTGTGTAACTAGTGACGGTGAAGTGTTTTGTCGCGTACTTCCATGTGTGCACCCAAGTTAAGCCACGCGACACAAAACGCAGCATTTACGCTGGAGTGTGCTCACCAAGTTGTTTGTAGCTGTTCTATATCCAAATATAGTCCGTGCTGAGATGTTTGAGCGGGGGAGATAGCGTTCATTACGTCCGCGGCGCGGTGATGACGTCGTGATGACGCCGTGATGACGCGGTGGCCAGCCGCGGCATCACAATGTTAATATATTTAAACACTCCAGAGCCAGAATTAAATCATTATACCTTACTCGGCTCTTGTGCAGAGCTTCTCTGTCCCACCTTTTAACGGAGTATTCTTAATAATTTGGAAACAGTCCGCAGCATTATTCCTCTAAACTTTCTGACTAAGGACAATGTATCCATAACTCACCTGACTCGCTAAAATCCAGATGTCGTCGAATCAGAAGCAATTGCACTTGTAGATGTTTCACCTCTCATCCAAGAGGCTTCTGCACAACCAAAAGTTTGTGGTGAAGGAATTTAGCCTCAGTGAAATGTGGGCAGTGCTCAGTCTAACTTGTGTGTGGTTGAAGGTGTGACAGAAACTGTGAGTCAACTACAGTCTTTTGAAAGTACCAGGTTGCTAAAAACATGTACTGTGTGTCAGAACTGGGAGTGACACCACCCCACAGTGCACTGGAATGCTATGGGTTCGATTCCCGGCCCTGCTAGTCTAGTACATCCTTGGGCAAGACACGTTGCTTCTGACGGCTGAGCTGGGTATTCATGGGTATGAAAGATGTGTGATATAAAATACGATGCATATACATATATGTATGTGGGTGAACAAACATGGCAAACCTGTGGTGTAAAGCAGCTTTCATCATGTCATGTCATCGAGACTACATAAATGCAGATCATTTATGATCTTGGTATATGGTATATACTACACACAAACAGCAAAGCAACATGTCTCCGGATAAAAATTAATCAACACTATGAAATAAATAGGACAGAAGTGTTATTAACAGTAAAAGTATCAGGCAGCCATTGGAATCTTGGAATCCCATGTCAGCGTTGGTGAGGTTGCTCTGAGCTTCCAAGTTTTAAATCCTCTGTAAGGAACTCCTTAAAAACCTAAAAATCCTCAGGTCATGGAAGTTGGGTTCTCTAGGGTTTCTCTTGTATTAATTCTGAGGTTTTGCAATTCATTATTGTGTATTTGAAGTGACTTTGTTGGTCCCCTTTTTTCTCTAAATGTACGAACAAGAACTTTAATGTTTGTTTTAAGTGACATTTAGAGTCAAAAAAAAGTTACAGAATATTATTGTCAGAATACTGTCCAATCCCACGTGACAGCTGTTTGAGATTTGCACTCATAGCTGTTGATCTGTGCCGTCTCTGTCCTTCACGGCTTTGAGTGAGTGAGAAAATCTGCCCATGACCCGATGCTGAAAAGAGCTGAGACGAGCCAGGGCCTCCTCCAGAGTGTCGGCTGGAACAAGGACACATAACCTGACAGCGAGGAAACACACAACACTGTCACTTTGCTGGGAGGTGAAAACGAAACGGCAGACTGACCCGGCTGACTTGGTGTCTCCTGTACCTCAGATGTCGTCTGTGAGCGGCTCCATCACACATGTAATCACAACCTGCTCCTACTAATACGCCTTTTTCCTGCAGTAACCTCTGACAGTACAGAACATCTGCCTCCATGGCTAACATCTGGAAACAGAAATGTGAAGGTTTGTGGTATCCCATTATTTAGGTGACAGGTAGAATCACTCATTGTATTATAACTGTTTGCTATTTAACTTTATTTTAGGATAAAAAAACAAATACATCCACTGGGAGAAACAACACATATTTACTTTTAGCACAACTAAAGGTTGATATGAATGATATATTTTAAGTTCAAGATGATTTAGGATGTTTAAGTTAGCTGCAAATCATACAGTGTAAATTGTATATGACAATAGAAACAATGAAATCAAAGATAATGTTCAATAAAATTAATTATGTAATTATTAAGTCTCTTACAAAAATAAAAAAAAATAATGGAAATTGGGCTGTGACAGCCTTTATAGAAGAAAAAAAAAATGAAAATCTAAAATTGTTTACAAAATTGTTTTATCTTAATTCTGACATTTGAGCTTTCAACCCCAAAAATATATAAAGAGCATGATAAAATAAATTGCAATTATTACAAAAAAAAAAAAAATAAATTAAAGGTTCTGCAGAATATCAAAAATGCTTTATAATGTATGATTTTCAAAGTATAATCTCTCATTTTATTTTTTTTTTCATCTTCCATTTTACTGACAAGAACAACAGCGTTTAAACATTCTCTACCTTGGCCTGCTTTATAATCTCAGGTGGTAAATTCAGACTGGGATAAAGGTAGACTCCACCCATCGCAGGCTGACAGCTCATCCCTGGTAGATCATTCAACACCTGCCAAGCTCGCTGAGCATTCTGGGACAAAGTGGCTTTAGTGAGGAGAATTTCCTGCATTAAAAAAAAAACAAAAACAAAAAAAGAAACAGATGTTGGAAACAGTAATAGAGCATGGGACGTGGACCTTCTCTGCAGGGTAGGTGTGATACCTGTGTGTAGGTGTCATAGGACGGGTCTCCAGGTTTAGGTGGATTGACCATGAGATCCAGAGCAAGCTGTCCTGTGATTGGAGTGCTGATGTCAAAGCACAACATGACGTCAAAGTAATGCATCACATCTGGGTCCATGTTGACTGCTTCCATGTACCCTGCCCTCAGACCAGCCCTGGAACACAAATACAGATGTTATCCACTAAAATGATATCTTCTTATAGTTGCCTCTTATTGTTCTAGTCTAAATAATTAAAAATCTAGAATTATATACTGTCTGTTGTTGAAATGGTTATAATAAAAACTAAAATTTGTACTGAGGTCCTCATTAGTCAGTATGAAAATATCAGTAAGTATCTGGACAAAGAAGTTGCCGTCATCAGATTCCATTTAACTTGTGCTATGTTGTTAACTGTCCTGGCTAATGTTGGACCAGGGTTTGAAAGTTTGGGAAAACTTGGCTAAAATTTGTTTAAAAAAATAAATGAATCGGAATTTGCATTATACTCTATATTTAAAAAAGGTTGATGTGAGCAAATGGGGAATTGGTTCGCTCCAGTTGTTGTCAGAGGTCAGAAATTTCCAGCTCAAGTCAGATTTCCAAACTCGAAAAGTCGGAGCAACCTCATGCTTTAAACTCCAACATAGGATTATAAGGCTGCCATTTGCGTGAATGGTAAAAAAAAATACTTTACTCCCACTTTTCCTGGTAATTTCATTTGTTTCACATTAAATGTGTCATACCCAGAGAACTGTTCAGTTTTTATCTGCGGACAGTTTGCTACGCCGTTTACACATGTAAAATACCATGTAGAGCAGCAGTTGGCAGGTCAGTTTCATCAAAACATTATTCAGTATCTTCATCAGGCAAAACCAGTTTTTTTTCCTACTCACCTTTTTTTTCTTCATCTAAAATCTATTGTACAAAAATAAATAAAGGCTTTGCAAACAAACGTCACGTTACCTCCAGCTCCGACTTCCTTCCCCTGATGTAAGTGGAACGTACAATAACACTATAGCATCCCCGTTAAACAATGACAGGCAACAACAGCATGTATGACTGCTTTAGCAAAACTTTGTTGCTTGTGTCAGTTATTATTAAAAAATGACAGGGCTGTGAATGCGTTGTTGATAAAAACCTGCTGTTAATGAGCGGAATTTATTTGACCAGCGAGTTTGCTTAAAGGCCCCACTGCCATTTAACACTGTGAACAGCAACATATAACAGAAAAAACAACAAAGTTTCCAGCACAGAAGTTCACAAACAAGACTTTTGACTGTCACAGGACTCACTCTCCCATGCAGCCACTGGATAACGAGTGAAATGAGACCAGCTGTACTGTCTCTGACAGCTCGCTGTCCATCTCAAACAGGACTTTCTTGTAGGAGATAAACTGTCTGTCAGGCTCATGCACACTGTCCTGGTACACCTGCAGGGCCGAGGAAAGGAAAATAGTCGTGTGAGCAAAAAGCCACTGACCGATTTTAACCCAAATGTGAGAATAGTTCAGTTTGATTTTAACTCGGTTCATAATCACCTCATCAGCCAACAGTAAGAGTCCCTGAGCTGCAGCAAACTGAATCACTTCTTCAATTGATTTTCTATCCTGCACATGTCCTAAAAGAGCAAGCATTTTGTTTAAAAGAGTGACAACAACCAGGAGGATTAAACTACCGGAGGGTGTGTTGATTTATTGGGTGTGTTGTTTTACCTGTTGGGTTTCCTGGGTTGCTAATGTAAATGGCTCTGGGCTCACTGTGGGTTCCTGCTGCCTTCAGTGCTCGGCGCAGCTCCTCCACCTCCACAGCCCAGCCTCGCTCTTCTGTCAGCTGGTACGGCACCAGCTTCACCCCAGCATAGTCCAGCACCAGGGGCAGTGTGTGTGGACAGGGCACAGGGGTCAACACGCTGGTGCGAGTCTGACCCTCGCCGCGGGCCAGCAGCTTCACAAGCACCTTAATTATTAATTATCAAGGAATGAATTATTTGTCATTTACAAATAATTAACCCTACTATTTTTTCATTTCATATGATGGGTTTAAAGTGTAGCTGAACTTAAACACAATTAAATGTAAACATAATAATCTACCAGTTATGATCACATGCATAGTTGGTTTACCATTGAAAATAATAACTCAAAAATAGAAACTTAAGAAACAAAAAAATTGATTTGCCACATGATCGTTAAATATACATATTTCCAGTGTATCTGTTCCATGCCTTTTTTCTTACCATATTTTTCTATTTGGTGTAAACCCCATTTAACTTCACTCCTTCAATTCAGTTTTTTTTTTAGTCTGTTGTTCTTTAAATGCTTTACTAAAAGCCCACTCTGTATGAATTCCTAACTCTGACTGACTGTTATTTAATTCTCTCCTCTCTTTTTCTTTGTTGGTTTATGTATCAAGTTTACATTAGAGGAGTCCTTCTGCTTATTTTTTTTATTTTTTTTTTTTTTTGCCTAAGCTTCTGCTTCAAAATGAAAAACTCATCTCCCTGTTGTGTCGCTGTTGAGACTTGGTGGCACAAGATGGCGGTCGTCGTGAAGCAAGGCCCTCACCAAAGAATATATAAAAGGCTTATTCTAAAGCCGTGGAAACCAAACTGTTTTAATTTAAAGCAAGTATATAATTATGGACACATTGGTAGTATGAATTTCTCCCAATAATCTGAATCAGAATAATCAATAATCCCTCTAACTCAAACTTTTTTTGGGGAAAAAAAAAGCAACTATTCAGTGGGAGTGGGCAATATAATCTTAAAATTACATCACGATATTCCATTATGATATTTCACCAAAAAAAAATATTAGTAGTAGTAAGATATGATAGATTTTTCACAGAATTTAATAATAAAAGTGTCTATATTGATATGGAACGAGATATACAGTAGATCACAACAAAAATGTATTCATGATGCAAAATTAATTAATCTATTATTTATAAAAACATAGAGAAATAACTCCATGATATCTAGATATTAAGTGTCATGGGCTGCAAGTTCGAGACGTAGATAATCTGTCTCAACTACTCCTGTCTTTGCTGTGTTTGTTTGCTGGTTTGTTTGTTTGTTTGTTTTAGTATGTTGGTGATTTTGCCGCATTCATGTTTAAGTGTAATGAAAATAAATGTTTCTAAGATGTACTCTAATGCTGACATGGACCGTGTTCATTTTCCAGTCACAAGAGGCTGCAGCTCCACTGCAAATGGAAAATGTCAGGATGTAAGGTTACATTTAGCTGACTGCTCATATTGATTTATGAACAAAAAATAGCCATTCATTTAGTAAATTTAGGATGCGATTCACTGTGATCCATCTTTTAACTGAATCAAACTGAATCAGTGACACAATAATTCTATTAGAATCATGAGACTAACATACTTTTAAATAATAACTCATCAGAAAATAATGTGGTATGTAGTGGGTAAATAATAAAATGCAGTCATTATAAAAGTATAATTTTACCATCAAGGCACTTTGAGAGCCAACAGAAATGAAGATGTCTCTGCTGTATGAAGGAACGCCAGCGTCTCGTCTGGTGATGAAATCTGCGATGCTTTGCCGGACAAACGTTAAACCAGCTGAAGGACTGTACGAACCTGCGGATCAGCCAGTAAATCTGTCATTTCTATACATTTTTGCTCATTTAAATTCTGATTTCTTTGAGTCTTTTTGTTTATTTTTTATTCATTTCTTTATTTTTACAGTCCTCACCCACACTTTCTCCCTCACAGGCATCCAGGAATCTCTGAGCCCTCAGTCTGACATCCAGAGGAAGACTCTCGTCTTTCAGCAGCTGTGGGCACAGACACGCTGCCAACACCTGAGAGAACAGGCCGGGTGAACTCAGGACAACACAGGCAAGAAGATATTTACACAACTTTGGTTGATCAACAAGTGCTTTGTAAAGGAGCCGTGGTTAGATTTCTGCTGTACAATTAGTAGAGTCTGAGTGTGAAGGTCCTTAAAGAGACATACAAACTGTTATTGTCATGTCTCTCGGTAGTGCAGCTTTTGGTTGAGCTGCCCTGACTTTTTGGAGACTATCAACATAATACAGTTGAGCCATTTTTAATGTATATTTGTGAAAAACAAAATGAAAATATAATGAAGATTTGCAGAGAAAACAATATAAAAGGTATGATGTTAAGTATTATATAACAGGAATGTGTGTGTAAGTTATGATATTTCCGATGCAGTTTTTTCTTTTCATTTTTTTCAAGAATTTTGACGTCTTTTTTGGTGATTTTGTTTTCATTTTTTCAAGGTTTTCAATGTCTTTGGAATTTTTTTTCATTTTTACAAGGTTTTTAATCTTATTTTGGCATTTTTCTTTTGGTTTTTACAAAGTTTTTGACGTCTTATTTTGGAGTTTTTCTTTTAATTTTTTCAAGGATTTTAATGTCTTCTTTTGGTGATTGTGTTTTCATTTCTTAAAGGTTTTCAATGTCTTATTTTGACATTTTCTTTTCACTTTTTACAAGGTTTTTAATGTCTTACTTTGGCATTTTTCTTTTAAATTTTGAAAAAGTCTTATTTTGGAGTTTTTCCTTTTAATTTTTTTCAAAGATTTTGACGTCTTCTTTTGATGATTTTGTTTTCATTTCTTCAATGTCTTATTTTGATATTTTTCTTTTCACTTTTTGCAAGGTTTTTAATGTCTTACTTTGGCATTTTTCTTTTCATTTTTACAAAGTTTTTGTCGTCTTATTTTGGTGTTTTTCTTTTAATTTTTCAAGGATTTTGACATCTTCTTTTGATGATTTTGTTGTCATTTCTTCAAGGTTTTCAATGTCTTATTTTGACATTTTTCTTTTTATGTTTTCAAGGATTTTGATGTCTTCTTTTGGCGTTTTTCCTTTTCACTTTCACAATTTTTTTGACATCTTATTTTGGTGTTTTTCTTTTAATTTTTTCAAAGATTTTGACATCTTCTTTTGATGATTTTGTTTTCATTTCTTCAAGGTTTTCAATGTCTTATTTTGACATTTTTCTTTTCACTTTTTGCAAGGTTTTTAATGTCTTACTTTGGCATTTTTCTTTTACATTTTGAAAAGGTTTTGACGTCTTATTTTGGTGTTTTTCTTTTAATTTTTTCAAAGATTTTGACGTCTTCTTTTGATGATTTTGTTTTCATTTCTTCAAGGTTTTCAATGTCTTTGGCATTTTTCTTTTAATCTTTTCAAGGGTTTTGACGTCTTCTTTTGATGATTTTGTTTTCATTTCTTCAAGGTTTTCAATGTCTTATTTTGACATTTTTCTTTTTATGTTTTCAAGGATTTTGACGTCTTCTTTTGGCGTTTTTCCTTTTCACTTTCACAATTTTTTTGACATCTTATTTTGGTGTTTTTCTTTTAATTTTTTTCAAAGATTTTGACATCTTCTTTTGATGATTTTGTTTTCATTTCTTCAATGTCTTCTTTTGACAGGATTTTTTTGACATCTTATTTTGGTGTTTTTCTTTTAATTTTTTCAAAGATTTTGACGTCTTCTTTTGATGATTTTGTTTTCATTTCTTCAAGGTTTTCAATGTCTTACTTTGGCATTTTTCTTTTAATCTTTTCAAGGGTTTTGACGTCTTCTTTTGATGATTTTGTTTTCATTTTTTCAATTTTTTTGACATCTTATTTTGGTGTTTTTCTTTTAATTTTTTTCAAAGATTTTGACGTCTTCTTTTGATGATTTTGTTTTCATTTCTTCAAGGTTTTCAATGTCTTATTTTGACATTTTTCTTCTTATGTTTTCAAGGATTTTGACGTCTTCTTTTGGCGTTTTTCCTTTTCACTTTCACATTTTTTTTGACATCTTATTTTGGTGTTTTTCTTTTAATTTTTTTCAAAGATTTTGACATCTTCTTTTGATGATTTTGTTTTCATTTCTTCAAGGTTTTCAATGTCTTCTTTTGACATTTTTCTTTTCACTTTTTACACGGTTTTTAATGTCTTACTTTGGCATTTTTCTTTTAATCTTTTCAGGGGTTTTGACGTCTTCTTTTGATGATTTTGTTTTCATTTTTTTAAGATTTTTGACATCTTATTTTGGTGTTTTTCTTTTAATTCTTTAGAAGATTTTGACGTCTTCTTTTGATGATTTTGTTTCCATTTTTTCAAGGTTTTCAATGTCTTATTTTGACATTTTTCTTTTTATGTTTTCAAGGATTTTGACGTCTTACTTTGGCATTTTTCTTTTAAATTTTGAAAAGTTTTTGACGTCTTATTTTGGTGTTTTTCTTTTAATTTTTTCAAAGATTTTGACGACTTCTTTTGATGATTATGTTTTCATTTTTTCAAGATTTTCAATGTCTTATTTTGGCATTTTTCTTTTAATCTTTTCAAGGGTTTTGACATCTTCTTTTGATGATTTTGTTTTCATTTTTTCAAGACTTTTGACATCTTATTTTGGTGTTTTTCTTTTAATTTTTTCAAAGATTTTGACATCTTTTGATGATTTTGTTGTCATTTCTTCAAAGTTTTCAATGTCTTATTTTGACATTTTTCTTTTCACTTTTTACAAGGTTTTTAATGTCTTACTTTGGCATTTTTCTTTTAATCTTTTCAAGGGTTTTGACGTCTTCTTTTGATGATTTTGTTTTCATTTTTTCAAGATTTTTGACATCTTATTTTGGTGTTTTTGTTTTCATTTTTTCAAGATTTTCAATGTCTTATTTTGGTGTTTTTCTTTTAATTTTTTCAAAGATTTTTAATGTCTTATTTTGACATTTTTCTTTTCATTTTTTCAAGGATTTTGACGTCTTCTTTTGGCGTTTTTCCTTTTCACTTTTACAAGGTTTTTAATGTCTTACTTTGGCATTTTTCTTTTAAATTTTTAAAAGTTTTTGACTTACTATTTTGGTGTTTTTCTTTTCATTTTTTCAAGATTTTTGACATCTTATTTTGGTGTTTTTGTTTTCATTTTTTCAAGATTTTGGACATCTTATTTTGGTGTTTTTCTTTTAATTTTTTCAAACATTTTGACGTCTTCTTTTGGTGATTTTGTTTTCATTTCTTCAAGGTTTTCAATGTCTTATTTTGACATTTTTCTTTTCACTTTTTACAAGGTTTTTAATCTCTTTCTTTGGCATTTTTCTTTTAAATTTTGAAAAGTTTTTGACACCTTATTTTGGTGTTTTTCTTTTAATCTTTTCAAAGATTTTGACGTCATCTTTTGATGATTTTGTTTTCATTTTTTCAAGGTTTTCAATGTCTTATTTTGGCATTTTTCTTTTAAATTTTGAAAAGTTTTTGACACCTTATTTTGGCATTTTTCTTTTAAATTTTGAAAAGTTTTTGACATCCTATTTTGTATCTTTTCCTTTTAATTTTTCAAAATTTTTTGACGTCTTATTTTAACTTTTTTCTTTTCCATTTTTTAAGTTTTTGATGTCTTATTTGGACATTTTTTTCTTTAACTTTTTTCAAGGATTTTGACATCTTCTTTTGGTGTTTTTCTTTTCATGTTTTCAAAGTTTTTGATGTCTTATTTTGATGTTTTTCTTTTCCCTTTTTTTTAAGTTTTTTGACAACTTATTTTGGTGTTTTTCTTTTCAATTTTTCAAAGTTTTTAAGCGTCTTATTTTGACATTTTTCTTTTCACTTTTTACAAGGTTTTTAATGTCTTACTTT